>CM019072.1:28905344-29470344 GCA_009667805.1 Leptobrachium leishanense | reverse complement strand
AAGCTCATAGCCCCATGATTGTTCTGATATGCATATCCGTGAAAAAAGACACAATCATTGAATAATACAATCAATAGTTAGAGTCTGATTGATATATGCATTTCTATTTATTCAATTCTAGGGGAAAAAGAAAGCACACGGTGTATGGAAATGGGGTTTAATGGGTTTCTTTGGGTAACCAATGGGCTGTTTGCTCGGACTTGCCTCCAGGCCAAAACTCACCATTCCTCTACTGCTTACTTTCCTGGCTCTTCTAGAGTTATTCTTGCGGAAGACACTACTGCCTGTGGAAGCCGACTTACATAGTTATTTTCCAAGAGCCAAATACTGCCTGACATTAATCCATTTGTTCAATTATATGTTTTGGATTTAATTGTAAAATAAAGATATATAGGTAATTCCAGTTCATATGGCACACGCAATGGTGTTATCTTTTGACTAAATATTTGACTGTACAATGATCCTTATCCTATGAAAATGGTTTCACAATAAAAAAATATTAAATATTTATATAGATAAAAGGTTTTCTGGGAAAAAGAAAACATTAAAGGGACTCTCTACTCATCCTGACCACTTTAAAGAGGTCAGTTTGTGAGGAGTGCTCCCATTCCCCCCCCCCGTCCCCCTTTTCTGGTGAAATTGTGGAGTGAAGTGGAGGAGATTTCTCCATCTCACCAAGCGCCACCTCATCAGCGGTCGGGATTTTTGAATTTCCTGGCTGACGGTCACCAGATCGCCACACGGAGAGCATACAGCCATCCCTCTCCCTGTGACCAATCATGGCAGCTATCGGTATCAGCGACAGGCAGCCATGGGCGCAGCTCCGATCCATAATTCTGCACAGTCGAAACGGAACTTACTCAAGTAAGGTTCGCAAGTTCGTTGCGCAATTTGTGGCTCCTACGTAGCGCAAGTTGCATAGGAGCACAAATTGTGCTACAAATCGCCAGGGTCTTCCGTGCTTGGGAGTTCCTGAGCCAAAGAGGAGGAGCAGAGCGCATTGAGGGACTAAAGGTGAGTAAAATTGCCTAAAAACCAAAAAAATAAGAAAATAATGGGGAGCGGCTGTCAACAAGATCTGCCTACATGTTTTAGGGTGCAAAATGGAACTCTATTTTTTAAAAGATCATCCCTTTAAAGAAGAAATTATAAGAAAATCCTTGAATTTCTACAGCAAGCTGATGTCTTCAGTCCATTAGTGCCCCACTCCATCCAGAAGATGTAAGTACTCAGACCTGAAAATAAAAATGTGAAAAGCAAGAAATAAATTCTGATTTCTGAGCAGGGCTCGGACGCCGCGCACAGTTCGGAAAATATTATATTCAGCAAAGAAGCTAGAATAGCATCTCATCTTCACAGGAGCCTCAAGAACAATGGACTGGCATGTGACCTCTCCCAACTACCTACGTCAGTAAAAACTCCCAGGAACGCATCTGCATGTGATACCGGTGCAGTCAGCTTTATTGTATTTATTTATATAAAGCTATTATTTGATGATTTTTCTTTCTTTCTCTTAAATACAGCGTGTTTAAATCCCAGAAGCTTTTATTTAAAAAAGAAAGCCGTGCGGTAGTATTTGAATAACATAAGGAAAACATGCTTAGATAAAAAGAAATATTGATTACACAATGTTCTGTCTGTTCCTCTGGAGGCTTGTCTGGCTGTCAAAAAGTATCTGCACTTGTGTGTATAAGCAGATCCTCTAAATTTAGAGTAATCTCTGCGGTGTTATGAAACACACCAGCGAGCATTTTCTTTACAGACCAGTGAATGTGCAAATACTAATCGGCCACCAGTGAGATCCAGACGTCCAAATGGTGCTTTTCCCCCCCTTTCGTTTTGGAGATATAACTGATGGCTTCATCTGCTCATGCCCCGAAGTACAGTGGCCTTTGACTAAATCTCTTTGTGGATTTTATAACCTGTCAGATATCATAAACAATGTACACACTCCTAGCTTGACGTGCAGTCCATGAACAAGATGGGCCTGATCACAAGCTGGACGCTAAAGGCAAGACACAAATGGAAAAATGTTTACGTCTGCCATTTTACTTGTCCGTATTTTGACCACTTTGTCAGCAGCTCGAGTCGTAATACTGCCGAGAACGTAGGGAGGTATGTTATCTGCTCCAGGAGTCCACAGGACTCCATGGAGACGGAGGAGATCTCTTGCAGAGCTCATGTGATTGAGATCCGGCCAGGGCGGCAGAGGGATACGTGGAGGAACTCTTTGTTTCTAGTGTTCCTCTGCCTGTGGAACAAGGAAGCGACTGATTGCGCCGTTCACGTCCCTGAAGGATCTGAGATGAGTTTGGGATTTTTGGGTGAGTTTAGGTTTGTGTGTTCTGTGATTGTACTGAAGTGCGATCAATTTTCAGAATAACATCGGACGCAGATGGAGAAGACGTTCACCACTCATTTTTTTAGTGCTTCGATTTTGAAAGAAAAAGACCAAAAAGTGGATCATTGAGTGTTACTTTGGGCATAAAAACTGGATGGGATGGGCGCGACATATTTCCCCAGGTTTTCCCCAGACATACATACAGTGAGGGTATAGGATTGAGTACTTCTTATACGGGCGGAGTTTATGCTTTAGTTTACCTCCTAACGTTATTGAATTTCCTTAGTTTATATGTCATGAAGGATAAGGGTTGTACACTAATAAACGGAGCTTGCAAGTCTGTAGTTGCTTAGTTGTGTTATGACTCTGCATTGACTTACACTAAGATAGCGATCCAGCCATCACCAGTGAATGATAACACAACTAAACAATATGGCTAAGGTCAGAGATGTCAGCATTTACTCGTATCTGGACCAATGGAGCCATGTCTAAATCACATGGTCAGATGAGAGCGTTGAGAGAGAACCCATACTTTATGGACTTAAACTCTATAATTGACAAAACAAAGATGAATAAGAGCTCTAGTGTGTCTCTTAATGAAAGTAGATTATATAAAATATCAATCCTCACCTTGTCATTAAGAGCCACTCTAGAGTTCCTACTGTTTTTTGTTTGTCAACCCTAAATAATTAAGACAAAATTTATCGATGCAAAATCTTAGAAAAAAAGCAGCATAGTATAATGCCAGTAGGTTGTCGTAGCAATTCCCTGTTTAGGTGTCATAGGATCTAGCATTACAGAGTAAACCTATGCCACGTACATATCGATTTTATACCAAACACAAGGCAGTCTAGAACCAAAATACTACGCAAGTCTACTTCACCCGAAGGACACAGCACCTCCCAATGATCGTTTCATCTCCGGTTATACTACATCAGGGTGATGAGACACGGCCAGGCAAAGCGAATAAGGGGTTCCGTTAACCTTTAACATATGGAGACCCAAGTTATATGCAAACAGGACAAAGCAAAATCGATGAGAACACAGAGAATGGACTACAGAATGGAAATATAAAACGTTATAACTTGCGTGTTGGTGGGTTACAAAAGACTAGCTGGGCTAGGCACTCAACCTTCTTTTAAATATAGGTTTCGGCAAACATCTTTTTCGCTGAAACGTTACTGTGCTGTACTTGTGTTGTATAATAAACCTGTCTGGACAAGGTGGTGCCCAGTCCAGTTAGTCATTCGGTTTTTGGATATCATGGAAGTGAATGTTCTATGGATCGTGGTGGTACCTGCCTAGACTTGGATAAGGAAAGTGCTGCACTACATTGTGGAGTTTGGTGGGGCACTGTACCGGCTCACTAAGACATACATCTCCGAAGGACAGAAGGCGCCCTAGTTCTAGAAGTGCCATAACTTGGTTCTTCTGCTTACATGGGATAATGTGATACATCTGTCCGGTGCATATGTCACTCAATCCCAATTACAGCTCACACGGCATATGCTCGAATAGTTGCGTAGGAAGGATGACATTAGAGTGATACATGACATTTTGTAGCAGCTTTAAAAAGTAAATTTATTTTTACAAATACGTGGCATATGGCAAACGATTCATTTTAAGGGGCAAACCAATGTAAATATTTCAAAACATGCAAGCATTATCATGGCCTACATTGTCTGTGACTCATCCTTTATGTATCATCACTGCGAGGACACAAACTTCGAGTGCTAAATTCAATAATGAAATGTAGAGATTTCTATTAACCTGAAGCACGGTGCCTGTCATTTAGTGCCCAGACAGTATCCCCCGTGGCAGATAATTGTTAAGGGATAATGACTTACTGTAGACTAGAGCCTTCTAACCAAAGCAATTAAATGTGACATTAAAAACGGTAACTTATTTTGTGACTTTCATTAAATTTTAACATTTTATCAATTTCTTGAGTGCATTTAAAATTCACTTGTTGAACTGAACAAGTGTGATTGCCCTGAGATCAGTGAGCAATATGAAGGCCGTCGTAGAACAATAAATGTTTTTTTTTAATATAATTGAACTCATGGCCAAGGTTCCCTTTTTATTTAAAAATGAAACAAATATCGATATTTTAATCACAGATAAAACACTTCTATGACGGCAGGAAAATTAGTCTAATATAAAATACTTTACATTGTAACTAGGATATTATTTAGCTCTGCCATAACTGTTGACCCCTTAAATGGCACGTTTTTTGTTACACAAAACATAAAATGGGCTACTAGTGCTTAAAACATCTATTAACCCCTTCCCTACTGTGACGTGCATTACTTTGAGCTTGGGGTGCATGGGCTTGGAGATGCATTTGGGAGGTGCAGACATCCTCCTGATGTTCTATATTATTTCCCTGCCATCTTCTATGTTGAAGTCACCCTGTGCCTGTAGGGTGCACGGTGTTTGTGTCATCTGTGTTACGTATGAACACTGTTATTGTAACCATCCTTAGCATCTATATTTATCTGATACTGTTACTATGGTTTATATAATTACTTTGTGGTCACTGTAGCCAAACTCAACTCCCCCTAACTAGAATGTGTTTACTCTGTGACAGATTTTTGTATCAGGCGATTCTCTACTTATGTAACTTCTCCTCTGTTATCTAATGTATTCAGACAGTCTGATGCTCAGGCTGGGATTACATGGCACCCTATTGTTTCATGTCTGGACATGTCTGGTTCACTAGAGGATTTTGGGGGGGACACCAGGGTGTAGTTTTCCATTTGGAAAACCTTGGACTGTTTACATTTAACTCAATAAAGATGTTCAGTGGTTGCTGTTCTAAAACTCCCAGATCTACGATCCCTATTATTTCTGGGGGATGCTAGGAAAGGCTCTTTGCATGCATCCTTCCTTAAGCTTTGTCTAAGGACTGGAAAAAGGCACGACAGCCTTCTGGTGAGAGAACGGGGGACCGGCAATGATGCAGCATTAACAGATGTGACCCAGTCTGGGTACAGAGATCTGTTACACCTTCCAAGATCGTATTTACTTGATCTTCAAAAGCACCTGCAGGTGCCCCGATATGAGTATGCACAATGTGGTCTAATTATGGAGCAATGCAAAGGAATGACAGCCATTGTGTTGAAATTATTTGATATGCTTTGAAATCCGTTTTTCCTGCACGGAACAAGGGAGCTCAAGATAAAAAGTACATGTAGTAGCACTTTTTGGACAGCAGAGGGAGCTATTTGACTGTCATAAAGGATTTACCGACACACAACAGTTACAGACTGTCATGGCCCACCTGGGCGCTGTCATGGTCTGGACCCCCTGATCCTCTGACGCCTCCATCTGTTGCTTTTGCCATGTCCTGCATTACTTATGCAGATGCCGGGACTTTGTTTTGGTTTTTCTTTTTTTCTCCGCGCTCAGTTCTGGACTTTGTCTGATTTGCATACAATAAATCAATCACCTGCAGATCATCCTGCCCAGCTTCCCTGTATTTAAGGAGGTCACACCCCATGTGCTGGACTTCCTCATTGAAGTCTGAAATTGAAGTCTGAACCTGAAGTCTGAACCTTGCACCACGCTGACCTGTTTTTGGAAAAGCTCCTGGTTCCTGGATCCGCTGTACCCCCTATCTGTTTCCCTCTGGACCTTCATCATACCCGATTTTTGACCCTTCTGGACTACCTCTACTCTACTGGTAACTGCTACCCAGTTCCTATATTGATTTCTCGTGTATGACCCCTGGCTATGGACTTTGGCATATTCTGTTTTCTGTATCCCACGATTACTGCTTGATACCTGACTACGAGACTGGCTCACCCTATATCTGATACCTTGCTCTGGACTTTATCATTTCAGTTCAGTATTTTCTGCTCAGCGAAGCTATTCATTTATTTCCGCTGTTTTGTTTATAATAAATATCTTGTTTGAACCCCTTAACCTGCATACTTCATGGCTCACTGCACATTAGGCTCACACCTACAATCCTTGCATGGTTCCCATGACAGAATGAGGAAGTCTTTAAACAGTGAACCCGCAGTGAGCCAAGCTATAAAGGAGTATGTGAAGGGGTTTATGGAGGAGATCCTGCAGCAAGTGGACACGTTATTTGTTGACCTGCTTAAAGGCTTCAGGGGCATCTCAGCTAAGATGCGCGTTCCAATTACTGAAAAGGGGCCCAGAGAACCCCTAACCCTGGTGGAACGTGAAAGAAGAAGATCAAACAATTTGTGCTTCTATTGTGGGAGTGACCAGCACAAACTATCAGCCTGCCCTCTACGCCCCCCCAAACCTCCTAGCACCCCACCTGAATCCGCGTCAACCAAAAAGCCTTTGGTTGCCAAGTCTCCCTCTAAGCCTAAAAGGTCAGCATCCGTCAAGGCAGTGCCCTTGATTCCTCCTAAAGCACTGCCCATCAAGCCGAAGAAGACATCGACTCTCAGAGACACGACATCCTTCAGGCCCAAGAAAGAATATTTGCCTGCCAAGTCCTTGCCCGAGAGGTCCATCACCGAATCCAGACCCAAGAAAGAGGTGTCTATGGAAGTGAATCCTGAAACCGTGCAGCAAGATTCTCACCAAATTGAACGTATGGATTTCCAATCCACCCTGCCCACAGAATATGTTCCAGCCGTACCGATGGAGGAAGAGCCCAGCGTACCTACAGAGCCTGACCCCGTTGTGCCAATGGAGATAGCGTCTGTCCTACCCTCCGGTATGACACCCACCACTCCAAACCAGCACTTCACGGCTAACTGTGTTACCGCTCCAGTGCCTTCCAGTCGGCATATCTCATGTTACCCATCGGCTTCTGAGTATTGCTCTTCAGATGAATGGAGTTCTGTAGACTCAGATGAAGAATTCCCTAAAGAGACTGCACGTCACCCTCATGGGCAACCTGGCCGGTTCATTGGGTGCATGAGAACCACCTATATAGGAACCACGTTCACTTCTCAGGCCTATGTCTCTAAGCCGTCCCAGGCTTCTGTTTCTGAGCCGTCCCAGGCTTCTGTCACCAAGCCATCGCAGGCTTCTGTCACCAAGCCAACTCAGGCTTCTGTCTCTGAGTCTTCTCAGGCCTCTGTACCCAAGCCTTCTCAGGCTTCTGTACCCAAGCCTTCTCAGGCTTCTGTACCTAAGCCTTCTCAGGCCTCTGTATCTAAGCCTTCTCAGGCCTCTGTATCTAAGCCTTCTCAGGCCTCTGTATCTAAGCCTTCTCAGGCCTCCGTATCTGAGCCATCTCAGGCCTCCGTCTCTGAGCCATCTCAGGCCTCCGTCTCTGAGCCATCTCAGGCCTCCGTCTCTGAGCCATCTCAGGCCTCCGTCTCTGAGCCATCTCAGGCCTCCGTCTCTGAGCCATCTCAGGCTTACGTCTCTGAGCCAACTCAGGCTTACGTCTCTGAGCCAACTCAGGCCTCCGTCTCTAAGCCAACTCAGGCTTCTGTCACCAAGCCATCTCAGGCTGCTGCCACTAAGCCGTCTCAGGCCTCTGTCTCTGCGCCTTCACGGGCTTCTGTCCCTAAGCCGTCTCAGGCTTCTGCCACCAAGCAGTCTCAGGCCTCCATCTCTGCGCCTTCACAGGCTTCTGTCCCTAAGCCATCTCAGGCTTCTGTCACTATGCCTTCCCAGGCTTCTGTTTCCGAGCCTTCTCCGGCTTCTTTCATTAAGCCTTCTCAGGCTCCTAAAACCAAGTCACCGCAGAGCCCAGCAGTGGTGTCGCCGCAGAGCCCAGCAGTGGTGTCGCCGCAGAGCCCAGCAGTGGTGTCGCCGCAGAGCCCAGCAGTGGTGTCGCCGCAGAGCCCAGCAGTGGTGTCGCCGCAGAGCCCAGCAGTGGGGTCGCCGCAGAGCCCAGCAGTGGGGTCGCCGCAGAGCCCAGCAGTCGTCCCCAAGCTGTCTCCGCCGAAGGGTCGTAGTCGCCGCCGTCGAGCCAAGACTCTCAGTAACCAGCAAAGCCGTACTGAGGGCACTACTCCTCCGAGCCCTGCAACTATAGACTCACCGCCGAGTTGTGCCCATGACTCTGTTCTCGATACTGGATCTGAAAGGGCTGTACTCGCGGCTCTCTACGAGGACTTCCGGAATCCGAGTAGTAAAACTGGCACGAAATACCCTACCTCGGGACCTGTCCCTATGGGCTACTCCAGGACGCCCACTGGCGTATTGGTCCGAGAGGAGTACTTAAAAGTGGTCAGGCGCTACCCTGAACTCTGGAGAAACCTCGATGTCTCGTCTGACTCCAGTTGATGGCTTCTTGGAACTTTTTCTGGGCCGCTACTAGCACGTTGGTCCGCTAAACCGACCTGGACATTTTGAGCGGGCCCTACGTGCTTCTAAGTATGATCTGAACTCTGTGTCCCCCGTTCCAGCTTCGGTGCCCGGAGTGCACCCGTCAGGTGGGGGGTGATGTCATGGCCCACCTGGGCACTGTCATGGTCTGGACCCCCTGATCCTCTGACGCCTCCATCTGTTGCTTTTGCCATGTCCTGCATTACTTATGCAGATGCCGGGACTTTGTTTTGGTTTTTCTTTTTTTCTCCGCGCTCAGTTCTGGACTTTGTCTGATTTGCATACAAGAAATCAATCACCTGCAGATCATCCTGCCCAGCTTCCCTGTATTTAAGGAGGTCACACCCCATGTGCTGGACTTCCTCATTGAAGTCTGAAGCTGAAGTCTGAACCTGAAGTCTGAACATTGCACCACGCTGACCTGTGTTTGGAAAAGCTCCTGGTTCCTGGATCCGCTGTACCCCCTATCTGTTTCCCTCTGGACCTTCATCATACCCGATTTTTGACCCTTCTGGACTACCTCTACTCTACTGGTAACTGCTACCCAGTTCCTATATTGATTTCTCGTGTATGACCCCTGGCTATGGACTTTGGCATATTCTGTTTTCTGTATCCCACGATTACTGCTTGATACCTGACTACGAGACTGGCTCACCCTATATCTGATACCTTGCTCTGGACTTTATCATTTCAGTTCAGTATTTTCTGCTCAGCGAAGCTATTCATTTATTTCCGCTGTTTTGTTTATAATAAATATCTTGTTTGAACCCCTTAACCTGCATTCTTCATGGCTCACTGCACATTAGGCTCACACCTACAATCCTTGCATGGTTCCCATGACACAGAGTGGGTATTAGAAAGTCATTTTCCATGAAACCAATCAGTCCTGCCAGTGATTTTACAGAAAACTGCTTGGTGTTGAAGGCATTAAGCACATAGATCCAGAGTAGGCAACTTTTAGTCACCCCATAACTAGAGCTGACAATTCTTAGTAACGCTGTATGCGAGACAAAGATCAATAAAGTACAAAATAACTTTCTTTGCTTTGATCCAATTGATAAAAGTTACCCAACTTGGGTTAACAGTGTTGAGGCGCTAAAATAATTCTTGTTGGTGAATATAGTTTATAAACCATAAAGATGTGAACATATAGTTATTGCAGCTCACCGTTAGGTGTATCCCTCACCCACAAACATAGATTAACACAAAATACATTCCTGTAAATTCGGGAGCGCAATCACTGTATGAGGTTTCTGTCCTTACTGAAGGCCGTGGAGGATAGCAGATGGGACCGGCTACCGGATGAGGGTGAGAGCCCATAGGAAGCGGTCTAAGGCGCAGATACGGAGCCACCAACCAGGAGGCTCCAGACCACGTGAGTGTGCACTTTTAAGATTGTTAGTATATTTTAACATCTGAACGGAACAACACTATTGCTATTTCCTTTCCTTTGAGGTCCTTATTGCCCATATACACTGGAAGGAGAGGCTCAAAAGTGAAAGAAAATGTGCTGAAATAGCTCTTGGCTTTGTCTCCATTGGCACAATTAAGGTGGGCTCCATATATTTCAATCGAATAATAAAGAAAGGACAGAAACCTCATACAGTGATTGCGGTCCCGATTTTACAGGAATGTATTTTGTGTTAATCTTGATCCAATTGATGGCAAACAATAAATTCTGGTAGAGTCATAGCTATAATATTACAAAACAGCCAATATATAGAAATATAAATACACAAGGTGATAAAAAAATCTACAGAAAAATTATATATATATATTAAAAAATAAATAATCTACAATAATAGAAGGGCATCTGAGAGGAAGGCCTTAGGCCGAAAACATTGGGCAACACCCCCCAGGACAACCCCTTGTCAAGCACCCAACACTGAGGTAATAGAGACATTATTTCCATTACATATATTCTTTTAATTCTGCTTGTGTATTGATATTTTTACATATTGCCTGTTTTGTAGTTTTATTGAAATTTTTAATAAAGTGATGCTTTTTAATCTTGAGATTTGCTCAGACATTATTATGGGGATGTTTATTACAGATCGGGGTCTGTTATGGTATATTGTTATGTTATGTCTGTTATGGCTAGTTTAACCAGAGGGATTCTGTGTTGCTTTATTAATATCTATCAAAACCTTAAAAGGATATATTGGATTTAGGGCGTGTATTAAGGGGTTGGAGCTATCCGGAAGACATATAAGAGAATTTAAGACACAAAATAATAGTTCCTGCTTCTTCAGGACCACCATGGTCAGCATTTCTGCTCAGACAGCCAATAGTCTACTATATGGAAATAACCTCAAACTGGTGGGTAATACTGTGGATCAACAAAGATCAAAAGGACAAGGGTCACCCTAAAAAGGACACTTGGAAGGCACATGTCCTATGGAGGAGTTGTTTCTACAATACTTCAAGAAAGTATCCAAATGGAATGTATGCATTGTACTAGTAAAACAGTGAGTAAACCGTATTATATATTAAGTGAAACTGTAAGGTGTAAAGTATTTAAAATGATTTCTACCATGTCCCTAGATGTGAGGAGAGGGGGAATTGTACCACCCTCTGGTAGCTCATAGAGCTTCCATTCCTCCCATACCCTGGCCGATTGTGTTCCTTGTCCACCTCACTCATATCATGGCAAGTGTGGTTCCCAGTCAGGACTTGTATGGACCACCACCAATGGTGGTTTTAGTGTTTCCACCATGTTCTTTTTCTTCTTTTCTAGATACATAGGGCTAAATTGCATAGTTGACGTTATCATTAGCGTTGGGGTATGTAAGCGACTTTAGGATAAGACGCAAAACCTGTGAAAAATCCGTTAGGGCATCGGTGGTTGCACTATCTTGCGCAAGCTTACTGTACTCCTATACCTAACATAGTTACTTAGTCTGAAAAAAGACATGTGTCCATCTGGATCAGCCTTTCACACAAAAGAAGATAAAAAACCTAGTCTGAAGCGCTCGCCTAAGTGCAACATACTGGGGGAAAATTCCTTCTTGACACCAGAATAGCGTCAGATTTCTCCCTGGATCAAGCAGCTTTTACCCACATATTAAATAGTAATACCCTTAATATTATCTAGTCATGTTTAAAAGTCTGTACAGTCTTTGACCCAACCACCTCAACAGGCAGAGAATTCTGCAGCTTTATTGTTCTCACTGTAAAATAATCTTTCCTATGCTTTAGGCTGAGTTTCCTTTAGTCCAGTCTAAATGGATGACCTCGTGTTCTGTGATAGTCCTATCAATGTATAGGTTCCCAGACAATGGTTTATAATGGCCCCATATATATTTATATAAGGTTATCAGATCCCCTCTAAGGCGCCATTTCTCTAAACTAAACAGGTTTAAACTTGTTAGCCTTTCCTCATAACTTAAATCTTCCAATCCCTTTATTCATTTAGTCGCCCGTCTCTGCACTTTTTCAAGTGCCATAATATCCTTTCTTAAAACAGGTGCCCAAAATCACACGGCATATTCAAGGTGCGGTCTTACCACTGATTTATAAAAGAGGCAAAATTATCATCCCGAGAGTGAATTCCCCTTTTAATGCCAATACCTTGCTGACCTTGGCGGCTGCTGTTTGACATTGCACATTGTTACTTCATTTGAAGTCTATGATTATTCCCAAATCCTTCTCCTGCTTTGATTTCCCTACCAAGCGGAGCGCAATCAGTAATTAGCATTTCTATAAGTAAGGTATTAAAAAAGTACTAGTTCTAATTACTGCACCAATGGGCTAAACAAACTTTTAGTGACACTAAAAGTTGGTGCTAACTGATTCTGCTTTTGCCCCCTAACAAGCCCACTATAAATCAGATACTCACCTCTTATCCCGTGGTGAAAACGTTGGCCCGATACGCCGCTTCTCCCGGTCATGAGCAGAGTGAGACGGGGACAAATAGTTCTCAGTCTCCCTCCGTAATCACTCCATGGCGCTGTGTGATCTCTCAAGAGTGAGATCGTGCAGGGATAGCATCCTGACACCGCAACTCTCCATGGAGTCCTATGAACTTCAGGAGGTGATACCTGCAGCAGTGTGGAAGTGCTACCTCAAGTATCACTGAGGGTAGCGCTGCATTCCAGGGCAAGGTGCCGGGGTAGCGCCTGCCCTGGAAAATAACGCTAAAATGGTTACGCTACGGGGAAACCGGTTGGGTGGAGTAGATGTAATCCCTGCTCTATAACCGTGGAGACTGTTGAGACACAGGTTTGAATCCCAGCCAGGGCACCTGCCCAGTAAGTGTCCTTGGGCAAGATACTTAACGATACATACTCGCCACCCAGGACATACTTGAAAACGAGAGAAATATCAATGTATCTTTCCTGGACTCTCTCAAAAAAACAAACAAAACCTGCAGGCTCAAGTTTTCCCCGTTATTGTCCCCATTTTAGCGTTAACTAGGAAATTTAGCCATTAGAGTGTATTTGATGATCATAACAGCCTTGACTTGTAACGTATGTTCAAATATGTTAATAAGGAAAAGGCTGGAAAGTAAATGGAAAACCAAACAATTGTATAAATAGACCATGGATTTCTTTGAACTGGTCTGGTTTACCACTGGTTGTCAAGGTAAATGAAGTTGGGAGATTACCACATAAACCCAACAATAGCTTCAAAGTTACATTTTAGCTCAGTATACATTCATGTAGTGCATCTATTCAGACTGTTTTCATTACCAAAAGAATTCTCTAATTAAAAAAAAAACCTACAAAAACCAAGTCCAAATTTGGCAAACTCTTCTGGTTTCATTGAATTGGCTCATAAATGAGAGAACTGGGCTTAGATCGCCTCTGCAATTCACTAGGACATGCCATTAATCAAACAAATACCCAATGAAGTAATGCACTTGGGTGACTTGCTTCATCCGATTCATTATTTAAGACTAAAATATTTTGTTCCAATTAATCTAACCACTCCGTATTTGTATGTTGTGTTTTCGTAGATATTACTAGTAGATTATAAACTATGTGACTCGCATTAAATATGCTGAACGAGGCAGTTCAAGTGTGATACAGAATTGTGCATTCATCAGATGCTCTTTAATTGGGTCGAGGCGGGAGACCTTCTCAGCTGCTGATTTCCATAGCCCTGTGAATAGAGAGGGATTAATGAGTCACATCCCTCTTATCCTTTTAAATTTACAACGTGGATATCCTCCTCGCGCAATGCAAAGGTCACAAAGCACATAGGTTATACATAACATGGCGAAGGATTGGTTACAGTAGAGCAATGCTGCTGCATACATCTTTATTAGATGAGCATTGCATTGAGTTTAATTTGTTATTTTAAAAACTAGTAATAAAATATGATATTGTGCGTTATTGTACATCTTGAATCAGAGGTGCTCAACCTCGTCCCACCTGATGTTTTGGAACTACAGCTCTAGCAAAACTCTGTTGACCTAATGGGTGGCTGAGTATCATGGAATTGTTCTGAAACATCTATAGGATCCAAGGTTGAGGTCTCCTGCTTTAAAGATCCACAGGTAATGGAGTCATACAAGTTGATTTTGTTACATTGTCTTCCATCTTTTCCTCTGTATTCTCCATGAAAAGATCGCATACTAACAAACATCACTAGTTTGGTAGAATTATGACGAGTGGTTTTGTGGAGTGCTTGAATGTAAATGATGTAAATTATATTTATTTATCTTGTCCTACTTGTGAACCTTCTGACCACTTCTAACAAGTTTTTCAATGTCCTGAAGTCCCTTGTCATCATGTTGGGACCTTTGTGTTGAGTATCCGAATAGGGAAAACATGCTCTTCAACGGTTTCTCTGTTAGGGAAACTTATGCCATTATCGGAAGGTGAGCGTAGAGACATAAGGTTCCAAAGAGGGTAGAGCTCTCCTGACTTAGAGTAAAGATTCACAGGTGATGGAGACATACAAGGTGATTTTGTTCTATGGTCTACCATCTTTGCATTCTCCACCAAAAGGTCATTGAATAACAAATATGGTAGAATTGGTAAATTTCTAACACGAGGAGTTTTTTGGAGCGCTTGAACAGTAATGTAAATTATATTTATTTATCTTGTCCTCATTTTGATCCTTCTGACAACTTCTAACAAGTTCTTCAATGTCCTGAAGTCCCTTGTCAACATGTTGGGACCTTTCCGTTGAGTGGCTGAACAGGGAATACATGTTCTTCAACATTTCACTGATAGGCAAACTTATTCCATTACCAAAATTGGAGTGTAGAGACAGAAAGTTCCAATAGTGTTGCCGATGATAATTTTAAACATATTTTATGGCCGCTGTATATAATGCTGAAAAATGACCAAGACAGGTGGGCAGAGTGCCATGACTATGTATAGGCCTTCCAAAATCTTTCCTTCCATAAAATTCTTCAAGACATGGGATAGCAAGCTTTGAGAGTGCCACAGTGTGTCAAAGGTATATATACCTCTAGTAATTATGGTCAATAATAATGGAAACCCGTTAGAGATTAAAGTTATTATTATTTATTATTCTTTATTTATAAAGCGCCAGCATATTCCGCAGCGCTGTACAATAAGCACAGTATAGACAGGGTTACAATACATTGAACAACATTTGACAAACAGTACAGGAGGAGATGAGGGCCCTATTCCCGTAGGAACTCACAATCTGGGAGGGTTGGGGTTGGAAACAGGAGGAGAGGACTGTAAGGTGAGAGTGATTGATGGTAGACATGTGCACAGCACAAAATTTCGTTTTGAACTAATGGATTAGTCCTAAAATGCAATTTATTTAGTTGCTAAAGAAATTAGTTTTCAGTTCTTTAGTATGAAAACTAATTTCATTCATCCGAAAACCAGTGGATACAATTACTATTGTAGTGGCTCCTCAGAGGGCTGAGATCGCTGCTTGTTACAGTATCTCTCACTCTCGGCACAATGTGGGCCATATTACATAGCTGGTGCTAACTTAACCAGAGCTGTTGTAAACTTCCCAGGGCCATTATAGCCTATGGAGGTTTTCAGTTTACAACAGCTCTGGTTAAGTTAGCACCAACATTGTAATACTGCCCTGTGTCAGGCAAAGCTGTTACAGTAACTGACTGCTGCTCATCACAGCGCTCAGAGTTTCAGTAAAATTAGTAAATAATATTTTTATATATAAGAGGTTAGAACAATATTATTTCCCCTCTCTGTATAATGTTTAGAACATCCTCCTGCATTAATTAATACCCCTCTCTGTATAATGTATACAACATCCACCTGCATTAATTAATACCCCTCTCTGTATAATATTTAGAACACCCTCCAGCATTAATTAATGTCCCTCTCTGTATAGAACATCCTCAATTTATACCTTTCTCTGTATAATGTATAGAACATCCTCCTGCATTAATTAATGCCCCTCTCTGTATAGAACATCCTACTGCATTGGCATGTGGAGGGTGCAGAACTTCGGATGTTGCGCTCTTCATTGCTGGTCTCCTTCACTCATCAATGTAATATCACAAAAAGGACTGAAACTAAAATGTAGTACATTTTATTTTAGTTTCTTTCGTTTTTTGTACTGAGCAGTTTCGTTTCTCTTGAGTCATACGAAAACTAAATTATCCCAAAATTCGGACTAAATCGTTTTAGTACTAAAACGAATGCACATGTCTAATTGATGGTTGCGTCAGTGAGTTGGGTGGTAGGCTTCCCTAAATAGGAATGTTTTCAGGGAGCGTTTGAAGGAAGAGAAGTTAGGGGAAAGTCTGACAGTACGAGGGAGAGCGTTCCAGAGAGTGGGGCTGCACGTGAGAAATCCTGCAGTCTATCATGGGAAGAGGTGATGCGGGGAGAAGCTAGGCGCAGGTCACTGTTTAACCTTAGGGAGCGGGCTGGGGTGTATTTGGTGATTAGTGAGGACAGGTAGTGGGGAGCTGAGTTAGTGAGGGTTTTGTAGGTAAGGATAAGGATTTTGAACTTAATTCTGCAGTGGATGGGGAGCCAGTGAAGGGACTCGCAGAGGGGAGCGGCAGAGACAGAGCGGCGGGTGAGGTGGATTAGGCCGAATTCTAACCTAATGAGTGGCTAAGTATCATTATCATGGGAGATGCAGTTCTGAAAATCCAGAATCTTAAAGATTCACAGGTGATGGAGATATACAGGGTGATTCTGTTCCATGGTCTCCCATTGTATTCTCTTGGTGTTCCCCACAAAAAAGTCACAAAACAACAAACATCACTAGTTTGGTAGAATTCTGAAATAAGAGTTTGTGGTGCACTCGAGTAGGAATTTACAGTATATATTTTTTTTTATACTAGTGAAAAAAAGAGGTGAAGGTAAACTCTGATGTCCTTCTTGTGAACCTTTTGATCACTTCTAACAAGTCCTTCAATGCCCCGAGATCCTTTGTCAACTTGTTGGGACCTTTCCGTTGAGTGGCCAAAAAGGAAAACATGTTCTTCAATGTTTTCACTGTTAAGGAAAAGTATTCCATTATCGGAATGGGAACGTAGAGACAGAAAGTTCCAAAGATGTTTTGTGGCAATCATTTTTTTTTAATCGCTGTATGTAATGCTTAAAAATGACCATGACAGGTAGGCAGAGCACCATGGCTATATACAATATACTGTAGGTCTTCTAAAATCTTTCCCTCAGTAAAATTCCTGAAGACATAAGCTAGCAAGCTTTGAGAGTGCCACAATATGACCTATATTCCTCTAGTAATTATGGTCAATAATAATGCAAAACTGCAAGAGATCCAAATAGTAAAGACCTGTGACTCCAAGAAGTAGTGAGAATTCATTCAGATTCGGCTGTTGTTGGTCCATGCCATCGGGTAGGATTGCTACTAATTAATGGATCTCAGCAATTTGCTGTAAAATAGTGTTAAACCATATCAAACTACCCTGCAGAAAAATAAAAATGTATATATTGTGATAATATTTGAATAGTAGAGCCCATTAGGTTTTTCATGAGCATGGAAAGGAAATAAACTTTAAAACGTAACAAAAAATTATATATTTCGAAATTCATGTCAAGAATCCAAAACTATTTTATAAATACTGATAATTTTTAGTGTGTAAAGGACTCTATGTGATTTAAGGGAAAAAAGGGCTATAAAAAACATTCTGGATGGTGTCATTTTTATGCGTGGCCTGATTGGATCCCTGGAGATTGAGCTGAATGAACGTATGAACTGCAGCCAACTGAAAATAATTATCGTAAGTGAAGTAAGAGCCAGTATTACATTGGGATATAACTGGCCTACATTCTTATTAATAAGGTCCAATTTATACCCAAGCTTCTCGTGCTTCTGCACAAGACAGGAAAAAAAATTAACACTTTAGTTATATCACATTACACCATTAACGGACCATAGATTGTACTACATTAGAAAATAAATTAGGATCAAAGCTTTCTGTGAGACATCAGGGGTTATTCAGGAAGCACTCATGTTTCCTGCAGTAGCAACCAACTGCCGGATCCAGGGGGTGTACCCACCCATGCAATCTTATTACACAATCCTACTATACGAGATACAAGATTTCTTTGGGCCCCTTTCTCTCCGGATCATATATGACACAAGGTCATATGAGATGTTATTGGAAAGGTCTGACCTTTCCAATGATACCAAATATGAACATTTCATTGGAAAGGTCTTGCCTTTTCAAAGATACTACATGTGACAATGTCATTGGAAAGGTCTGGTCTATCCAAAGATACTACATGTGACCGAATCATTGGAAAGGTCCGCCGACCATCTGGGAGGCACATAAGGCGGTTATCCGCGGAAAACTGATCTCATGGGCATCGCGCAAGAAGAAGGCGCTCCAAACAGAAACGGAGGAACTCTTATCCGAGATTCGGAAAATAGAACTCGAACATCACACCTCGTGCGACGCGGACACCTACGCGCGTCTCCTGCAGGCCCGCACGCAATTAACGAACGTGCTGAACCCTAAACTTCAACGCGCCATATTACAAACTAAGTGCTTCTTTGCCTTACACGAGGACAGTCTCCTTGCGAGACTGCTAAAGAAACAACGCGAACGGACATACGTTCAAATGATTCACACGAAAGATGGACATACGTTCAAACGATTCACACGAAAGATGGCTCAGATACGCCACACCCAGCCCGTATAGCTCAATCATTCCGAGAATATTATTCGGCATTGTATCACTCGGCGGAGGGGCCCGATCAAATGCCGACCTCTCACCTGGACCAATACCTTGGGACGCGGATACCGTTCCGCCTTACAGAGGCGCAGCGTGCCCTGCTCCGAGAACCTATTACACAAGAGGCAATCACAGCCGCCGTCAAAACACAGAAAAATGGCAACGCTTTGGCGCCGTCCTGGCCCCCTCACTCGTAGCCACACTTAACTCGCTGTTGGAGGACCACACCCTTCACCCCCATACTCAGGCCGCCATGATCATAGTACTTCCTAAAGACGGCAAAGACCCTAAGGAGTGCTCCAGCTACAGGCCGATCTCTTTGCTGAAGTCCGACCTTAAAATCTTCGCCACGATCTTGGCGCGACGGCTGAGCATGGTCTTACCGTTCCTGGTACAGAAAGACCAGGTGGGATTCATCCCGGCGCGAGAAGCCAGGGATGGCACTACCCATATCATGAATGCCATACATAGAGCGTGTCAGGGGGAGATTCCGATGCTACTCCTGTCGACCGATGCCGAAAAGGCATTTGACAGGGTATCGTGGCGTTTTCTGTTTGCCACGCTACGCGCCATGCATTTACCAATGGAATTTATCTCCTGGGTGGCCGCTCTCTATAGTTCCCCAAACGCCCGAGTGAGGGTCAACGGGATCCTTTCAGACACATTTCAAATATGGAATGGCACTCGTCAGGGATGTCCCCTCTCCCCACTTCTGTTCGCCCTCACACTGGAACCCTTCCTGGAGTCTGTTCGATGCAATGAGGCTATCACCGGCCTGACGGGTAACTCAGGCACACACAAGGTCTCGCGTACGCCGACGATCTACTCTTTTACGTGACTAACCCCTTGGCTTCTTTGCCGGAAATAGTGGAGGAGTTCAGGATCTATGGCATGTTGTCTAACATGAAACTCAATATGGACAAATCCGAGGTACTGAATCTTAATATCCCGGGCGTAGCAGAACGGGCCCTCCGCCGGATGCACCCATTTATATGGTGCCCCTCCAAGATGCGGTACTTAGGCATCTGGCTCACTAAGTCGCCTCAAGACCTTTATCACGAGAATTTTCTACCGCGTTGGTCAGACCTAAGCCGCGACCTCACGGAATGGTCCCATCTGAGGATCTCCTGGCTCAGTAGAATAGGGGTATTGAAAATGAACGTGCTCCCAAGGTTGCTCTATCTATTTCATACACTGCCGATACACATACCCCAGACGCTCTTTCAGAAGATCCGATCTGAGTGCTTACGCTTCGTCTGGTGTAAGGCCAAACCGCGAATCAGCTTGCATGTCCTTACTAGCCCTAAATCGACGGGGGGTTCGGCCTTCCCCAACTTTCGACTCTATTACGAAGCCTCACACCTTCAAAGAATAGTGGCATGGACCACGGGCGGCAGACGCGCCCTGTGGCAAGACCTGGAAAGAGACGCTACTCCACACCCCACGTCCACGCTACCCTGGATCGCAGCGGACCGGAGGTCCCCACTCTCCCTCCAACACCCATTTGTGGGAGCCACGCTGCGTGTGTGGCGCTCTGTAATCTGCCGGTGCTCGTTCTCGTCGTATCCCTCACCTCTGCTGCCCCTCACGGCCAACCCGGCCTTCACAGCCGGCGTCCACCCCGGCCTGGAGCGAAGGATAGGCACGACCATCTCCCCAAGGGCACTCCACTTTACAGACGGATCGACCTTACGCCTGCCATGGGATGAGAGGACACCAGAGCCCCCCCCTCCGCATTGGAACGCTTTGATTTCAGACAGATCTCCCACTACCTACTTTCGCTACCAACCCGTCACAGACTGATTCGCCCACTCACATCCTTTGAATCCCTCTGCATAGCTAAACACCCTCTCCAACATGGGATCTCGGTTCTATATGGCCTTCTTCAATCTGCACAACATCAATCCCCACCTAACTTCGAGGGCTCCTGGGAACAGATGCTGGGCACCTCCATACCGGATGAGAAATGGCAGGACACATACGAATTGACCCACCACGGCAGCCAGCAGACTAGACTACAAACTAACTCATATAAGGTCCTGTCGCTGTGGTACTGCACACCTGCCCTGTTTTTCTGGATAGGGATCAGTCTTAGACCAAATTGCTGGAGACGTGACTCAGCGACTGGAACCTACCTTCACGTCTGGTGGGAGTGCGTGCTCATCGCCCCGTTCTGGACTCAAGTGAGAGATACGTGGCAGAGGTGACCGACCTGTCCTTACCGCTTACGGCGGGTACGTTCCTACTCACGCATGTTCCTTGTTCGGTAAGGACTCTCAAAAAATCGGTGTCACTCCCCATGATCATGACTGCAAGACTACTGGTGGCTCGGACGTGGGGATCCTCGACTCTCCCAACTTACCGCGACTGGCTCACCCGAATGGGAGAAGTCGTGAACATGGAAGACCTAAAAGCCAGGATGGATGATGACCTAGAGACCCATCTACACAAATGGTACCACTGGAACCTGTACGTGATTTCGGCGGAGTGCCGCATCCATTTAGGGAACGTTGACTGAGACACCTCCAGATCGCCTGCTTACTGTAACCCCCACATGGGGCAGATCTACCCCGGTGTGGCTCCCTGTGTGGGGGACCTCGTAGACACCCTTGATTACCACTACTAAGACTAGACCATGGACGTGGCGCGGGCGCGGCGAAGTGCCCGGTCCCGACCATCCTACACCTACCCTTCCGACCCACCCCCCTTTTTTTTTTCTCTCTCTCTCTTTCTCACTCTCCTCCTCACTCCTCCTTTCCTTCTCTCCCTTTGCTCCACTCCCACCCTCCTCTTGTCCCCCCTCATATCTACAGCCGAGTCACATCCCAACCATTAAACTCACTGGATCCCGTAAAATCTCAGGGCTTGACTATCCATACTATCCCTAGTCCCCTCAATACCAGCTCCCACTATTGACACCCAGATGTGAGAAAAAACCCCACGCCCACTGCTTGGCCGGGGGCACACTCCGCATACCATACTAGTAATACGTGACTCTGGAAAGGTCCGGCCTTTCCATTGATACCAAACATGACCCCATCATTGAAAAGGTCCGGCCTTTGAAATGATACCAAACATGCCCATGTCAATGGAAAGGTTTATCCTTTCCATTGATACCAAACATGACCCCATCATTGGAAAGGTCTGGCCTTTGAAATGATACCAAACATGCCCATGTCAATGGAAAGGTTTATCCTTTCCAATGATACCAAACATGACCATGTCATTAGAAAGGTCTGGCCTTTCCAATGTTAACAAACATGCCACATCATTGTAAAGGTCTGGCCTTTCGAATGTTTACAAACATGACCACGTCAACTGGAAAGGTCCATCCTTTCTGATGATACCAAACATGGCCACATTATTGAAAAAGTCTGGCCTTTTCAATGTTAAAGAACATGCCACGTCATTGTAAAGGTCCGGCCTTTCCAATGTTTATCAAACATGACCACGTCATTGGAAAGGTCTGGTCTTCCCAATGTTAACAAACATGTCCACGTCATTGTAAAGGTCTGGCCCTATCCAATGATGCCAAACATGCCCACATCATTGGAAAGGTCCCAGCCTTTCCAATGATACAAAACATGCCCACGTCATTGGAAAGGTCCGGCTTTTCCAATGTTAACAAACATGACCACATCATTGGAGAGGTCCAGCCTTTTTAATGTTAACAAACATGACCAGGTGAAATGTACAGAAAGAATTATTAAATAAACAAATATTTTTGCTCTAAATCAGCAATATTGTCCACTATTTACTTATAAAGTGAACAATGCCACTGCAATAACTCACTTTCTAATTTATCACTATCGAAAATTGCTGTGAGGGGTCTTTCAGGTGTTACTTGAACAACAGGAGGACAAACATTGTGCAGCAATTTTCTGGGGAGAGAGTGTGATGAGCACAGCATGCGATCTGTTGCCCACTCTCCATGTCATTATTACTGCAAACTGAACACAGCTCATAGCCAAATTGGTAGAGTGTCCCTCCCAAAGCTTGTGTCTGGATCTGCTCCTGTTGCAACCACAACAAACTTTGGTTTTTAACAAGAAAGGAAATTAAAAAATCATCTGAAGAAGTTTCATTGGTGAAGCTTCTCCTGCCATTGTTTGAATCTCTTTTTTTGTAATGCCAAAGTTTGTCAGAGTTGCAACAGTTTTTGCTGTTGTTTGCAACTGCATTTCCAAAATAAGCCCTGAATGAGCACAACAAATAGTTACATATTCAAATAAGTCTGAAACATATCTAGGACACTGGAAAGTGCATCCCCTAGTAATCTTTAAAAGACATGTGAGGTTCCAAAAAAATGTTAAGGCAAATGCTGAGGCAGCAGGACAGCAGGAAAACGAGCCAGCTGTGATTACAGAATTGACATTTGGCCGGTGTGATGTTCTTTAATCTATAACTCTTTGGAGCAGAATAATGTTTTAGCCTTCTGAAAATGAGCTGCAGTGGTTTTCTCTTACAGTACAATGGGCGTTTTGCCTATTTTTAATACACGTAAGGTAAATTTAAGTTTAAGGAGACTGAATTTCGAATGGCTTATTAATAAATAAAAAACACATAAAACGTACAAATCATGGCAAAAAAATCTAGTTTATGATATTCTGTAAATATTATTTGGACTGAACAAGTAATGGAAGTTAGATGTCAAGTCTTAACCCTTTCACTACCAGGGTTGAGTATACTCAATGTTCAAAAGCTCCTGCAGGAGCCCAACGTCAAATAAATGCAATCTGGTCATATTCTGGAGTAATGCAAAAAATTTTGTTAAAGAGTAACAAAATTAACATCTGAATGAGCCCCCGAATTTTAAGCACCTTGGACGTGTCAGCCAAGGTGCTGAAACAGTTTGAACAGCTTGGAGATCCGTTCTTTTTTCCTGCAAAGAAACACAGATCCCCACCTGTATTATCATACGTGTACTAGCATCTTCTGGCCAATTTGTCAGTCAAATACGCTTGTGATCTCTAAAATGTACCTAATATTTTTTTTTTTTTATAAAGGATACATTGCTTTTAACACTGCCTGCAATGGAAAGTAGTTTTCCTTAAACCTGCTGGGTCCTGGTAGTGCTTTTAAGAAAAACAATTGGTAGTGAAGGGGTTAAGTTGTCTTCCTTTGGGATGGTCCTCTGCATTCTGGTGACTTATTTTGTTTTCCTGCTTCCTGAGCAATGAGGCAGCTCTGTGTTTCTGAGGTTGCAAAGTGTAGAATCTTCTCATAATTTGATTTGTACTAGTGATGGGGGGTTCCATCGAATTTTTTGGATAGAATATAGAATCATAATAGAATATTTAGAATAGAATATTAATAGAATATATGTTTTTTTAATTTTAATCTTAAGGTTTTAACCTCAAATCTTAGCAATGCGTGTTTGGACTCTTTGGGCCCTATTACATCCTCTGTGCAAATGCGCTCGCGCAGCACAATTTTTTTTGCATGCATTGTCCAGCGTTATCGCGCGAAAATTAACGTGATATTCGGATCCGAACGCATTTTCTCATCCGTCAAAAGATAACGTTAGTAAAAAAACACGCAAAACGAAGTGTAATACGTGCGCAATAACGTTGCGCATTGTAAATCAGTGCGCGGACTGCTTTTTTTCGCGGGATTCAGCCAATCAGAATTAAGAACCTTAATTGACATCAATTTACCTTAATTGACTCACTAACGTTTTTGCGCCTGTCAAAATAAATCTGAGTATACATGCTGCAGCAATAATAAAAACACGCACAAATTCAAAAAAATTTGGTTTGGGTATGTGTACAATGTGTAACTATAATGTGCTGTATTTTTTTTTTCGTGCTGGTGTATTTTGTTTCGGCCAGAATGTTCAGATTTTCAGTTAACACCAGGTCTTCAAACACGCTAACGTCGTTCGTAGGAAGTTGCGCAGCTATTGAAATACCGTCCGCTTAACGCGTTTGCGCTCACAATGTTAAGTATAGGGCGCGCACAGTTCATCACGCTCGTGCAAGTCCATCTGCGTCAAACGATAACGCGCATCGTTTGCACGAACGTTGAAATACGACGTTCTGCGCAAATGGTTTTGTCCTCGCTCAAATGCACATTTGCGTGCGCGCAAAACCGATGCGCGAGGAATGTAATAGGGCCCTGTACTTATAATGTCAGGAAGATTTTGTCTTTCTTAATGAATATTCTTATTCAGAAGCTTGAGTGTCAAATAGAAAATATAGCACATAGTTAATAATGGCATCATACAGCCAGGTTTATGATGACCTGTTCATCAACAGGACTGTACAAAGAACAAAAGGTTGTATGATGAGTCATGAACAACACAGTTTTTTTGTTTGTTTGCAATCTACTGCCATTTAAATTTAATAGTTATCTTAAAATTAATAAAATAAATGATGTCCTTTTTCACATTTTATCACATGAGCGTTTGCGGTTATATTTTCTATGGGGTGCACTTGTACAAAAATTAGAAATGGGGACTACATTTTTGGGGGGAATTACGTGATTTTTAGCAAACACACCCCATAGAAAAAAATCATTAGTGCAGCATCATTGTTCACATTATAATTGAAATGTGAACAATATTGCTGCATTAATAAAAACAACACACACACAAAAAAATACAGGTTTTTATTTGTTTATTTTTATTTGTTTTATTTATTTTTTTTAATTTTGTTTTTACTTGGAACATGGTGATGTTTGGTATCATTCGATGACGTCATTGATGTAGGGAGGGGCTTAACTTCAGCGTCTGAGGACGTTGAAGTCAGAATGTCGCTGGACCCTGGACAGAGAGGTGAGTATCTCCACCGGGCTCCCTCTTGCGGATGACGTGGGGGGAACGTCCTCCTCATATAGAGGGAGTCAATGAGGACGTTCCCCCCACGTCATCCGCAGCGAAGGAGTTATATATACAGTCATGGCCGAAATTGTTGGCACCCCAGACATTTTTCCAGAAAATCAAGTATTTCTTACAGAAAAGTATTGCAGTAACACATGTTTTGCTATACACATGTTTATACACACCCTTTGTGTGTATTGGAACAAAACAAAAAAAGGGAGGAAAAAAAGCAAATTGGACATAATGTCACACAAAACTCCAAAAATGTTGGATGCTCCTGTAAAGTCACCTGGGGCAAGTAACAGGTGTGGGCAATATAAAAATCACACCTGAAAGCAGATAAAAAGGAGAGAAGTTCACTTGGTCTTTGCATTGTGTGTCTGTGTGTGCCACACTTAGCATGGACAACAGAAAGAGAAGAAGAGAACTGTCTGAGGACTTGAGAACCAAAATTGTGGAAAAATATCAACAATCTCAAGGTTACAAGTCCATCTCCAGAGATCTAGATTTGCCTTTGTCCACAGTGCGCAACATTATCAAGAAGTTTGCAACCCATGGCACTGTAGCTAATTTCTCTGTGGGTGGACGGAAGAGAAAAATTGATGAAAGGTTCCAATGCAGGATAGTCCGGATGGTGGATAAACAGCCCCAAACAAGTTCCAAAGAAATTCAAGCTGTCCTGCAGCCTCAGGGAGCATCAGTGTCAGCGTGAACTATCCGTCGACATTTAAATGAAATGAAACGCTATGGCAGGAGCCCCAGGAGGACCCCACTGCTGAGACAGAGACATAAAAAAGCAAGACTACAGTTTGCCAAAATGTACTTGAGTAAGCCAAAATCCTTCTGGGAAAACGTCTTGTGGACAGATGAGACCAATATAGAGCTTTTTGGTAAAGCACATCATTCTAGTGTTTAACGAAAACGGAATGAGGCCTACAAAGAAAAGAACACAGTACCTACAGTGAAATATGGTGGAGGTTCTATGATGTTTTGGGGTTGTTTTGCTGCCTCTGGCACTGGGTGCCTTGAATGTGTGCACGGCATCATGAAATCTGAGGATTACCAAAGGATTTTGGGTCGCACTGTTGAGCCCAGTGTCAGAAAGCTGTGTTTGCGTCCGAGATCTTGGGTCTTCCAGCAGGACAATGACTCCAAACATACGTCAAAAAGCACCCAGAAATGAATGGCAACAAAGCGCTGGAGAGTTCTGAAGTGGCCAGCAATGAGTCCAGATCTAAATCCCATTGAACACCTGTGGAGAGTTCTTAAAATTGCTGTTGGGAAAAGGCACCCTTCCAATAAGAGAGACCTGGAGCAGTTTGCAAAGGAAGAGTGGTCCAAAACTCCGGGTGAGAGGTGTAAGAAGCTTATTGATGGTTATAGGAAGTGACTGATTTCAGTTATTTTTTCCAAAGGGTGTGCAACCAAATATTAAGTTAAGGGTGCCAATAATTTTGTCCAGCCCATTTTTGGAGTTTTGTGTGACATTATGTCCAATTTGCTTTTTTTCCTCCCCTTTTTTTGTTTTGTTCCAATACACACAAAGGGAATAAACATGTGTATAGCAAAACATGTGTTACTGCAATACTTTTCTGTGAGAAATACTTGATTTTCTGGAAAAATGTCTGGGGTGTTAACAATTTCGGCAATGACTGTATATATATATAATTTTTGGTATTATATGAAATTGTTAATGGGTGAAGGAGACTCTTCTGGATTAGGCTAATACATATTTCCGACAAATAAATGGGAAAGCGGTCAGGATTAATCCAACTCTCTGTTTGACTGATAGTTTCCTAAAGATTCTCAGGCCAATTCCACAAAAGAGCAGAAAAATGATGAATATGTTTAATACTTCCTCCTTATTCTAGACTGAAAGGTCATCTTTTCTCGTTTATAACATTAAGATGACAAAGCAGCCGTGTTAAATAGAGGGGTTTGTAATAATAACGGGAAGCTAAATTAAAATAAATAATATAGATATATATTTTTTAATTATTATTTGTAGTTTATATTTCTAGTCATTTTTTTCAAGAAAATAAAATATTCTAAAGATGTTTTGATCATCAGACAAATGGCACATGGGTCCTTGTAACTAAGCATGCCCTTCAGCTCTCGTGAGCGTTCAGGTCAACTTTGGTGAAACTAAGAGTGATTTGTTATCCGAATTCATCAGCAGGGGACCATGTAATTGTCAAATTCTCAGAGACCAACTTGTGCCAGGCTATTGAAGTGACTGAGCGGTAAATAACACGAAGACTGAAAGACTGCGGACAGGAGATAATGGCGTTGGCGTCAACAAGAGATCATTGATAGTCTTCCAAAATCCCTGTTTATGTCAAATTAAGCAGTGATACGTCGAACGGTCCAAAGTCATTTTCCAATAATGAACCGTAAGTGCAAGCTGCTCAGTGTGGCAGGTGTTGAAATCTTGTCTTTTGGTCATAAGGTAAGCAACGTACGTGCGATTCAGGATAGTATACACCTGGGACGCTATAAATAAAGTGCACGATTTAATTTGCCTTGATTGACGAAATTTGATCTTTTTCGACCACAGTTCGGCCATTTTTTGGTCTGGCAGTTGGATTCCTCTAAACCAGGGATGTCCAAACTCCGGTCCCCCTAGATGTCCATGGACTACAACTCCCATGCGTCTCCATCCATCTAATGCAGTCAGAGATTTCTGGAAGTTGTAGTTCAGGAACATATGGGGGGGCCGGAGGTTGGACATCTGTGCTATAAAGAATTCGATTCAATTACCGGTGCTCGCGCCTATGCTCACTAATAAAACAATTTGACTTTATCCATTCACTTCAGAATTACTGGTAAGTCGGCTTCCAAATTTTTTTTTAAAGTGCTGAAAGAAGTTGATCGATGGATTTTCATGGAGGGAAATGTAGAAAATTAGACTGAAACGCTAACTCAGACATTGGATTTCCAAATAGGCGTGACTAGTAGCGAAAATTAATGTGATGCTGGCCGAAAATATCCTTATTTTTGGTGCTTTATTGGCTGGCTTTTTTTCAGAACAGCGTCATTATTGGATTTCCACCTGAGGCTTTGAAAGAAACATTGGTTAAAACTCGCCAATATTCTTTTTAGAAAAACCTGCCAAACTAATTAAATGGAGGTTGCGGACACCTAAACTGTGTTGGCGCCCCAAAAAGATCTGGAACCTATCGGGAGGCAGCATTTACAAAACAGGAACTCTAGTTTTAAGTGCAAGGAGAGAGTGTTTGTGTGTATATGTACAGTATGTGTGTGGTGTTTGTATGTTTTTGTGTTCTTGTCTTTGTATATTTGCGCGTGTGCTTGTCTTTGTATGTTTGTGTGTGTGGTTTTCACTAATGAGTGGGTGGTTGTGTGTTTGCATGTGTGTGTATAGCTTTGTATGTGGTTGTGTGCGTATGTGAGTGTGTGTTTGTATGTTTGTGTGTCTTGTGCTTTTGTTTTTATTTGTGTGTGTGTCTGTGTGTGGTCTTTTTATGTTTTTGTATGCGTGTGTATGTTTTTGTGTGTTTGTGTGTGGTATTTGTATGGTTGTGTGTGTGGTGTTTTTATGCTTGTGTGTATGCAAGTGTGTGTTTTGTATGTGTGTGTTTTGTTTGTATGTTTGTAGTGTTTATATATTGTGAGTGTATGTGTGTGTAGTGTTTGTTTGCGTGGTGTGTGGTCTTTTAATGCTTGTGTGTGAGTGTGTGTGTGTTTGTATGTTTGTGTGTGTGGTATTTGTGTGGTTGTGTGTGTGGTGTTTTTATGTTTGTGTGTATGCAAGTGTGTGTTTTGTATGTGTGTGTTTTGTTTGTTTGTTTGTAGTGTTTATATATTATGAGTGTATGTGTGTGTAGTGTTTGTGTGCGTGGTGTGTGGTCTTTTTATGCTTGTGTGTGTTTGTATGTTTGTGTGTGTGGTATTTGTATGGTTGTGTGTGTGGTGTTTTTATGTTTGTGTGTATGCAAGTGTGTGTTTTGTATGTGTGTGTTTTGTTTGTATGTTTGTGTGCGTTTTGTAGTGTTTATATATTTGTGTGTGTGGTGTTTGTATGTGTGTGTCTGTGTATGTGGTCTTTTTATGTTTTTTTATGCGTGTGTGTGTTTCTGTGTGTGGTGTTTGTATGTTTTTGTGTGAGTTTGTGAGTGTTTGTATGTTTGTCTTGTTTGTATGTTTGTGTGCGTTTTGTGCTGTTTGTTTATTTGTGTGTGTCTGTGGTCTGTTTATGTTTTTGTATGCGTGTGTATGTTTTTGTGCAGTGTTTGGTTGTATGTTTGTGTGCATTTGTATGTTTGAGTGTGTGGTGTTTGTATGCTTGTGTGTGTGTTTCTATATTTGTATGTGTGTGGTATTTTTATGCTTGTGTGTGCATGTATGTTTGTGTGTGTGGTGCTTGTATGTTTGTGTGTCTATGTAAGTGTGTCTTTGTTTGTGTTTGTGTTTTGTAGTGTTTTTATATTTGTGTGTGTGTGAAGTTTATGGCCCCCATTACATACCTAACGCTAACGGTAGCGCTCACCTGCGTGAGCACTATCGCTAGCTGCGGTATTAGCAGGCTATTAAGATTCAAAAAACGCAAACGGGTTAAAAAACCCGTTTGCGTTTGGGACCTTGCGCTTTTCAGCGCAAGGTTACTGCACTTTGCGCTCCCTAAGCGTTAATTAGACCGGCAGAGAGGAACTCAATGGAGTCCTATGGACTTCAGCGAGTGGATGCTCGCGGCTGCGCCTGCATTTTAATCTGGCGTTAAAAAGCGGGCACAAGGGGGAAAACTGTGGACACAGTTTTTCCTCCCTTGCGCCCGCGTTTTAACGCCCGGATTATAATAGAGCCCAATGTGTGTGTGTGGTCTTTTTTTGTTTTTGTATGCGTGTGTATGTTTTTGTGTGTGGTATTTATATGTTTTTGTGTGTGTTTGAGAGCGTGTGTATGTTTGTCTGTGTGTCTTGTTTGTATGTTTGTGTACATGTCTTTGGTGCTTATATGGTTGTGTGTGGTAGTTGTATGTTTTTGTATGTATTTGTGAGTGTGTGTATGTTTGTCTCCTTGTGTATGTTTGTGTGCATGTCTTTGGTGCTTGTATGGTTGTGTGTGGTAGTTGTATGTGTTTGTGAGTGTGTGTATGTTTGTCTCCTTGTGTATGTTTGTGTGCATGTGTTTGGTGCTTGTATGGTTGTGTGTGGTAGTTGTATGTGTTTGTGAGTGTGTATATGTTTGTCTTGTTTGTATGTTTGTGTGCATGTGTTTGGTGCTTGTATGGTTGTGTGTGGTAGTTGTATGTGTTTGTGAGTGTGTGTATGTTTGTCTCCTTGTGTATGTTTGTGTGCATGTGTTTGGTGCTTGTATGGTTGTGTGTGGTAGTTGTATGTGTTTGTGAGTGTGTGTATGTTTGTCTTGTTTGTATGTTTGTGTGCATGTGTTTGGTGCTTGTATGGTTGTGTGTGACGGTTGTAAGTGTGTTGTGTTAATGTCATTTTGTCTCTGCCTCTACAATACATACTTACAAATGACTTTTATTCTGTATTCACCTTAATATCTTTATATTTGCCCAAGACAAAGATTTACACAAATTGTCGTCTGCTGCTGCTCGGGTAACAGAACATTTAGACACATTCTCTTTTTCTTCTGATGCTACATTTCATTTTTCTCAGTCAATCAGCCATGCTCCTCTCGCCCAAGCCTTCATCAATATGCCCAGGGAGTCTATGAGCAACTGGAAAATGGAACTTACGTGTCTCCGCTAGTTAATCCAGGAGAAAGACAGGGCCGACAGAGGCTGTTGTGTGTTAAGGCGGTGGCAGGGGGGGGGGTGGAAGGCGTCGGGCGAGAGAGAGTAGAATGTGAAATTAAAATGTAAATTAAAATGTAATTGGTTTTGTGTGCATAGTTTAGATAAGATTTACTTTTTGAAGAATGACTTTGTGTTTTAACACAGCAGGTCTAGGCGACGCGCGACACGCTCGCACTTAATAATCGCAAACGATGAGGACCATAAATATCGCGAACTAAGCGGTTTGGATTAGCGGCCCGGTGCGCCATTACAAAATAAAAAAAAAAAGAATGGAAAGAAAAAAAACACTCTGTGATTAATTCTAAAACTGTTCTGTTCTTATCAGACCTGCAATGGCCTCCCTGATGAGATCAATACAGCACAGCTCAGAGATTCTAATAGAAGTGTTATTATCTTTTAATCTCCAGCAGAATGCCATTTTTTTTCTTCTTTTTAAATTTTTTTCACTATGCAAGCCGCTGGTTTTTTTTTTTTTTTTTTCGGTTTTTTTTATATATGGCAACCTTGAAGCCAATTGTTTTCTGAAATGAAGATACATTAGACTCTTTCCAAGGATTTATCAATAATGCGGACACGGTCAGTGTTTGTGAAGCCAACAGTTAAAAGGGACATTTGTATTCCAAGACTTAAAATTGGATGCAATGACCTTTCCTGTCAGAGTCTATTTTCTCCTCAGACAAATGTCTTCAGTGGATGAGTGGTAAAAGGACAGATTTTCTGGGTGGGGGGGGGGGAGAAGAAAAACAACATTGTGTTCAGACAGGCAGCAGAACCATTTAGTTAGTGTTCAGATTTCATAAATCACATCTAGAATAGTCATTTCTGCAAACAGCCTTGTATAACTGCCGTCTGTGTATCTTTACGTCGCGTTTCAAACAAACAGATCAATGGGGCATATAAAAGAACAACTTCACACTGCAACAACGTGAAGTCAAATTCAAATCTTAATGGCTCTGTTGTGCTCCAAAATGTCCCTGATATACTGTCTCCAGCAGATTACATCTTCCCTGCGTTCGGGACGGAATGTAAATGACATTGCTCGGTGACACATCTCTTCGGCTGAAGTCTCAAGGACCGAGGCCTAGTCGTCTTTCGAAGCAAATTCTTTAAAAAAAAAAATAGATCTGGGGTTCTTTTTCGGAATGTAAAAAAACAGTACAGTTTGAGCTGCTGATCGTTTAGCACGAGTGAAGCGGTTGCCAAAAAAAATGCTTTCTGTGTGCTGTCGAATTTCACATCGAGCGTGGTTCTATTTCATAAACGTTTGCCCTTATATTGTTTTGTTGACTCCATACTTAAGGGCAGGTGAGGTGATGAGGTAATCATGACCCCTGAAGAACAACACCCTTCCCTCCTATCAGTGCATACCTGAGTATGCAAGCCTCTGTCAAGCAAAGCCTCTGTCAAGCAATCCCTTCAGCTGTCCCTTTAAGGCAGGAGCCAGCAACCATTGCCATCCAGATGATTTGATACTACCTATACCATGATGTTCGGCCACTCACTGAGTTGGAAGGGACTTGATGGAAATGCAGGTCCAAAACGTTTGAAGGGCCAAGGTTGCTTATCACTGGTTAAGCCCAGATCACCCAACACTGTGACATGCCTGGAGGCCAAACAAATGTTGTGTCTGCGGCAAACATCTGCTACCACCCAGGATAGCACCGCCTGTCCAATGCTGGCATAGTGATCTCGACTCAATATAGTCCACTGGTGGAGCGATGCTTTCAGGAGTTCTTCTAATATCTCATATGCTTCATAGATTTCAAAAAGAAAGGAGAAAATTACCACATAGTGTATCCTCTGATACACTAAGAACAGGAGTAGGGCCAAATGCACACTTACACATCCTTTAACCTGCTGCTAGGCTCACAGTTCCACGTATATGGGTTCACAAAGGCACACCCATCAGCCTCCTCTCAGAAGGACTGGATACAGCCTCAGACTGCCAACTGAGGAAGCCAGAGTATCTGGCAATCTTGTTTTGAGAAGGCTGTATCCAGTCCGTCTTAGAGGAGGCTGACAGGCGTGCCTTTATGAACCAATATACTTTTAGATCCCTTGTATATCCCTCTCTCCTGCCTCTCCACCACCTTCAATCTATTCTGAATGCCTCTGTCTGACTCATCCACCTCACCCACTGCTCTGTCTCTGCTGCTCCTCTTTGCGAGCCTCTTCACTGGTTCCCCATCCGCTGCAGAATTAAATTAGAAATCCTTACCCTGACCTACAAAGCTCTCACTAGCTCAGCTCCCCACTATCTGTCCTCACTAATCACCAAATACACCCCAGCCCGCTCTCTAAGGTCAAACAGTGATCTGCACCTAGCTTCTCCCTACATCACCTCTTCCCATGATAGACTGCAGGATTTCTCAAGCACAGCCCCCATCCTCTGGAATGCTCTCCCGCGTACTGTCAGACTTTCCCCATAGTTTCCCATCCTTCAAACACTCCCTTAAGACACTCCTATTCAGGCAAGCCTACCACCCCACTCACAAATACACCTCACTTCCCCAACCAGTCCATCACTCTCACCTTGCAGTCCCCTCTTCCTGTTTCCACCCCAACCCTTCTAGATTGCAAATTGCCACGGGAATAGGGCCCTCGTTTCCCTCTCTACTGGTTTATCAAAATGTTGTTCAGTCTCAATGTATTGTAGCCCTTTCTATACTGTGCCCATTGTCCATTGCTGCGGAATATGCTAGTGAAATATAAATAAAGAATAATAATAATAATAATACACATTGTCTCCATCAGACATCTTGACCATATTCAAGTCGGAAAGTAAATAACATTGGTGCCTTGCTTTTTCTCAGTTAAAGTCTCGATGACTCTGGCCTAGTTCTCTGTCACAGCTTGTACCAAAAAATAAATGTTTATTTTCTCAAGACCAAAAAAGAAAGCATTATGAATCATTCATGGTTTATCATGTGTCATATGACATATATTGTCGCTTTTTCTGGATCCTGTGTAAATCCACTTAGTGTAAAGCTTAAAGAGACAATATATTCTCCTATAAGTCTTCGTAGACAAAATGTCCCCGTTATGCTGTGTCCAGCAGAATATATCTTCATTACATTCAAGGCAGAAAGTAAATGATGTTATTAGGTGACACGTCTTACTTCAGCCGAAGTCTCAAGGTCCGAGGCCTAGATTTCACTGACAGCTCATTTGGAAGAATAGATTTGGTGGTATCTAACAAATAGAAAAGAAAGAGGCAGAGTGAGTTTTTTGTGTTATATCATGAGCAATATGGTGATAATTAGGCATATTGGTGGTTGACTGGGAAAGCCCACCTGCTCTGGATGGAACCTTCTTTCCCTTAAAGATCTGTGGGGACCTCTCTTCCCCTATACTCCCGACACCCTTGACTAGGAGTTGAAGGGCTATATGCATTTGGCAGGTCTGTCCGGTGCTATAAAATGAATAAATAGTGGGGACTCTCACCACCCCATACTCTCCAGCTATGGATGGTTAGTGAGGGCTTAAAGAAGAGGAGATTACCCAGTTTACCTGCAAGCTATGTAAAGGGGGGGGGTGGTGGTCACATTAATTAAAATGAAAAACAATGCACCCTCAAAGTGGACTGACACAAAACAAAACAAAGAACACAAATGAAAATCGTTCCCATGCAGTCCATTTCTCATTTCCTTCTCTGAGGCCATTCCATTGATTGGCATTTTCGATGAATAGACAAACTGTCCCAATTCCGGACAAACTGCAATCCATACAAAAGGAATTCAGGTCTTGTGAGCATTACACTTTCCTTGTCCTTGGTACAGTACCTTTATTCATTTATAGCAAAGAGTGACTATATGAGATACCGGCGTCCTGTAGGTATGTCTGTATCGGAGATGTCTACGTGTGCGTTGCCCGGAAAGCTTCACCAGTGATAGGTCAGGGAGTAAAGAGATAAAAAGGCACCCATCGATACAGTAAAACGTCATCTATAAAAGTTCATATTTATTTTATTTATATGCGTCATTAACATCAAAACTGCAGTGATTATGGTAAAATCAATATGACATGGGTGCAAAGATGTTATAGACATGTTGCTATATCACGAGCACACATTGATCTAACACAACTGCGGCAGGAGGTTGTATTGTTTAATGATCCTTCAAACAACTGAAAGATGTCATAAATAGGCTTTAAGTCATCATTACATTGTCCCTCTCAGGAAAAGAATGTATCGTTGGGTTTGAAGACTCTTTGTTACATTTAGGCTCTATATGATGTAGTAGTAATGGACATGTGTTGCCTTCAGGCCTTTTCCTGATGGTCTACACACCAGCATTGGCCAAAAGATAGATCCTTGAGTTTTGCAGAACTGCATTTTTCATTTTCTTTGAAATATAATAACTGATCTACGTATGTCCCTAAATGCTGATCTTCTTGGATTGGTCATAAATCAATTTTGAAAGAGTCTACAATAAATTTAGTAGTAATCTCTGTAACCCAACGCAAACATTCAATTATCTTGCAGTAAGCAAATCTAGACTTTACAGGATGATGGCGGATGAAGAACATTGACAAGTGGTAAGAGAAACTTATATTTGTCAGAATGGGTCAAAGGCATTTGTGATGTCTTGAGGGGCAGGAGCTTTAACCCTTTTGCTGCTGAGGCTTTTCACACCTCTGTGCTGAGGTCATTTTTACCGCTTTCGCTCATCTTGTTTAACGGCGTTTTGTAGCCATATTTTGATATATGACCCAGACATATTATATATCGTTCTTTCTGGCAGACTCCACAGATTCATAATATGTCATTATTATATGTATACGTTATGTCATGTCTGTATATTATAACAAAAAATGCAATAAAATTTGAATTTTCAATAATTTATTATGTGTAAAGTGTTTTTTTCCACATTTTAACATGCGATCGTTGCGGTTATATTTTGTATGGGGTGCGCTTGTTAAAAAAATTAGAAATGGGGACTCGTTACATTTTTTTTTGGGGAAAATGTCGCTATTTTTAACAAACGCACCGCATACAAAAATCGTTAGTGCACCATTATTGTTCACATTATAATTGAAATGGGAACAATATTGCTGCATTAACAAAACAAAAACAAAAAAAAAATTTTTTAAATATATTTTTATTTTTACTTTTAATTTGTTTAAAAAAAAACAACTTTTTTCATTATCATGTTTGATATCGTTGGAAAGGCCATGCTCTGGCCGATCCAACGATATCAAACATTAACCCTAGCTGCCACGGATCGGGAGATAGGGGGTTCCAATGAACCCCCTATCTCCACCATTGGTGGCAGCTAGGGGTTAACTCCAGGACTGGCGTCATCGTGCTATGTACAATGACGCCAGTCCTCAGGGGGAGTTCCCGGAGGCTTGGCCGACATCCAAGATGTCGGCCAGCTCCGGGAAAGGATCACGAACCGGCGCTTTTCAGCGCCGATTCGTGATCCGGCTCCCCAGGGGTTAATGACAGGCACCGTTTGGAAGGCAGGCTGTGCCCTTCCAAACGGTGCCTGGATTAACCTTCTGCTCCCCGGCAATCGGGAGGGAGAGAGGTCCGAAGGTCCTCCCCCCTCTCCCTTTCAGGCGCCTCCCTTTCAGGCGCACATGCGGGGGGCGCGTGAATTAGATGTCATCGCGCCGCCGCGATGACATCTAATTGCTCCCCCGGGGTCCCGAGTGCTGGGCTGACATCCAAGATGTCAGCCCGCACCGGGGGGGCACAGCAATCCGCCAGAATCCGGCGGATTGCTGCCTCCTGTGCATGGACGCGCTCAGCACGTCCATAGCACAGGAGAACCACTTGGCTGGATGCGCTGAGTGCATCCATAGCAGCCAAGTGGTTAAAGGTATACTCTAAGGATAACCCAGAAAGCCAAACACCCCCGAGTTCAGATCGCATTCGAACTCGAACTTTTCAAAAGTTTGAATTCGAACTCGAACTTAATACAAGTCAATGGGACTCAAAATTTGATTTTTAGAGTGCCCTCCAAGGGGGCATATATGCTAGATATTTGCCATAAAAGGTGTATGGGGGTCCGGGTAGTGCCCTGGGGGACAGGAAACCAGGACAAAAAGTTTTAAAAAAATTTTTAAAGGGACAGTGAGTTGTCCATGAAATAAGGGCTAAAAATAAAATCAAAAAATTCCTTCAAATATCGTGCCTAGGAGGTCCCCATAACCTGCCCGTGAAGTGGCGGATTTCTAGGATGTATAGAAACATTTAAAAACAATGTCCGGGTCCAGGTAGTGCCCTGGGGGACAGGAAACAAGGACAAAAAGTTTAAAAAAAGACGTTTCTAACCCCTTCACTGCTGACGACGTGTGGGACACGTCCTCCGTTACTCCCGCTGTATGCTCAGAAGGACGTGTCCCACACTTCATCAGCTTTGCAGGACCCCCGGGGGAGATACTCACCTCTCTGTCCTGGGTCCCGCGGTGTTCTGACTTCAGCGTCCTCAGATGCTGAAGTCAAGCTCCTCCCAGACGTAAATGACGTCATCGCGCCATGCGCGATGACGTCATTTCCAGGCGACCCCCCGGCAATGCCGGGAGATCACCTAGAAGGGAGGGGGGGATCCGTTCGGATCCCTCTCCCTCCCGATCGGGAGGTCCCACAAAAAAAAGCCAGGCACCGCTTAAAAGGGGAGAGTCTCCCCTTTTAAGCGGTGCCTGGCTTTAACCCCTCAGGCACCGGGTCTCACTTCAGCGCCTTGTGGCCCTGAAGTGCGGCCTAGCTCTGGTGGGGGCCGCCATCTTGGATCGCGGCTCCACCCCTGGGTCCCCCCTCACTGCCTGATGTCCTCAAGCATAGCGTGATGATGTCAGATAGCCGGGGAACCCCTAGCTTCCCGGAATCCCCTGGTGGAGATAGGGGGTTCATTTGAGGATTCACAGAGATGCTGTGAGGTTGTGTATAGAGATGCTGTGAGGTTGTGTATAAAGAAGCTGTTATTAGAGATGCTGATGGGGTTGTGTATAGAGATGCTGTACAGTTGTGTATAGAGAGGCTGATGGGGTTGTGTATAGAGATGCTGTGAGGTTGTGTTTAGAGATGCTGATGGGTTGTGTATAGAGATGCTGTGTATAGAGATGCTGATGGGGTTGTGTAGAGATGCTGTGAGGTTGTGTATAGAGATGCTGTGAGGCTGTGTATAGTGATGCTGTGTATAGAGATGCTGTGTATAGAGATGCTGATGGGGTTGTGTATAGAGATGCTGTTTGTGTATAGAGATGCTGATGGGGTTGTGTATAGAGATGCTGTGAGGTTGTGTTTAGAGATGCTGATGGGGTTGTGTATAGAGATGCTGTGTATAGAGATGCTGATGGGGTTGTGTATAGAGATGCTGTGAGGTTGTGTATAGAGATGCTGTGAGGCTGTGTATAGAGATGCTGATGGGGTTGTGTATAGAGATGCTGTGAGGCTGTGTATAGAGATGCTGTGAGGTTGTGTATAGAGATGCTGTGAGGCTGTGTTTAGAGATGTTGATGGGGTTGTGTATAGAGATGCTCTGTATAGAGATGCTGATGGGGCTGTGTATAGAGATGCTGTGAGGTTGTGTATAGAGATGCTGTGAGGCTGTGTTTAGAGATGCTGATGGGGTTGTGTATAGGGATGCTGTGTATAGAGATGCTGATGGGGCTGTGTATAGAGATGCTGTGAGGCTGTGTATAGAGATGCTGATGGGGCTGTGTATAGAGATGCCTTGCGGTGCCAAAGTGCGGCCTAGCTCCGGTGGGGGCCACCATCTTGGATGGTGGCTCCACCCCTGGGTCCCCGCTCACTGCCTGACATCCTCACGCATAGCGTGATGATGTCAGATAGCCGGGAAACCCCTAGCTGCCCAGAATCCCCGATATCTCCAGAACAGTGGCAGCTAGGGGGTCATGGAGGGTGTCAATCGAAAGGCCTGACCATGGCCTTTCGAATGATACCCAACATTACCAGGTATAAAGTAAAAAACAAAACGTATTTTTTTGTGTGTTATTTTTATTAATGCAGAAATATTGTTCACATTTTAATTATAATGTGAACAAAGATGCTGCACTAATGATTTTTTTCTATGGGGTGCGTTTGCTAAAAATCACGTAATTCCCCCACAAAATGTAACAAGTCCCCATTTCTAATTTTTGTACAAACGCACCCCATGGAAAACATAACCGCAAACGCTCATGTGCTAAAATGTGAAAAAAAACACTTTACACACTGCAGATGATTAAAAATTAAATTTTTATTGCATTTTTTGTCATAATATACAGGCAGGACATGACGTATACATATAAAAACATGATATATTATGAATCTGCGAAGTCTGACGGAAAGAACGATATCTAATATGTCTGTGTCATTTAATAAAATGTGGCTTCAAATCGCGTTTAAACATGATGAGCGAAAGCGGTAAAAATGAGCTGAGCACACAGCAGTGAAATGCAGGGTTAAGGGGTTAAACAGCATATCAGAGGAACATTTAGTAGAGAAATGAACACTTCTCAGAAGCACAGGTGTTGTTTGATACATGTTCAGGAGACACCTCCAGACACCCTCAGTCTACAGACAATGTATCAAATTCATTAGACCAGACTAATTAAAAGCACATGTTATTTCCAAACACTAATTAAACACCTGTTGTTTACGCCGTTTGAGAGCGCTGGTCATTTAGAGGTGAGAATCTTTGCACGTAGACATTATTTTTTAATTCAATATCTAATAAACCGTTGCTTATAATATTCTGCAGTAAAGAGTCTCTTTATTTCTAGATTTTCTGGTATTTTTTAAGCATTTTTATACTTTTTTCAATTTTTTTTAACTCAAACCGAACACGCCAAAAAGTTCGAAGTTCGCGAACTTTCGAACTACCGATGTTCGAGTCGAACTCCGAACTGATCGAACCGAACAGCTCATCCCTAGTAAACATTAACCTCTACTGACCAGCTTCTTTTAAAACTCACTGTAAATCCAGTGCTGCTGGTCCTGATGTGAGATACTCCCTCTTCCTGTAGGCGTCACCATCATGTGAGGCTGGACAATCGAGCAAGTATCCAACCAATCCACTGGCTCTCAATGTTAAGTGCATTCGGAGCCATTGGTGGGAGCTAGGCTCCTCCAAAGATCCCAAAACCCAGTAAGCTCAGCACTCTGGTTCTGGGCAGAATTTATTCTTCAAGACCACCAAAGAAAAGGGAGAGGGTTGAGGACACTCAAATTACATTAACTGGTCAGAGTGCCTAGAGTGTCCTTTTAATATGTCTTTCAGAAAATTGGAGACTCACCAAATAATGCCAAGCGAGAAGAATACCAATGTACACCAGTAAATAAATGTACCAGAATGCAGATAAATTAAATTCAAATTTTGGGAAAGCCCTGTTATTTTTTTAGGGTTTGCAAAGCGTTAATCCCAGTTCGATAAACATTGGGATTCGGCATAGGAAGAACAGCCGAATACAGCCAAAACCTGACTGTAGAAAAGGTACTTTCATCTTTCTTTAGAATCCCGTACTGAACGATTTCCACGCGGTTACAACTGCAAGGGTATTGTGACTTACTGCTGCTTTGTTAGGAAAAATGACATTTCTCCTTCCAGCCGCTACTTCCAACAAGTAAAAAATCACTATTATGTGACCTGCTTAATAACTATATTTCCATAAAGCTTTTAGCAGATTGCATGTAGGGTATGAAATAGACAATTTGTATCAAGTCCTTTAATGCTTCCAATAGAGATATTACTAAATCCCTTTCAAAAGCAACATTTAGACACAAAAAAGAGCCTTCAATGAAGCTTCCAACTTTGAATTTCTCACTTGAGTGAACAGCGCAATGGATTTACATCGTTATGGGCAGGTGAAGTTTAGCAAAATAGCAAATAAAAAGGTATTTCAGAGGGATTTCTGTAAATTTAACTAGAATTTGACAGCAGAGGCATGGAGGATGTGAAATGCAGCTGGTTTCATAGAAAATCAAATCACTTATGTTTAATTAAATGTATCCAATTTAAGACAAAAGGACATCTATATCCTAGTTCATTAAATTGTGTATTAAATACAGAATATATAAATTTATAGAAAAAACATATACAAGGGGAAGCCCAAAAGTAAGGTTAAAATTAATGAAATAATGATGCTAATTCAATTTATTTTTAAAGAAAGCCTAATTCTTTCAATACTTAAAAATTAATATCCTCAGAGACATGGAGGCATGAGGTGGCTCAAAACGTGGCCATGGTTGACACGTAGAATTAGTCTACCAAATTCATTATGGTTTCTCTCAGAAATAGTACTTTGAAGACCTCAAACCCCATCTTTGTAATAAAGCTCCAAACCTCCAGAAGGTCCACAAGTGGTTTAGCAGATTCATTTTGATGTTTTTGATGAAACAAGAGTGGGAGACCTGCATTTTCATATATGAGACCATGGTGGCCAAGATGAAGGACTTTTTGGATCAGGAACCTTAAACCATGCTAAGGGATCTACAGTCCAAAAACATGCATATGGAGAATTCTTCGTTACGTGTTGGACTTCACCAAGAAGTGCGTCAGCTGGTTTCCGCATTCGTTGAACGCAGAACAAAAACGGCCCGAGTTCAGTTTTCCAAAAAGTTCCTTGTCACGCTCGTAGGGGAGTCTGCCATCTTCAAGGCAACTGTCACTGGAGATGAAGCTACAATAACAAAAGAAAACCTTTGGGGGTGTTTTGAGAAGTAGGTGCACTACTTCAAAAAAAATTGTGGATATCAGTAGCAATTATGTTGGGAAATACTGAATAAACATAATTTCTTTGAGGAAAAAAAAGAGAGGTTGCATCATTATTTCAATGATCCTAACCTTTCTTTTGGACTTGCCCTTGTGTATAAATATATAAGAACTCCGCAAAAAAAGATAAGGCATTTTTTCAGGATACTGTATTTTAAAGATACTTGTAAAATCTAAATAAACTGTGCAGATCTGCAGTTTCAAAAAACTATAATCAATTCATGCACATGCATCTGCTGAAGGGTCGTTAAGACAGATGGTAGGCAGTTACGGTCACAGTTAGATTAAATTAAGACACCAAAATACAAATCTACTGACTCAGAAAAACACCAAAGAAATGAAGTCTAGGGTGCTTGCTTGTCTGCATGAACGTGCCATAGGCATGATGCAGGGAGGCATGAGGACTGCAGTTCAGGCCACGACAATAAACTGTAATGTCTGTAATGTGTGATGCCTAAGGCTAGGGTCAGACTGAGGCAGTGCGAACGCGCGTGCAGGCGCACTTAATCACAGCCGTAGTAGCAGCAAATGCCGGGCAATGACGGCCAATATACGAAGTACGGTCGCACAAAAGTCCGGCTGCGCAACGCAAGTGGCAAACGAACGCATTTTGTCGAGAACGTAAAACCGCTAGTACGGTTGTATAGAGTGCGCTGCGTCCGCTAGCGGCGTGTGTGCGTGATTGGGAGATGTCAGACGCTGCTAATGTCCGGCCAACATAACGTCCAGATGCACAAAGTGTTTTATTGATGATCCATACAAAATCAGGAACGCAAATGCGCATAGTATGACCGCTATCGCGTACTCCGTGAAAAAATGCGTCCATTCGTTCGAACGCACTTTTTCACAGACAACGTGAAAATGCGTTCGTCTGACCCTAGCCTTAGACAGCACTATCGGAAAACAGGAAGGGTGGCTGAATGTCTTTGCAGTGACACACCACATGTAACATCACAGGGCTCGAGTCCTGCGGGAATGGCGTTCCCAGACTTCTCCTTCCCCCGGGAACATTGCGGGAATGCAGGTTCCCGCTGTGGGCAGCTGGGACTGCTAGTGGAATGCATTAACAGCATTCTGATAGCAGCCGCTCGACTGGCCGCGTTCCCCCGGGTGCTGCGTGATCCCTCGCGCGGCGACTCCTCAGCCCTCTGAAGGCTGTGACGTGGCCTACAGCTGGGATCTTGTGAGCGTGTCACAGCCTTCAGAGGGCTGAGGAGGCGACCTCATGAAGGAGCACGCCTGAGCTGCTTGGAGGAAAACGTGGTCCTGAGGTTGGGTAAGTATAATTCTTGGGGTCCCTGCCTTGCTATAATTAATTATGGGGGTCCCTGCCTGGCTATAATTAATTCTGGAGGTTTGTGCCTGGATATAATTAATTCTGGGGGTCTGTGCCTGGTTATAATTAATTCTGGGGGTCCCTGCCTATCTATAATTAATTCTGGGGGCATGTGCCTGGTTATAATTAATTCGGGGGTCCCTGTCTGGTTATAATTAATTTTGGGGGTTCCTGTCTGGTTATAATTAATTCTGGGGGCATGTGTCTGGCTATAATTAATTCTGGGGGCAGGTGCCTGGTTATAATTAATTCTGGGGTCCCTGCCTGGCTATAATTAATTCTAGGGGCATGTGTCTAGCTATAACTAATTTGGGGGGGCATGTGCCTGGTTATAATTAATTCTGGGGTCCCTGCCTGGCTATAACTAATTCTGGGGGCATGTGTCTGGCTATAATTAATTCTGGGGGTCTCTGCCTGGTTATAACTAATTATGGGGCATGTGTCTGCCCATAATTAATTCTGGCGGTCTGTGCATGGCTATAATTAATTTGGGGGGCCTGCACCTGGCTATATTCAATTCTGGGGGTCTGTGCCTGGGTATACTCAATTCTAGGGGTCTGTGCCTGGCTATGTTCAATTCTGGGGGGTCTGTGCCTGGGTATATTCAATTTTGGGGGTCTGTGCCTGGTTATGCATGATTCTCGGGGGGTGTATATATATATATATATATATATAACGAACTTGGTCCCAGCAACTCCTTTATTATCTCCAGGAAAAAAAGCAAAGCCACGGTGCTTGCCCAAAAAAATAATTTATCTAGTGTTGTGAAGGTCGCACTTTTTTTTCTCTTCGGGTAATGGGGGCTGTGGAATTCTTGGGTGAATTTCCTCACTTTTTTTCCCAGGACTTGACCCCTGTAACATCACCAACATCCAGCTATCAAACTGGCGGGATGGATACAGGTTGGCAACAGCAAATGCCCGCGCGTTACATCAGGAACAGACAATACCTCCATCTCTTTCAGTTTATGCCTCAATGGATGAATCATTTTATGATCATACAAATATTTGCATATCCATAAACAAATAGTGTGAAGCGCGCACATGAAATCACCCCAGTCCTTAAGTACTTGTGCTATTAAATAATGGTAGAGACAGTTGTGTTACATGAGAAGTCGGGTGTCCTCGATACCTCAAAACAAAAAAATAGAATACCATAGAGCAATATAGTGACTACACCAAAGTAAAATAAATCAGTGAATCTGATGCACTCACATATTTCAGAGGCTCTTCCAAGTACGTATTACGGGTAATTTAGAGCCTGCCCTGCCCATCTGTCACAAACTCCCGATACTTGGCACCTGTTTCTTAAAACAGAAAAGACAGGAAACTCATACAGGGCTATTCAGAGAGCCGACATTTCGGTGCCCTTTCTTTCCCCACACTTTGGGGCGATTCTGAGATTCTAGTTCGCCGACTCTGCAGTGTATTCAAGTACAACCGCAGAGTCCCCGGAGTGCAGGGAAAACCTGCCGCAAACCCGACGAACACTCGCCGAACACTCACCGAAAACCCACAAAAACCGCGACGAACACCCCGGGTAAAAGCCAACGAGCCGCCGATCACAGTGCAGACCAGCCACCATAAAAAGCTGACAAACGGGGTAAAAATCCAAAAAAAAAAGGACACGTGAAAGTTCCAAAATTTATACGCTGTTTGCAAAAACACTACTGAACGAAAATGTCTGGAATTTACACATAAGATTTACATATAATGAATGATAATAAAAAGGTCTGTTACCGAAAAAATTAAAAACGCTTTAAAAAATAACAGAAGAAAAACTGCCGAAAAAATCCTGAAAAGTGCCTAAAAGGTCTTAAAGATCAACAAATAAAGAGACTTTTTGCTGCAGATTAAAATTATAAACGGTTTATTAGATATTGGATGTTTAGGAACTACATCTCCCATGGGGCTCAGATAACCTAATAAGTGTCTGAGGATCATGGGAGATGTAGATCCTAAACCTCAGGAGGGCCAAGTTTGATGACCCCTCATGACCAATCAAAAAACATATGAATATGTATAAAGGGAGCTTTAATAGCTAACATATTAGACATACACTATATTGCCAAAAGTATTTGCTCACCTGCCTTGACTCGCATATGGATAGGTGAGCGAATACTTTTGGCAATGTAGTGTATATATGACTTACAGTCAGGTCCAGAAATATTGGGACATGGACACAATTCTAACATCTTTGGCTCTATACACCAACGAAATGGAGTTGGAGTGAAACAAACACAATGTGCTTTAACTGCAGACTGTCAGCTTTAATTTGAGGGTATGTACATCCAACTCAGGTGAACGGTGTAGGACTTACAGCAGTTTGCAGATGTGCCTCCCACCTGTTAAGGGACCAAAGGTAATGGGACAGAATAGTAATCATAAATCAAACTTTCCCTTCTTAATACTTAGTTGCAAATCCTTTGCAGTCAATCACAGCCTGAAGGAAATATAGGGGTTCGGTGGAGGCGCTCGTATTTAGAGATGAATGGTATTAAAGTGGTTGCCGCCAACTAGAGAGTAGCACAGGCTCTCGAGGGGTTGTGCAGATAGAATCGTGAAAAAAAAATGGAAATTCCTAGTGGCGCAATAATGATTGGTGGTATAGCTCAGATGGTATCGAGGCTAGTAGCATGTACCATATTATGAGGTGCAAATGCAAATCACAGAGGATATAAAGTGCTAATACAATTTCCTACGTATGCAAACAAGATTGGATTACAAATACAGTACAATTAAAAGTGCAAGTGCAACAGTACAGGTGGAAGGCAGTGCAGCAAGGCTATTGGAGACGGGATGATAGTCCCTAGTATGGTCCAGATTAGTTAGGGCTGTCTGCTAATGGAGATCATAAAAGTCTTAATTAATAGTTGGTCCGGTACCTAAGTGGATGGGTGATGCATCAAAAGTGCTCAAGAGTATTGCCAATATGTTACCCTTTCCAGAGATATAACAAGTCCTTTAGAAGTGTCCGTTTTCCTGGAGATCTTGATGGGCTCCGCAAGGGGGGATATAATGAGAGAAGAGAGGTAATAGTGTGATACCTTCTATAGTTTAAAGTGCAATGAGTTTAGAAAAATGCACACTTACAAAATTCAGAGCCTTTTGAATCCAGGCTCTGGAGTGGATCACCTTGTGCCTAAAATTAGGGTGGTCACTGCCCTTCTTTACACGGTCTTCTTATTCTACCTCAGATGGGGGAACATGAAAACAAAAGAAGGAGAGACAACGCTCTCATAGCATGACATCAGCCGTAAATTCGTGTATTTTGAGAGAGATAAGAGTCACACTCACCAATTCAGGAGCCTCAATGGTCCAGGCTCAACTGTTTACGCATGTGGTGCTCCTTAGCGGTGAGCTCCTGAACCTCTTTAGCTGCTTACACTGCTTGCTCTGCGTCCAGGTCGTTGGTGGAGTATCTGTGGTACTTGGGATAGTTATACCAAATTTGATACTAGTAAGGGTGTGAAAAGAGTTCAAAATACTCTCATATATGGGTTGGAAATATATTTATTGGTATTATAAATAATACAGATGCAAACAAATGAGTTAATAACAAATGGAAAATGGGGGGGTCGAGACGCGTTTCGGTGCAGCAAGCACCTTCCTCAGTCGATATGTGTGAGAAGTAGGGGGATCTGAAGCCTTAATACTGTCATAACCTTTTTTTTTTTGTGAAAGTATTTTACCAGGAAGGATACATTGAGATTTCCTTTGTTTTCAAGTACAGTCAGGTCCAGAAATATTGGGACATCAACACAATTCTAACATCTTTGGCTCTATACACCAGCACAATGGCGTTGGAATGAAACAAACACAATGTGCTTTAACTGCAGACTGTCAGCTTTAATTTGAGGGTATGTACATCCAACTCAGGTGAACGGTGTAGGACTTACAGCAGTTTGCAGATGTGCCTCCCACTTGTTAAGGGACCAAAAGTAATGGGACAGAATAATAATCATAAATCAAACTTTCCCTTCTTAATACTTGGTTGCAAATCCTTTGCAGTCAATCACAGCCTGAAGTCTGGAACGCATAGACATCACCAGATGCTGGGTTTCATCCCTGGTGATGCTCTGCCAGGCCTCTACTGCAACTGTCTTCAGTTCCTGCTCGTTTTTGGGGCATTTTCCCTTCAGTTTTGTCTTCAGCAAGTGAAATGTATGCTCAATTGGATTCAGGTCAGGTGATTGACTTGGCCATTGCATAACATTCCACTTCTGTCCCTTCAAAAACTCTTTGATTGCTTTTGCAGTATGCTTTGGGTCATTGTCCATCTGCACTGTGAAGCGCCGTCCAATGAGTTCTGCAGCATTTGGCTGAATGTAAGCAGATAATATTGCCTGAAACACTTGAGAATTCATCCTGCTGCTTTTGTCAGCAGTCACATCATTAATAAATACCAGAGAACCAGTTCCATTGGCAGCCATACATGCCCACGCCATGACACTACCACCACCATGCTTCACTGATGAGGCGGTATGCTTAGGATCACGAGCAGTTCCTTTCCTTCTCCATACTCTTCTCTTCCCTTCACTCTGGTACAAGTTGATCTTGGTCTCATCTGTCCATAAGATCTTGTTCCAGAACTGTGAAGACTTTGATAGGTGTTGTTTGGCAAACTCTAATCTGGCCTTCCTGTTTTTGAGGCTCACCAATGGTTTACATTTTGTGGTGAACCCTCTGTATTCACTCTGGTGAAGTTTTCGCCCGATTGTTGACTTTGACACACATACACCTACCTCCTGGAGAGTGTTCTTGATCTGGCCAACTGTTGTGAAGCGTGTTTTCTTCACCAGGGAAAGAATTCTTTGGTCATCCACCACAGTTGTTTTCCGTGGTCTCCTGGGTCTTTTGGTGTTGCTGAGCTCACTGGTGCGTTCCTTCTTTTTGAGAATGTTCCAAACAGTTGTTTTGGCCACACCTAATGTTCTTGCTATCTCTCTGATAGGTTTGTTTTGTTTCTTCAGCCTAATGATGGCTTGCTTCACTGATAGTGACAGCTCTTTGGATCTCATCTTGAGAGTTGTCAGCAACAGATTCCAAATGCAAATAGCACACTTGAAATGAACTCTGGGCCTTTTATCTGCACATTGTAATTGGGGTAATGAGGGAATATCACACACCTGGCCATGGAACAGCGGAGAAGTCAATTGTCCCATTACCTTTGGTCCCTTAACAAGTGGGAGGCACATTTGCAAACTGCTGTAAATCCTACACCGTTCACCTGAGTTGGATGTGCATACCCTCAAATTAAAGCAGACATTCTGCAGTTAAAGCACATTGTGTTTGTGTATAGAGACAAAGATGTTAGAATTGTGTCGATGTCCCAATATTTCTGCACCTGACTGTATATTACTTGGAAGAGCCTCCGGCTCTGAAATATGTGAGTGCATCAGATTCACTGATTTATTTTACTTTGGTGTAGTCACTATATTGCTCTATAGTATTCTATATTTTTTGTTTTGAGGTATCGAGGAGACCCGACTTTTCAAGTAACATGACTGTCTCTACCATTATTTAACAGCACAAGTACTTAAGGACTGGGGTGATGCCTCGTGTGCGCTTCACTCTATTTGTTTTTGGATTGTATATTTTATTTAAGGTGTCGGGGGCACTTTTCTTGTAAATATATAGCGACAGTGGTTCCCCGATTTCAATTGTAGCGCAGCAGGGTTTTCTTCTTAAATATTTGCATATGTTAATTTTGCTCAACATAAAGTTGAAATTGAGAGGGCGTTTCTTTCTTCGTTGGGATTAGATGTCACGGTACATATATTTTTGCAGCACTCCTGAGACCACCTTGGAAAAAGTGCAAAAGTCACAGAATGTCTTTTTAAATTACAAATTTAATTGTCAAACAATTCATAAAATGATAATCAGGATTAATATCATTAAAATTTAATACCTTTAGCTTTCCTTAATACCATCTTTAATCCCTAATCCTGAATTTGTCGGCCTCCATTTGCCATTGTTGATAATGTGCTTTGCAAAGGTAAATAAACATGGCTCTGCCTCTGTGTTAGTGTCTGATATGATATGCAAATATAAACGCCAGATTCTTAGGAATTCATTAATTTATACTAACAAAAATTGAGCATTTACCTAGAATTCATCAATAGAGTGTATTACCAGGTCAGCTTGCTCATTACGGTTTACAAAACGCTTGTTTCTTTTTCTCATTTCTTAAAGAAAAAGGGATCTTCTTCCAAAATTAATGAGTCTCTTTTCTAAAACGGCATTTTAAGACTTTGAAAGCATTTACAGGCATTAACATACCGTGGGTAAAAATAAAAAGTAGTGCAGCTGTCATGGAACCAGATTCCTTATTTGTTATCCCCTATGCTTTAATTTAAAGTGGATTATTCCACTCTTCCTGTCTAACTCACATAGTTGGTTTGGTCCAGCCCCATCGAAGATAAATGGTCGCCTTATTAAACCGGGTGTTCCAGATGTTAAAACGTTCGAATCACAGGTTTTCCTATGCTGTGTCTAAAGAAGTTGCCTAACAAAAATTGGCCTAGGTGAAAATTCTAGTTCTTGGACAGAACACTGGCTAAAAGATAGAGTACAGAGAGTTGTCATAAATGGTACATTTTCAATATGGACTCTAGTGTTAAATGGTGTCCCTCAGGGGTCTGTAATAGGACCAATTATATTCAATTTATTTATAAATGAGCTTGAAATAGACATTGAAAGTCACGTGTCAGTGTTTTGAGATAGCACAAAACTAGGAAAAGTAATACAATGTGATCAGGATATTACTTTGCTGCAGAAGAATATAGATAGATTGGTGGACAAGGCACTTAAATGGCAGAGGGAATTTAATGTAGATAAATGCAAGGTTATGCACCTTGGAGTGAAAAACACGCAAGCAACGTATACCTTTCTAGTTTGTAAATTCCCATGGGAATAGGGCCCTCATTTCCTCCTGTATTGGTTTGTCAAAATGTCATTCAGTCTCATTCTATTGTAACCCTGTCTGTATTGTGTCCATTGTTCAGCGCTGCAGAATATGCTGACCCTTTATAAATAAAGAATAATAATAATACCCTAAATGGTACTGAGTTAGGGAAATCAAAGCAGGAGAAGGATTTGGGAATAAGTATAGACTCCAAACTCAGCAACACTGTCCAATGTCAAACAGCAGCCGCCAAGTCCAGCAAGGTATTGGCATTAAAAGGGTAATTCACTCTTGGGATGAAAACATAAGGGGTTATTCAGAGAGAGCAGATCTGTCTCCGACATGGCACCGTACAGTGAATTTCCACGTACATTGCCATTTCACAGCCATTCGGCTATTCAAATTTTTGGCGAACTGCCAGCAAGTACGGTGCCTGTGCGAAGGCAGTGAAATCCCCATAGAGAAGCAATGGTCATCTATTCACAGACACCGAACAGCAGTGAAAAGTTGCCGAAGTGCCCTGCTGTTCTGTGTTTTCATTTGGCAGGGTTATTCAGGCGAATTCCATAGGCTTCAATGTTAAAAATATTACTGTTTTAATACAATATCTAATAAACTGTTTATTATTTAAATCTGCAGTAAAAAGTCTCTTTATTTACAGATTTTTTAGGAACTTTTAGGCATTTTCATGATTTTTTCGAAAAAAAAAAACTTTTTTTTTTAAAAGCATTTTTTTTTCTTTAACAGACCTTTTTATTATCATTCATAGGATCTTATATGTAAATTCCAGACATTTTTGTTCCGTAGTTTTTTTGCAAACAGCGCTTCAATTTGGACATTTTCAAGCGTATTGTTTAGGTCTTTTTCACCCCATTCGTCAGCTTGTCGGTTTTTTGCAACAGGTGGTTTTTGCTGTGATCGGCAGCTCGTTGGCTTTTTCCAAGTGTTCGCTGACTTTTTTGCTTCTGGTTGGTTTTTGATGGGTTTTCGGCGGGTTTTCGTGGGTTTTCGCTGCACTCCAGGGACCCTGCGGTGGATGCTGAATTCACCGCAGGGTGGGGAACTTTGATTCCCCGAAGTGCAAAGAAACGAGGGGAACGAGAGAGCATCGAAATTTCGGCGACATTTCGGTGCTCTCTGAATAACCCCCATGGTATGGTATCCTCTTGCGCAGCCCCAAAAAAACAGCAATTATCTTGTCAGGTCCCATTTTAGTGAATATATTCACCTGAATTCTCCTGATTTTGTTCTGCATTGTTATGTCAGATAACAATAAAAAGTGATGTTTCACCCCTTTTAACACAGCCACATGAGTCTTACTAAGCATTTAGTGGATAATTTGGAGTGTGAATATGAAAAAGATCACACCCCTTATCTCATTAACACGTACTCGCAGTGCAGACGAATCTACGTTTCCGATTTGGTTTGTATATCATTACAATACAATAACCCCAAAAAAATCTGCTAATTATTCTGAACTTTAATCCTGTATTCAGTGTTTTTACTTAATTCTTCTGCAAAGTTTTTTGCCGACAAAGTCATACATTTAACTTATTAAAAAATTCACCTACATTTTGGTTTCAATGTAACAAACATGTAACTAGAACCACGGCCTGTGTAGCTTGATACTTCCTCCATATAGACTAATGGCTGCATATTTCCCAGATATTCAACGGGTGGAAAGCTATTTTTGGCCATTTTGTGCCCAAAAATTAGGTCATGTGACTCCTTGAATATAATGAATGAGCAGGTTTTTCCATCAATGGGTTTTTCTTCCCTGATGGCACAGCGGGCATATTCCAAGATGGCAATGCCAGGATTCATCAGGCTCAAATTATGCAAGAGTGGTTCAGGGAGCATGAGACATCATTTTCACACATGGATTGGCCACACAGAGTCCAGGCCTTAACCCCATTGAGAATCTTTGGGATAATGTGCTGGAGAAGACTTTACGCAGCGCTGCGACTCTCTCATCATCAAAACAAGATCTTGATGATGTATATGATATATAAAAAATCCAGAACACTCAACCCAAACATATATCTACCACGTTTTACATCTTGGCTGCTATGGACGCACTCAGCGCGTCCAGTCTCAGCAGCCACGATCGGCCGATATTTCGGCTGATCACTGGTCTCCCAATGCAGGCTGACATCTTGGATGTCAGCCCAGCCTCTGGGACCCCGGCTGGCGTAATAGCATCTTTGCGCTGGGTGCAATTGAAATCTATTTCAGGCACCCCCCCCCCCCTCACCAGAGCAGGGAAAGTGCCTGAAGGGGAGGACGAGGTCCTTTGGACCTCTCTCCCTGCCCATCGGTAAGGGCCACAGGCCAAAGGCAGGCACCGCTTGGAAGATCACAGTCTGTCTGCCCTTCCCGGCGGTGCCTGCCTTTAACCACATAGGGGCTGCATCATGATTCGATGCCATTCGGCCTTTGTAATCCTAACGCTAATTAACTCTTGGCGCTCCCCATGTTAAGGGAGCGCAAAGTACAGTAAGCTCACGCTGAAGCGCAAGATCCATATCTCTAACGGGTTTTTAACCCGTTAGCGTTCAGAATGTAATATAGTCAGCCCGCACTAGGGCCGCTTAACGTAACGCTGAGCGCTAACGTTAAGAATGCAATAAGGCCCACAGTCTGTATATACAGAGATTTTTGTCATTTGGGTCATACTTTCTTTGCTGGAAGGTGTCTTTATATGGCTAAATCAGTGGTGTCTTTGAGGTTAGTGAGGTTAGTAAGCTTACTAAGAACCCCTGAGACTTTTAGCTTTAGTTTGTATATTCCCTTGAAGAATTGTTCGTTTTATGTTTCATAAACAGGGTTATTCAGAGAGAGGTGAAAACCAGGAGAATGACTGGAGAAGTTAAAATTCTAGGTCAAAATAGCCAAACCAGAAAAATTCTCCCATTTATCTCACTTTCCAAATCGGCTATTTTGACCTAGAATTTTCACTTCTCCAGCCATTCTCCTGGTTTTCAGCTCTCTCTGAATAACCCTGATAGTCTTTAGGCCAAGTGATCGCAGTTATTTGCTCCACATTATGTTCTTAGTGTGCAGTCTCTAAGGAAATGTGTTGTAATAATTAGCCGCCCTAAGGTGTATATTTATTTTTTATGTTCTGTAACATCAATCATTCTAAATGCTATGTCAATTTACATAGACATGATCTATGTTTTTTTAATTATTATTATTTATTTATTTATCACGGGACTCAGAGGCACATGTATAATGAACCCTCTTACTACCAGACATATTTTTTTGTGAAAAAATATTATCATAACATTTGAAAACGAGATGCTTAGTTAACAGTTACATCCAGTGTAAAGTAACTGCTTTTGCATATATATTATTGTTATTCTGAGATAAACCATTAAAATAATGTAATCTTGCATATTCTTATTTTTTTCATACTTTTTTAGCATTTGCAGAAATATTGCTGGAATGAAAGGCTCTAAACGCTAGATGGTGTCTCTCGACTTGCATAATGTCACAAGGGGTCTGCATTATCAGTATACAGGCAAAAATGGCCTTTGTGTTAGATTCATTAAATGTAATAAAGATAGTTAATAAAATATCGATCTCCTGCTTATAGGGATTTGTAGCGATCATAATGAGATTATTAGCAATGTAACTTCCATAAAATACCATTATCTGAATGTGCTGCATAATGCCTGTGTATGGATACTGCAGTAACACCTTGTATCTGTACTGTACAGGGATTTTCATTCATTACAACTCCCGATTCGTATGCCTGTACAACAGTTTTTCCCATAACTGTCCTCAGGACTAGGGATGAGCCGAACACCCCCATGTTCAGTTCGCACTCGAACTCGAACAATTTCAAAAGTTCGAGTTCGAATGCGAACACAAACCGAACTCAATGCAAGTCAATGGGACTCAAAAGTTCGGTTTTTAGAGTGCCCTGTAAGAGGGCATATATGCAAGATATTTGCCATAAAAGGTGTATGAGGGTCTGGGTAGTGCCCTGGGGGACAGGAAACAAGGACAAAAAGTAAAAAAAAAGTTTTTAAAGGGACAGTGAGTTTTCCATGAAGTAAGGGTTAAAAATAAAAACCAAAAATTCCTTCAAATATCATGTCTAGGAGGTCCCCATAACCTGCCCGTGAAGTGGCGGATTTGTAGGATGTATAGAAACATTTAAAAACAAAAAAATTACGTTTCAAATGATGATAAACGGTTTTCCTTTAATCCATTCGTAAACAACTGCTTGGGGCGGCAGTCTGTATTAAAAAGGAGACATTTTCGGACACGCAGAACAAGTTTAGTGATTTTTTGGCTAAATTATGGTGAAACTTATGCAGGCTTTGGATGAAAGTAACAATAGGTGCTTTAAAATTGAGCCTTTAGTGTCGGTAACAGTAACCCCTCTGTGGTATTGTGGAAGAGTGCAGGGTTGGACCCTGCGGTCCAAAAAATTAAAATGATATAAATCTGGTACAGGCATCAGTGCAGCCAAATATTGTGCCTTTCATGGCAACAAGTACCTTCACACCGTAACCCCTTTGTGGTATGGTGGAAGAGTTCAGTGGTGGAGGTTTTGTGAATGCAGAAGACATCCCGATCTATTCTGTTACGTCAGCATCAGGGGATTGAAAGTTGCTGATCCAGGACTGATTCATTTTTATAAATGTCAGCCGGTCTACAGAGTCGGTGGACAGACGCACTCTTTTGTCTGTGACAAAACCTCCAGTGGCACTGAACGTCCTTTCAGAAAGCACACTAGATGAAGGGCAACCTAGTAGCTGCATAGCATATTGGCTAAATTCTGGCCAGTGATCCAATCTCAACACCCAGTAAGCCAGTGGATCATCTGCTGGAAAGGTATCCAGGTCTGCACTTGCCCCTAGGTAGTCCTGCACCATACGGTGAAGACGCTGGCAATGGGCGCCTACATTTGACGTCCCTGGGTGTCGTGGACTAAAAAAAAATTAAAAAGGCATCAATCAAGCGGCCCCGGCCTTCACCACTATTCCTCTGATCATCCGCAGCCTCAGAAGCACCTGTGTCCTCACTTGGTAACCTACCAGTGCCTGGAAAGGTGTTACACAAGTGTCGCTTTAGAGCGTCCTCAAGTTTTTTCATCCTGTGCTCCCTCTGTGTGGGCAGGATGAGCTCTGCAAGTTTACCCTTGTATCGTGGATCAAGAGGGTTGCCAACCAGTAATGATCCCTCTCCTTGACAGCACGAATCCCTGGGTCCTTTAGCAGGCTTTGCAGGATAAGGGAGCCCATGCAGCATAGGTTGGAGGTGGCATTAGTGTAAGGAAGCTGTTTCCGGGGTGGCAGGTTTGAGCCCAATGTGCAATGATAGGACATAGAAGGACGTATATAAACAAAAGGGGTTTATTAGGAGTAAAGCATAAAAGGCAGTAAACAAATATGAATAAACAATTATGATGTAGCTTGGTTATAAATGATAGGAAGGGAAAACACTGTATAAATAATAATCAGCAATAAGGTTAACTAAAAGGCAAGCTGAGAGAAAGGTAGACAAAAAGGAGCAATACTAAACTAAACTATACTACTTACATATAAAGAAAAAGAGTAGATAGAAATAGAAATTAGAGCAGGGTGAAACCAGATATGGAGAGCGATATAGGAGAATGAAGGGTGAAGGAGATCTTTAGAAAATAAATAGGAAATAGAATCAGAAGAGTCTTTGAGGCAAAGGGCCCTGGGTCTGCAGAGGGTCCTGGGTATGCAGGGGGTCCTGGGTCTGCAGGGAGTCCTGGGTCTGCAGGGGGTCCTGGATCTGTAGAGCAGCAGATTCTGAGGATTCTGCAGGATGCAGGGTAGCAGGATCTGGGGATTCTGCGGGATGCAGGGCAGCAGGCTCTGGGGATTCTGCAGGATGCAGGGCAGCACGCTCTAAGGATTCTGCGGGAAGCAGGGCAGAAGGATCAGAGGATTCTTGCAGTAGATGGGGGTCTTACAGCAGAAGGGGGTCTGCAGCAGAGGAGGTCTTGTAACAGAAGGAGTCTTGCAACAGAGAGATCCTTGTAGCAGAGAGGTCCTTGTAGCAGAGAGGTCTTTGTAGCAGAGAGGTCCTGGAAGCAGAGAGGTCCTGGAAGCAGAAGGGTAACTGTACATGGGGTTATACTGAAGACAGGATACAATAAAGGTCCAGGCAGGTAACTTGGAACTGGAGGCAGCTTCCTACTAGTGAAGAGATCACTGGTTTACTAGAACAATGCAGAAGCATTTTGGGATAGGTGTGGTCCTCTTATGTAGGGAAGAAATCAGCAGGCATTAGCAAGCACCTGGTTACTGGCTCAGCAAGGCTTTTCAGGAGATTCAGTTAGACTTATCACTACGGGGCAACTTGCCTTTAGCTCTCTTATGGCGCCGGCGGCTAGGGACATGACAATTAGCTTCCGAGTCTTCCTGGTCAATGAGGAAGTTGACCCCATCGTGCACTTTCTCCTCCCAGCCACGTACTAGTCCTTGTGTTTCTGGGCACACAAAACCCTCCCTTGAGGAATCCCCGCCCCCACTACTTAAATATTCTTCCTCCTCCTCATCCTCCGCCTGTCTGATCTGAGGAGGACCTCAGGAATGCTGTCTGTTGAAAGACTGGGGCCTTCAGAGCTAGGGAAGGCCTCCTCTTCCTCCCGCTGCTCTTCCTCTAGAGCCACATCTATAATTCCCCACAGAGTGTGCTCCAGCAGGAACACTAAAGGAATTGTGTCACTGATGCATGCACTGTCCCTGCTCACCATCCGCGTTGCCTCCTCAAATGGTGACAGTACAGTGCATGCATCCTTGATCATCAGCCACTGCGGGGGTGGAAAGCCAAGTTGACCTGAACCTGTCCTTCTGCCATACTCACACAGGTACTCGTTGATAGCCCTCTGCTACTTGTGCAAACGCTGCAGCATTGCTAATGTCGAGTTCCAGCTGGTGGGCAGGTCACAAATCAGACGGTTTGTGGGAAGGTGGAATTCTCTTTGAATTTCTGCCAGGCGAACGCTTGCTGGGAATGACCATCTGAAGTGGCTGCAGACTTTTCTGGCCTGGCTGAGAAGCTCTGCCAGCCCTGGGTACCTGGTTAGGAAACGCTGTACCACCAGATTTAGGACATGTGCTAGGCATGGTACATGCGTCACCTTACCCAGGCGTAGGGCGGAGAGAAGGTTGCTGCCATTATCACAGACGACCATTCCCAGCTGAAGCTGGCATGGTGTTAACCATCTCTGCACCTGCCCCTGCAGAGCTGACAGAATTTCTGGCCCGGTGTGGCTCCTGTCCCCTAAACAAACCAGCTCAAGCACAGTACGGCATCTTTTTGCTTGAGCCATTTCGTAGCCCCTGTCACGCGTCGGTTTAACTGCCACTTCGCCAGAGACAGAGAAGGAGGAGGAAAAGGGAGAGGTGGTGGTGGAGGATCCAGACCTCATACAAGCAGCTTTCTGGAGGTGTGGTGGATGAACAAGCTCCAGCACAGAGCCCCGTCTTGGATCCCTCCCAGCTGCAATCAGAGTTACCCAGCGTGCTGTGAAGGAAATGTAACGGCCCTGTCCATGCTTGCTGCACCACGTGTCTAAAGTCAAATGCACCTTGCTGCTGACTGCCTTTCCCAATGACACGATAACATTGTCTTCCCCGTGCCGGTATAGTGCTGGAATGGCCTTCCGTGAAAAGTAATGGCATTTTGGAACCTGCCACTGTGGTACAGCACATTCAGCAAATTCACAGAAGGAAGCAGCTGGAAAGGCAGCAGCTGTAATGCAAGAAATTTTGCTAAGCTGGCATTTAGACGCTGTGCTTGGGGATGGTTGGGACTATATTTTTTCTTATGCTGCAGCAGCTGGGCCAACGTAATCTGACTGCGTAAATCTTCAGCTGATTGGATGCTGTCACATTGTGAGGAAGGACCTGGTACATCCATTACTGTAGCATCATCCCTGTCAGTGGAGGTTGGTGTCAATGACATGGCAGGACATATAGTGGGGGTAGAGACAGGTGAGGAGGATCTATGCAAAGTTTTGCGCCAACGGGATGCATGGCAGGTGGTCATATGTCGCCTCAAGCACATGGTACCCAAGCATCCGGTGTCTTTCCCACGCTTGAGCCTCATCTGACATAGAATACAAATAGCAACGGTAGGGTCTGCTGCACATTTCTTAAAGAACTTCCAGACAGCAGAGTTCCTGGATGTGTGCTTTGAGACAACAGCGCTCTGCACCTGAGCAGCTCTGACATCTGATGCCTTGGATTGGCTAGTGCTGCGGTTGGTCATAGAGGATGTTGTGCCTCGTGTTTGTTGTGCCTCTTCCTCCTCACTTGACTCCTCTGTTCGATCAGGCACCCAGGTGGAGTCAGTGACCTCATCATCATTGTCATCACCCCTATCTCCTCGTCACTGGAGCCAACTTGGCAGTATGCTGCAGCTGTTGGGGCAACATGAGTGCCAGTTATTTGTGTGTCACTGGCACCCCCTTCCTCTAAATTGATTATACTCTCTTCTTCAACCTCAGAGATTGAATCAGAGCACTGTAGTTGCTGCGCATCCTCAAGCAGCATATCACTGTCATTGTAGTCAAACAATTCAGCTGACTCCTCCGTATGTGATAGTGAGGCTACAGCTTGAGTAGCTGTGGACATGGAGGCTGCAATAGATGCTTTGGCAGCTGAGGTGGACTGTAAAGCACTACAAGCCTGGCTGGCAGAGGACTCGGAGGATGAGGATGGCCTCGTTAGCCAATCCACCAAATCCTCTGTATGTTGCTGCTGCTTAAGAAGACGGCCAGCACCAGTTAGAAATGATAAGCGTGCCCCTGCAGAGGATGCACCATGTCCACGACGACCAGAGGCACAGCCTCCCGACACAGAGGCTGCTTGCTCTCTTATCTGTGCCTGGGAGTGTCGGCCTGTCCTTTTTGGTCTTTCTGACAAGGTGTCAAGCCAGCACACGTAAATTCAAAGGTGTGCTATGGTAGCACTAATGCAACAATAGGCAACCCTAAATCTAGATGCGATACCAGTCCTTAAGGTGGCTGGGTTCCGCAATAGCTGGAGGTGAACCTATAAGGCAGGGACACACAAGCATGGAGGACAGAAACCAGTCCTTAGAGTGGCTGGTATAAAGACAGGTAGGTATGGAGTGGACAAATAGAGTGGTCAAATACGAGCCAAAGTAGGGAGTATAAAGAAAGCAAAGTTGAGTACCAATAGCCGAGTCAAAGGGGATTTGAAGTACACAAGTCGAAATAGAAAGCCAGGTCATACACAGAATATCCGTCAAAGGTGTAATCAACAAGCACTTAAGGGTCAGCCAAGCAGAACCACGAAAGGGCAGAGAGGAATGGCAAGAACAAGTTTAAATCTCGCGCCCCGCCATCTGATTGGTCCACCAGATCACATGCTGCAGGGAGACCCATAGTGGAGGCGTAATGACGTTGCGCCGCCGGTGGAGCTTAAATCCGGAGAGACCGGCGGCGAGCGCGCATACATCGCGGGGACGGGACGAGAGGGAGATGCTGGCCCTGGGACTGCGGGGAAGGGCACCGGAGCCGCACCAGCCGCCGAGGCGTAACAGCACCCCCTACTCGAGGAACGCCTACCGGGCGGCCAGGAGCCAGTTTATCGGGAAAACGACGATGAAAAGCGGACACTAAATGGGGAGCATGAATGTCATGCGATGATACCCATGTACGATCCGCGGGACCATAACCCTTCCAATGAACCCGATATTGCAACCGATTACGAGAACGGCGGGAATCCAGAACGGACTCAACTTCATACTCGGGGTTCCCGTCTACCACTACCGGAGGAGGGGAAAGAGAGTCAGGACGGGTAAAACGGTTGCACAGGAGGGGCTTCAGTAAGGAGACATGAAAGGTGTTAGGGATACGAAGAGATGCAGGCAACTGCAGAGCGTACGAGATGGGATTAATACACCTAAGAATCTTATAAGGCCCTATGAACCGAGGTGCGAATTTCATGGAAGGGACCCTCAACCGGATGTGACGTGAGCTGAGCCAGACTTTGTCCCCTAAATGATAAACTGGTGGAGGTCTGCGCCTGCGGTCTGCCAAACGCTTCTGAGCCAAAGAAGCGGATTCAAGATTCAATTTAGTCTTTTCCCAAATCACACGTAGATTACAGAGGTGGTCCTCTAGAGCAGGAATATCCTGAGGTATAGACAAGGACGGGAAGATGGTGGGATGCATACCAGTGACTATTTCAAAAGGAGAATACTTGGTCGACTGAGATGTGGCATTGTTATACGCAAACTCCGCCCATGGTAATAGAGTGACCCAATCATCCTGCGCGTCTGAAATAAAACACCTTAAATAAGTTTCGAGTGTTTGATTGGTTCTTTCGGCTAATCCGTTCGTTTGCGGGTGATACGCGGAGGAAAAGGACAGTTTGACTCCTAACTGGTGACAGAAGCCTCTCCAAAACTTTGAGATAAATTGGGAACCACGATCAGAGACGAGAACATTCGGAACACCATGAAGTCTAAATATCTCTTTAGTAAAGATCTGTACTAGCTCGCTAGAGGAGGGGAGACTCTTTAATGGAATAAAATGTGCCATTTTGGAGAAGCGATCGACAACGACAAAAATTACCGTATAGCCAAACGAAGGGGTTAATTCTACCAAGAAGTCAATTGCTAAATGGGACCAAGGACGTTCAGGAACAGGGAGAGGCTGGAGAAGACCAGTAGGTCTAAGACGGGAGGGTTTAGAACGGGTACAAACAAAACAGGTGGTTACGTATTCTTTCACATCATTGGCAAGTGTGGGCCACCAAAGGTTTCTTTTGATCAGGGTTAGAGTTTTTTCTACTCCAAAATGTCCAGCAAATTTGGATTTGTGAAATAGTCGTAAGACAGTGTGTACCTCTTCAGGAGGAACAAAAAGTTTATTAGGCGGTTTTGACGGAGGCGCTAGTGGTTGTTTCGATAGTAAAAGATTCCATAGAGGTGAGTCGACCTGAGTACTCAGGGAGGCTAAGATTTTCTTTTCGGGAACTATGGGAACTGGTACCGATACTTGAGCGGAAAGGGGCTCGTGCTGTCTGGAGAGTGCGTCAGCCTTAATATTTTTTGACCCGGGTCTGTAAGAAATGACGAAATCAAATCGGGTAAGAAATAGAGCCCCTCGAGCTTGTCTGGGGTTCAATCTCTTGGCCTCGGACAGGTAAATCAGATTCTTATGGTCAGTGATTATGGAGAACGGACAATTAGAACCCTCCAAGAGGTGGCGTCATTCCTTTAAGGCGAGTATAATAGCTAACAGTTCCCTGTCTCCAATGTCGTAACGGGCCTCGGTGGGTGACAATTTTCTAGAATAAAAACCACAAGGTTGCATGGGTTTGTCGTCAGCTGGACGTTGGGACAACACAGCTCCCACCCCAGTCTCTGAGACGTCCACTTCTAACACGAAGGGTCTAGCTGCATCGGGGTGATGAAGGATGGGTGCAGTGGAAAATGCTGTTTTTAGCCTCCCGAAAGTCTCCAATGCAGTGTAGGGCCAATTCTGAGTGTCTATTCCTTTTTTAGTCAATGCTGTAATAGGTGCTATGATGGACGAAAAACCCTTGATTAATCTTCTATAATAGTTAGAGAAGCCTATAAATCTTTGAATGGCCTTGAGACCCTTGGGAAGAGGCCAATGAACAATAGCATCTAGTTTCTTGGGGTCCATCATGAAGCCAGAAGAGGAGATTACATAGCCTAAAAATTGTACCTGTTGGACGTCAAATAAGCATTTCTCGAGTTTACAATAGAGGCCGTTGGACAACAGTTTAGACAAGATGAGTCGTACATGTTGATGGTGGGTTTTCAAGTTAGGAGATTGTATCAAAACATCGTCAAGGTAGACAACGACAAAACAGGGAGTGTATTCCCGTAAGACATCATTAATAAACGCCTGAAACACTGCTGGTGCGTTGCATAAACCAAAGGGCATAACTAGGTACTCATAATGCCCTAATCTAGTATTGAACGCAGTGTTCCACTCATCCCCGTGTCTGATTCGAATCAGGTTGTACGCTCCTCTGAGATCCAATTTAGAGAATAATTTGGAATATTTCAGGCGATCAAACAACTCGGAGATGAGTGGAATAGGTTAGGCATTCTTTACGATAATTTTGTTCAACCCGCGAAAATCTATGCAGGGTCTGAGGTCTCCCTCTTTTTTCTGAACAAAGAAGAATCCTGCTCCCGCAGGAGAGGAAGAAGGACTAATAAACCCTTTGTTAAGGGAATCAGTAATATACTCCTCCAATACCTTATGCTCTTTCTCAGATAATGGATAGACAACCCCTTGGGGAGGAGTGGTACCGGGAAGAAGGTCGATAGCGCAATCGTACGAACGATGTGGGGGCAGTCTATCGGCCTCTTTCTTATCGAACACGGGTGTCACATCAGAGTATGGAGGAGGTATAGTAGTTGTCAGAGGAGGGGCCGTGGTTAAATTTAAAGTGTTGACAGATAAGGGGACCTCTATACAGGAAGACATGCAATCTTTATCCCACTTAGCGATTTGACGAGCTCGCCAATCTATTACAGGGTTATGACGAGTTAACCATGGGTACCCCAGGACGATGAGATAGGAAGGTGAAGAAATGACATGGAAGAACATCTTTTCTTTATGACATAATCCTATCTTAACAGTAATGATCGGAGTCTCGAAGAGGACAAAAGGGGTTTCAAGAGGTCTGCCATCAATGGCTTGTACAAGTAGAGGTGTTTCCTTTTCTATCAGAGGAATAGCATGTTTACGAGCAAAAACAAGATCGATAAAGTTATCGGCAGCACCGGAGTCAACCAGGGCATAAAGATTCACCGGGTTAAGGGGACTCTCAAAACAGAGAGTGACCGGAACCCGGAGTCTATTCTCGAGTTTGGGGAACGAAGGAAAGGAACCTAAGAGCTGTCCCCCAGGGGCACTTAGGCATGCAACTTTCCCGCAGGACCCTGAGGGCGTTTGGGGTACCCTTTAAGCAAATGGCCCCCTAAACCACAATATAAACACAATCCCTCACGTTGGCGGCGTTGCTTTTCGGTTTCAGGGAGTTTAGTGCTGTCTACCTGCATGGGCTCGGGAAGAGAAGTGGACTCAGGAAGTGCGAGAAAAGGGGGTCGGGGAGGCACCCTAAGAGGTAGTTTTCTAGCTTTATCTTTGGTATTCTTACGATGGCGAATACGTTCATCTATGAAGGACAAGTAGGTGATCAGATCCTCCAGCTCGTCTGGAAGGTCTCGGGCCGCTACTTCGTCCTGGAGCTCATCATTCAAACCTTCTAAGAATACTGCTATCAAAGCCTCATTATTCCAATTTAATTCAGAAGCCAAGGATCTAAACTCCAGTGCGTAATCACCCAGGGATTTAGCACCCTGGCGCAGACGTAACAAGGACTTAGCGGCATTAGTCTTACGACCAGGGGGGTCAAACACTCTGCGGAAAGCGGTCATAAATTTCCGATAGTTATACACAATGGGTTTGTCATTATCCCAGAGAGGGTTAGCCCAACACAATGCTTTATCGGTCAGATGATTTATAACAAAGGCTACTTTAGCACGATCTGTGGGGTAAGACCAAGGGTTTAGCTCAAAGTGGATAGAGATCTGGTTGATAAATCCTCTACAGGCAATAGGGTCGCCACCATAACGTACCGGTGGAAGCAAATTAGGACACGGGTTTGGCGTGGTAAACGGTTCAGGAATAGGCGGATTAACAGGAGGGGACACCTCTAATGGTGTAGGTGCAGTACGAGTTTACAAAGTTTGGAGGGCTTGGGCAAACTGATCAAGTCGGTGATCCTGATCCTCCAAACGACTCTCTAAACCCGATAATTGTTGGGCAGTCCCTGCAAGGTCCATGGCCCTTTCGTGATGTCAAGCCAGCACACGTAAATTCAAAGGTGTGCTACGGTAGCGCTAATGCAACAATAGGCAACCCTAAATCTAGATGCGATACCAGTCCTTAAGGTGGCTGGGTTCCGCAATAGCTGGAGGTGAACCTATAAGGCAGGGACACACAAGCAAGGAGGACAGAAACCAGTCCTTAGAGTGGCTGGTATAAAGACAGGTAGGTATGGAGTGGACAAATAGAGTGGTCAAATACGAGCCAAAGTAGGGAGTATAAAGAAAGCAAAGTCGAGTACCAATAGCCGAGTCAAAGGGGATTTGAAGTACACAAGTCGAAATAGAAAGCCAGGTCATACACAGAATATCCGTCAAAGGTGTAATCAACAAGCAGTTAAGGGTCAGCCAAGCAGAACCACGAAAGGGCAGAGAGGAATGGCAAGAGCAAGTTTAAATCTCACGCCCCGCCATCTGATTGGTCCACCGGATCACATGCTGCAGGGAGACCCATAGTGGAGGCGTAATGATGTCGTGCCGCCGGTGGAGCTTAAATCCGGAGAGACCGGCGGTGCGCGCGTTTACAGCGCGGGGACGGGACGAGAGGGAGACGCTGGCCCCGGGACCGCGGGGAAGCGCGCAGGAGCCACACCAGCCGCCGAGGCGTAACACATGGTAAGTGATATATAGATTAAGGATATACAGAACTCTGATTCAACTCTGTTATAAAAATTTGAGATATGCTGCAGAACTCAGTGAGACACCCTGATAGCTGGCAGCCAGTGACAAGACACAGATTACAATTCCCACAAACCTCCTATAAATCAGTGAGACCCCCTGATGAGTGGCAGTGACAAGACACAAATTACATTTCCCATAAACCACCTACAAGTCAGTGAGACCCCCTGATAGGACCCCCTGATAGCTGGCAACAGTGATAAGACACAGATTACAATTCACAGAAATCTGCTAGAAGTATGTGGGACCCCCTGATAGCTGGCAGTGGGAAGACACAGATTACAATTCCCAGAAAACTCCAATAAATCAGTGAGACCCCCTGATGGGTGGCAGTGAGAACTCAAAGATTACAACAATTCCCAGATATATTGTAGAAATGACTGACCCCCAAAATACTTGGTGGCAGTGAGAACACACAGATTACCACAATTCCCAGATATTTTGTAGAAATGAGACCCCCAAAATACTTGGTGGCAGTGAGAACACACAGATTACCACAATTCCCAGATATTTTGTAGAAATGAGACCCCCAAAATACTTGGTGGCAGTGAGAACACACAGATTACCACAATTCCCAGATATTTTGTAGAAATGACTGACCCCTAAAATACTTGGTGGCAGTGAGAACACACAGATTAGAACAATTCCCAGATAGTTTGTAGACATGAGACCCCCAAAATACTTGGTGGCAGTGACAACACACAGATTACCACAATTCCCAGATATTTTGTAGAAATGAGACCCCCACAATACTTGGTGGCAGTGAGAACACATAGATTACCACAATTCCCAGATATTTTGTAGAAATGAGACCCCCCCAATAGCTGGTGGCAGTGAGAACATACAGATTACCACAATTCCCAGATATTTTGTAGAAATTAGACACCCCCCCATAGCTGGTGGCAGACAGGCAGTGAGAACACACACTAAGAGAAAAATCTCCTCTCAAAAAACACGTGCTGAAGCGCTGTGTGAAGCCTTTTATAGTGTGCTTCGGGATTTAGCTCTGTGAGCCCATAATTGGGCAAACTTTGCCCAATCAGGACTCTGAGCCGTGATTGGCATAGTCTTGAACCTGTCTTGCACCTGACCACAGATCAGGTGCAAGGCTGTAGCCAATTACAAGCTTCAGGCCAGTGGAAAAGTGTATTGTGGTCCATTGTGGTGCATTGTGGGCAAACATGCGACGAACTCGCGGAAATGTTCGTAGTTTGCGAACATGCGAACGGGCGATGTTCGAATCGAACTCCGAACCGATCGAACCGAACAGCTCATCCCTACTCAGGACCCGCTGACATGCCAGGTTTGCAGATATCTGAAGCACAGCACGGGCGATATGATTTGCTGGTCAGTGATTGCAGGATTCAGTCTGCATTTCCCCAAGGCAATCTGCAAACTCTAACCTGGCTGAGGGTCCCGAGGACAGGTTAGGGAAACGCTGCTGTACAGTAATGAATAAAGCCATAGCTCTCCCTGTATTTTGCCCTCTTCCTGACTGCTGCAACGCAGCAGTAACGTTTGTTGTAATTTTTGTTACAGTGAGGGTGGGTGCTGCTCCTTGTAGCTTCTTTACACAGAAGAGTGAGATCTCCTGATAACTACATTTCTCCCAAGAAGAAGACAACTCATGCATTAGTAAGGTTTAAAAATGAGGTTTTGTATGCTAATTTTCATATTTTAATGCATTACAATGTAACATCATGTATACATGAGCAGGGTTTGTCGATGGAGAATGGGCAGGGATGGTGGGTCAAGATACTCCTGAATAAATCGTAGTAGTAAGAGTAGCAAGATCTCTGGTCAGGATGATATTTTGCTATAGCCTGAGCCTGTGCAGCAGGCAAATCAAACTCTGCAACCCCAGATATTTCTGAAATAAACCTCCCATAATTCTCTGGCCATCTTTTCCATTAAAATAATTCTGGGACTTGTAGGCCATCAACATGGAGAGGGGGTTGCAGAATTAGAGATACAGCCGTAATGCTAGCCTCAATGAGACCCCCAAAATACTTGGTGGCAGTGAGAACACACAGATTACCACAATTCCCAGATATTTTGTAGAAATGAGACCCCCACAATACTTGGTGGCAGTGAGAACACACAGATTACCACAATTCCCAGATATTTTGTAGAAATGACTGACCCCTAAAATACTTGGTGGCAGTGAGAACACACAGATTACCACAATTCCCAGATATTTTGTAGAAATTAGACCCCCGCAATACTTGGTGGCAGTGAGAACACAAAGATTACCACAAATCCCAGATATTTTGTAGAAATGAGACCCCCAAAATAGTTGGTGACAGTGAGAACACACAGATTAGAACAATTCCCAGATATTTTGTAGAAATGAGACCCCCAAAATAGTTGGTGGCAGTGAGAACACACAGATTAGAACAATTCCCAGATATTTTGTAGACATGAGACCCCCAAAATACTTGGTGGCAGTGAGAACACACAGATTACCACAATTCCCAGATATTTTGTAGAAATGAGACCCCCACAATACTTGGTGGCAGTGAGAACACATAGATTACCACAATTCCCAGATAGTTTGTAGACATGAGACCCCCAAAATACTTGGTGGCAGTGAGAACACACAGATTAGAACAATTCCAGATATTTTGTAGAAATGAGACCCCCAAAATAGTTGGTGGCAGTGAGAACACACAGATTAGAACAATTCCCAGATATTTTGTAGACATGAGACCCCCAAAATACTTGGTGGCAGTGAGAACACACAGATTACCACAATTCCCAGATATTTTGTAGAAATGAGACCCCCACAATACTTGGTGGCAGTGAGAACACATAGATTACCACAATTCCCAGATAGTTTGTAGACATGAGACCCCCAAAATACTTGGTGGCAGTGAGAACACACAGATTAGAACAATTCCCAGATATTTTGTAGACATGAGACCCCCAAAATACTTGGTGGCAGTGAGAACACACAGATTAGAACAATTCCCAGATATTTTGTAGATATGAGACCCCCAAAATACTTGGTGGCAGTGAGAACACACAGATTAGAACAATTCCCAGATATTTTGTAGAAATGAGACCCCCACAATACTTGGTGGCAGTGAGAACACATAGATTACCACAATTCCCAGATATTTTGTAGAAATGAGACCCCCCAATAGCTGGTGGCAGTGAGAACACACAGATTACCACAATTCCCAGATATTTTGTAGAAATTAGACACCCCCCCATAGCTGGTGGCAGACTGGCAGTGAGAACACACACTAAGAGAAAAATCTCTCAAAAAACACGTGCTGAAGCGCTGTGTGAAGCCTTTTATAGTGTGCTGTGGGACTTAGCTCTGTGAGCCCATGATTGGGCAAAATTTGCCCAATCAGGACTCTGAGCCGTGATTGGTATAGTCTTGAACCTGTCTTGCACCTGACCACAGATCAGGTGCAAGGCTGTAGTCAATTACAAGCTTCAGGCCAGTGGAAAAGTGTATTGTGGTCCATTGTGGTGCATTGTGGGCAAACATGCGACGAACTCGCGGAAATGTTTGTAGTTTGCGAACATGCGAACGGGCGATTGTTCGAATCGAACTCCGAACCGATCGAACCGAACAGCTCATCCCTACTCAGGACCCGCTGACATGCCAGGTTTGCAGATATCTGAAGCACTGCACGGGCGATATGATTTGCTGGTCAGTGATTGCAGGATTCAGTCTGCATTTCCCCAAGGCAATCTGCAAACTCTGACCTGGCTGAGGGTCCCGAGGACAGGTTAGGGAAACGCTGCTGTACAGTAATGAATAAAGCCATAGCTCTCCCTGTATTTTGCCCTCTTCCTGACTGCTGCAACGCAGCAGTAACGTTTGTTGTAATTTTTGTTACAGTGAGGGTGGGTGCTGCTCCTTGTAGCTTCTTTACACAGAAGAGTGAGATCTCCCGATAACTACATTTCTCCCAAGAAGAAGACAACTCATGCATTAGTAAGGTTTAAAAATGAGGGTTTGTATGCTAATTTTCATATTTTAATGCATTACAATGTAACATCATGTATACATGAGCAGGGTTTGTCGATGGAGAATGGGCAGGGATGGTGGGTCAAGATACTCCTGAATAAATCGGAGTAGTAAGAGTAGCAAGATCTCTGGTCAGGATGATATTTTGCTATAGCCTGAGCCTGTGCAGCAGGCAAATCAAACTCTGCAACCCCAGATATTTCTGAAATAAACCTCCCATAATTCTCTGGCCATCTTTTCCATTAAAATAATTCTGGGACTTGTAGGCCATCAACATGGAGAGGGGGTTGCAGAATTAGAGATACAGCCGTAATGCTAGCCTCACTAGTCTATTTGGAGAGCTCCTTTGTTCCCCACATCAACTCTTAGTTGACAGGGCATTCGCCCACTGGCCATTTGGCCTAGGTCAACACTGTGCTTGGACAACATAATTTAAATTCAGTTTTTGCACCACTGAAATACAATGTCCAATAGCTAAATAGCATAAGATCACTGCTTCTCTTTAACAACTTCCCAACCGCAGTCGTACATAGTACGTCCTGTGGGGAAATCTCCTTAACGACCGCGGACGTACTATGTAAGTCAAAGTCGTCTAACCTCCCTCCCTCCCTATACTCACCTCTCTGGCTGAGTTCCCACGGTGATTTGGCAAGACCCTAGTCTGCCCCACCTATTCAAGGGGCTCGGCCGTCTCAATGATGTTATCAATGTGTGTGATGACATCATCGCCAGGTGCCCCCCCTTGTGCCTGCAGTGGAGTTTAGGAAAGAGGAGGGGGGCTCATTTGGAGCCGTCTTTCTCCTAAACAGCTCTACTTAGAAAAAAATAAAGGTATCGCTGGAAAGGGTTTTCAATGGTACGTCTCCTTACCCCTTTAGGTTCCGGAATGCGATTCTATATCAATCAGTGCTGAATCGCGATTCCAACCTGGAAGTGGCTGACATCTTGGATCTTGTCGTCACCATATGTGTGATGATGGCAGTGGGCCAGTTAACCCCCTAGCTGCCAAGTGGAAATAGGGGGATCCTTTGGAACCCCTTATCTCCCGATCCGTGGCATCTAGAGGGTCATGTTTGATCATGGCCTTTCCAATAATACCAAACCTGACTAAAAAATAAAAAAATAAGAGTATATAAAAAATAAAATATATGTATATATTTTTTAAATTGTCTAGTGGGTTAAATTGTCTAGGGGTGTCAATCAGCAGTGAAGGGGTTAAAAATCTAAAACATGTAAAAATTGGGTATTTCTAATCTCAGGACAAAATTTCAAAACTATTTAGATTTTGGGGATTAAATTTCGAAAAGTGTGTTTTTTCCGTTTTACATGATATTTCATATTTTTTTGTAGTAAATTATACGATATGTTGGAAATAAGGGTATCTTTAGAAAGTCCATTTAATGGTGAGAAAAACGGTATATAATATGTGTGGGTTGCAAAAACGAGTAAGAGGAAAATTTGACCTAAACAAACAGCGCAGAAACGTAAAAGCAGCAGCGGGCAATTTTGGACAGACTTTTGTAAAACCGCCCAGTCACTAAGGGGTTAATCTTAAAACCTATACTACACAAAGAAAAAAAAAATTAAAAATCACAGCTAGATATTGCAATATAGTCAAAATACTATACTGTAAAAGTTTTGATTTAATCTATTGTAACTGAAATAAAAGAAAATAAAGACTTGTATGCCATATCTATCTGTTTGTATTGTGGACCATGAAATTGTGTTTCTTTTACTTTCAGACAATCTCTTACAGTACATTGTTACAAATGGCTATGCCTTGATGTAGCATTCAGCTTCAAGGCTGTCCCTTTTATGACTTACTCAAAACCCTGCTGTTATTTTAAGAAAAAGCTCTATATTCTAGTTTCGCAGAAGTCTAAAAAAAAAAACCCTTTAAAAATGAATACTGTATATATGTAGAAGTTAGTAACAAGAAAGCCTTAAGAAAAGGTTACACGACCATGAAACATCAACCAGTAGATAGTTCCTCATCCGACGTCCAGGACGAACAGGAAAGAATCTATTGGAGCTCGTCAGTAAATCTTTTCTTGACAAAATACTTTTAATATTGTAATCAAACACCTAGTTGGAGCCGTTATTCGCGCCTGCAAGAAATGTCAATGGAAACTTTTTATTTTTACACTTTGTATTTCGAAAATCTTGTCAAAAAAAGAGACGCATCAGACGTGACCTACGGCAGGAACTGGTTAAACCTGCTAAGAATATGTTATTACTGCCACACTGTCATTTTCCAAATCAATACAGCCTTATGTCCCTCTCGAGACTTTCTCTTAAAAGTAATCTAAAATTCCCCAGAGTGTAATGTATTGGATTTTCATATAATACGTCTTATCAGTGACGTTCTTCTTTTTTTTTTCCGAGCTGTGAAAAAGAATGGGCAGAAAATGCATTGGCCGAAAACCTTGGTAGTAGTTATAAAAATTGGCTGGAAATTACATATTTTGCGCTCTACCTGCTGTTATTCTAAACAACGGAATTACATTCTGTGATATAACGGTCCCATTCTGCTTGTGTAATGACGGTGAGTGCTTTGGGGAAAAAAAGCGTCATAAGATTCTTCTTCTGTAAAAGAATATAATTCACAAATCACATATTTTGTTGTCAAAATGACTTGGAAAAATTATAGGATGAAACAATGCCTCTAGGCAGCAGACAAGACAATTCATTATGATATCAAGTGGGGATTATTACAGGAAATCTAAAATAAAAACATTGAAAAGCCATGTGTGTAGGTTTGCCTATCTCTAGATACATAGACTTATTGAGGGACTTGTTGGGTCTACTGAGAATCTGTTGGTCTTTGTATCAAAACATAGCAAAATGTAATGACTTGAATGTGTAATGGTAAGTATTTAAACCTTAATCTGGGACGGGAGAGGTACACATAGACGTATAAATAAGTAGAAGCTGATAACATGGTGCCAGGTGTGGTAATTCCACTAAAGTGATCAAATAAAGCACTAAGGTTGGTCTACAATGAGAGTATTTATTCAGAGGTAATCACACAGAGGTGAATAATATATATCACACAGCCCCAGAATTATCTAAACATAAAACCACTCTGTGGTCTGTGTGATTACCTCTGAATAAATACTCTCATTGTAGAGGAACCTTACAGGGTTATCCAAAGAGATCCGAATTGCTTGAGAAAGATAACCGAACGCTGAAAATCAGGGTTCGGTTACCTTTGCTGGCCATTCGGCTATCCAGAGAGCAGGCAATTCGCCAAATCCTAGCCAATTGCCTGCACATACGGTGCCTGTTCGCTGCCTGTTCGAGGGCAGTGAAATCCCCATGAAAAAGCACTGCTTCGGCTATTCAGAGAACACAAACCAGCAGTGAAAGGTTCCCGAAATGCCCTGCCATTCGGTGGTTTCAATCAATTCGGCAAATTAATTCAGGAGAATCCCATAGACTTCAATGTTAAAAATATTCCTGTTTTAATTCAATATCTAATAAACCATTCATTATAAAATTCTGCAGTAAAGAGTCTCTTTATTTATAGATTTTTTAGGATACTTTAAGCATTTTTCTGATTTTTTTTTTTTTTTCAAAGTCCAATTTTTTTTTTTTTTAAAGTTTACTTATTTTTTCTGTAACAGCCCTTTTTATTATCATTCATTGGACCTCATATGCAAATTTCAGACATTTTCGCTCAGTAGTTTCTTTGCAAACAGCTTTTTACTTTCACATTCATACAAACTGTTTTGCTAATTTATTCACCTCCCTCTGTTTGCGGTGTCGACTTTTTCTCGGCTTTTTCCGGCGGCTTCGCTGCGTGTGATCGGCTCCTGCTCGGGTTTTTCCGGCTTCTTCGACGGGTTAATCCAGATGTTTTTGTGGCTTTTCGGCGTGCATTCGGTGGGTTTTGCAGTTAGATCTCGTCAGGTTTGCGGCAGCTTTTCCCTGCAATTCGGGGACCCTGTGGTGTTTGCTGAATACACCGCAGGGTCACCAAAATGGGATCGGCAACACGAACCGAATTGAAGAGAACGAAAAGTCACCGAACGTGCGGTGACTTTTCGAATCTCTTTGGATAACCCTGCTAGGGTTTTATTTGATCACTTTAGTGGAATTACCGCAAATGAAAACAGGACTACCTGAAAGGAAACAGGAACTTGGGCAAGGTAGGAGTGGTCAATAATGAGATGTGGAGGGGGGGATGCAAGTCCCAACGCCAGGTTATCGGGGATGTCAGGGTCAAGGAACGGAGAATTCAAGAAAAGTCCATGTACAAAGCCTGGTGTCAAATACCAGGAGAGCAATATAAGGAATCAACAGGAACGTTCTGAGAGGAAGCAAAACCACAAGAGAGCAATGTCAAAAGATAATGGAAGTCTTATAAAACTTTCCTTGGAAGTGGCGGACTAGAAAGACCATTACCCATGGGATGAGAGGGGTGGAACCTCGGGTCCTGTCTTAAACAGACAGTATAGCAACAAAGCAACATAGTGAATGAGTAGAACTGTGCACCTATATTGATGCTCCACGAGAGCAGAACAGCAACCGCTCTAGCCTCTCCAAAGATGGGAGACCTGACAAGGTGCAGAGAGCTCTAGGAACCACTTGAGGACATGACAAAATGACATATCTAGACCATAACAGTGCTCTGAAGGCATGCCACTCTGACCCATTACAACGGACCGTAGTATGTCATAGTAAAGACATGGAAGTTGCATAGGAGTTCAGGAGAACTCAATTTTTTTTTTCGGTTTCAGGCCAAATATTTCACATCTCCTTGGTGTGCTCCACAGATAACTCTTGGTCAGTTAACGTCAATAATTCCAGACATAACTAACTCAAGATTCATGCCATCACTTCCAGTCACCAATATATAATATTTTGTATTTCTAGATGGAAAGTAGGGGTTTCCCCATTGGATCCATAATCACAGCCCTGGAACATCCCATCTTTAAACGTGAACCTGTTTGTGTTTCATCAAGGGGTAAACACTCATTATTCTTAAAGATCAATGTGATATCTAATCCCTATGAGATACCGGAGACTGTACTTACCTAGCTGGGTGCTACCATCCTTGTTGTAAGAGGGCTATTAAAAACTGGTGTGTGATTGACCCTCTGCAGTGATTTGTCAGCCAAAATGCCAGCGTGCAATAATTTTTGAGGAGTGAGCTGTGGACTGGCCTGGAAGACGTCTCTTCATCTAACATCTGACCCCAAGTGCAGACACCAGAAATGATTGACCAGCAAGATTTTGATAGCGAATAACTAAACGTTTCCCATTATGTGTGTTATCAAAGATAATGCCAGCACATATACAGTGATTGATTCCATGTTAAATGATCAAAGTTGATGTTGGACATGACAGGAACACTTTTATATAGAGATGTGCATTCGTTTCGGAAAAATTCAGAATTTGGAACGAAATTTGATAATTTGTTTTTTGGAAGTACTTCTGAATAACAAATCAATACGATACAAATTTGAAACGAAACAAAATGGTATATATCGAATTTATTTCATTTTACACTGTGTCATCATCATATAAGAAAAGTTTGAATAACTGATATCAACTATCGAAATTGAAATGAACTATCAAATTGATATCAACTATCGAATTTGAAATGAACTATCAAATACATATCAACTATCAAATTGATCTTAACTTACAATACAAGTAATAGTCAGCAAAGGACTTTATGAAACAAATAAATTTTGTTTCACTGTTTTATTTGACTCAAACACTAAATCTGTGACACAGCTTAAAATTTAACCGTAGCTTTTCTTTTAACAGCAAAATTTGATTAATTGGGGTTTTATCTAGTGATCCAAAATTCAAATTGATATCAACTATTGTATTGATATATGAAATTCAAATCGATTTGAGATTTCAAAGTGATCCGAAACGAAATACGAAACGAAATTCCGAAAACAAAATGATTTAAAAATATAATGAAACAAAACTAAACTAAACAAATTTTTCAGCCATGCACATCCCTACTTTTATATACCGGAGAAGAGAATTCTTACTTCCTCAAAACATGACTCGTTCAATATGCCTTCCTCCAGTGAGTTAAAAAAGGTCGAAGCGGAAACATTTGATTTGAAATAGCCCTCACTTACATACAGAAATCATTGATTAGTGACAAATTACAACAATGATATATTGGAGAAATTTGAGGTCGATAATGTAACGAGGGAATAGGAATTTCAATCAGTGGGAAGTGGGGAACAAGCGGTTAGTGAAAGTTATGGCCAGATGCCAGAGAATAGTCGGGCGATAGGAACATGTGAAGAATTTTTCACAAGCATGAGAGATAAACTGACAAAATTTAAGAATGGGAAATACTCATTTTGGATGGAATGTTCAAAAATACAGATTAGGGGGGGGCGTGGCCGGCTGCTGGAGGGAGAAGTCGCATCCTGCTTGAGCTCCGTGGTGATCCCTTCTCCCTGGGGCTATTTTTGCTTGTTTTACCCACTGAAACCCTTTGCTGGGGGATCCTGAGTGGCTGGCCACCGGGTGTTTGCTGACCGGAGCCCGTTTCCCCCCTCCGGTCGAGAGAGACTTGCTCGCTGGTCATCTTCCCTGGCTGAAGTGTGGGGCTGGCGGCCATCTTGTGGCCTACATCCTGCCATCTTTTGTCTCCTGGCGGGCTTGCAGCGAGTGCCCTGAACCTGCGAAGTGCCATGACAAAGACCGGGGAGACAGAGGGCCCCCGTCCCCCGGACATTTTGGACATCTCGCTGCAGCTGCTGGAGGATGATGGATGCCCGATGACACGAGGCGATGTGCGCCGGGTTATGGCCGTGCTGCGTTCTGGCTGGGAAGTCGAGGCCTTACACAGCAGTGTATCTGGGGATGAACGGCCTGACACTGAGGTACACGGATGTGAGGAGGAGGTCGGAGTGCTGCAGGATGCCAGCGGGGAGCTGACTCCACCGGCGCGGCTGCCCGTCGAGCCGATGGAGCTGCCCACGAGGGAGCTGCCCCTGCAGTGCATCTCTGAGGGGCCTATCTGCCGAGGAACGCTCACCCGGATGGAGCTGGCTAATGTGCTGGTGGCATCTGTTGGGATCGACCAGAGCCTGGAGGCAACGGACCTCTCCCACGTGGAATTCGCGAGGATACCTCCGTTTGACGCTTTTTTGATGTCCCCTACCCCGACTCTGCCTGCGGCCATGTCCCACGCTCTTGGCGGTGGTCGCGGCAGGAGCTTGCCTGACCGGCTGGTCCTGATTTATTTTGCCATGCCTCAGTCTGCTGTCTGGCTGGGCCTGCTTGGCTTCTCCCTGCCTGCATTGTCAATGTTACCTTTCCGGGACACTGGCTGAGAGTTTACTTGTGGACTTCCCCGCGCGACATTTACACTTGTTGATGACCCCCTCGCTTTCGTTCTGGACATTCTCACTCTTCTGAAGCATTTCTGATGCCTTTCGCTATAGCCCCCCCCCGCTTTTCAACATTCTGATGATTTTTTTCATGACCCCCCCTCCCTTCTGATATCTCAGTGAGTGCTTAACATGTGGCCCTGCGCGGCTCTTACGCTTTCTTCTTATATGATGACTCCTTTACAAAATAAAAACTTTAAATATAAAAAAAAAATACAGATTAGGCTGAACTGTAAGGTTACCTGTAGACTAGTGGATCCCAACCCATGTCCTCAGTACCCCTAACAGACCAGGCTTTAAGGATCACCTTGGTGAAATGCAGACTGAATCCTGCAACCACTGAGCAGCAAATCATATCACCTGTGCTGTGCTTCAGATATCTGCAAACCTGACCTGTTAGGGGTACTTGAGTAACAGGGTAGGGAACCACTGCTATAGACCATTCTGGAGTCGTGAGGAACTGTCAGTACAGATTTGTACGAAGCTATAAAATAGACCCTGGATCCTCTGTCTTGGTAAAGCTAGTCCATTATATTCTCGCTGTCTGAAGCATTTTGTCAGAGTGTGAATATTACATGGGGCTCATACTATCAATCCCTTCTAGCTCTTCTTCGTTTGGTATCCACTTTGATCATATTTTACCCCCTACTGTTCATAACAGTCTTTTGATTCCTGATATGTGGGCTTTAACCCTTGCTTTCGTATCCAATCCCTTGCTGCCAGTTTCATCATGATAGATGCTCTTAGCCTTAATATATTTTGACAATCCTTGCTTTTATACAAGGCCTTTCATTCTTGTCGCTGGTTGCTGTGGCTTGCACTTAGAAGAAGGTTGGTTTTTTTTTTAGTCGTCCGCCTGCGTTCCACTGGGAAAAAAGAAATTCCCCCATAGGCCAGGAATCAGCGCATTTCTTTAGACGGTTCCAAGCTCATCCCTGCTCAGCAGATACCCTGAGGATGCTAAAGCAATGAAAGTGACAGTAAAGTCAAATGTTCATATTTAATGTTACTGCTTCAGCTAAGCTTATTGTTTAATATATTTATTATACTTGTAAAATTAACCATTTTTATGTTTCCATTGACAGATCTGGAAGATTTGCAGCCATATCTGCCAAATATACAACTAGGAAATTGAGTAGACCTTGTGTGGGGTGTTATCTTCTCGTCTGTATACTGTTGGCTTCATATCACTTATACATCATGACTAATCATTTATCTGCTTTCTGGAATCCTTGACCTGCCCTGACCTGAGCTACGTGATGGTCTACCTCTGGCTTCCTGACCTAAATTTATGTGTTTGACTAAATATACCTATTCCAGGCTGCCTTTCTTATCCCCCCAGTTGTTAATATTATTCCTCCGTGGGACCCATAAAAATGAGTATTTTCCTCAATTAGGCTGCTGGTCAGATACGTTGATACTATTTATGGTTTAATTTTCATTTCTTTCTTTAAAGACAATTTAATCAATTTTTTTTTTAAATTTTGATTTTTGTTTCCACCAATAAAATTCTTACGATTTTAATAATTTTATTTATTGAAGTGACCAGAGCTAACATTGCATCGCAAAAACAATGCTAAACTATGTTCGTTATATGTCGGACAAGCATGTCACAATTTAACATGTGGATTTGTTGAAAGGTTGAATTTTTAATAATAATAAAAAAATTATCAATATAAATATATTATATTACTAAACATACAAACAAACCACAATCCCCACACACGAATACTATTACTCTTGCCTCCCAGTGCAGGGGTGAGGCCAGCACATCACAAAACATTGGATGCCCCGCCACACGGGAATAATAAAAAAGATTTATTTATTAAATAGTCAACGTTTCAGTTCAGAAGGACTTTCACCAGGACAGAAAAAATAAACACTTACAGGGTTATCCAAAGAGCTATGAATTGCTTGAGAAAGGTAACCGAACGCTGAAAATCAGCGTTCGGTTACCTTTCTTGGCCATTCGGCTATCCAGAGAGCAGGCAATTTGCCAAATCCTGGCGAATTGCCTGCACATACTTTGCCTGTTCGGTGCGTGTTCGAGGGCAGTGAAAACCCCATGAAAAAGCACTGCTTCGGCTATTCAGAGAACACAAACCAGCAGTGAAAGGTTCCCGAAATGCCCTGCCATTCGGTGGTTTAATTCGGCAAGTTTATTCAGGAGAATCCTATAGGCTTCAATGTTAAAAATATTCCCGTTTTAATTCAATATCTAATAAACCGTTCATTATAAAATTCTGCAGTAAAGAGTCTCTTTATTTATAAATTTTTTAGGATATTTTAAGCATTTTTCTTAATTTTTTTTTTAATAGTCCGATTTTTTTTTTTTTTTTTAAGTTTACTTATTTTTTCTGTAACAGCCCTCTTTAATATCATTCCCTGGACCTCATATGTAAATTTCAGACATTTTCGCTCAGTAGTTTCTTTGCAAACAGCGTTTCACTTTCACACATTCATACAAACTGTTTTCCTAATTTATTCACTGCCTCTTCTGCTGTGTCGAAGGCTGCGATCGGCTCCTGTTCGGGTTTTTCTGTGGTTTTCGGCAGGTTAATCCAGATGTTTTTGATGGTTTTCGGCGTGCATTCGCTGGGTTTTGCGGTGAGTTTTCGCCGGGTTTGCGGCAGCTTTTCCCTGCAATTCCGCAGGGTCACCGAAATGGGATCGGCAAAACAAACCGAATTGAAGAGAACGAAAAGTCACCGAATGTGCGCTGACTTTTCGAATCTCTTTGAATAACCCTGATCATTAAGCACATTCCATATATATACTCAGACACACCAAGGGACCCAAGCTGGCGAGGTCCTTGTGAAAGGTCGCTCTGCGGCTCCAGACTCACAAGTGGGAGGCACCCGGTCAGACCGTTGCCTAAACAACCACTACGCGAACCAGAAACCGCTGGTTAGAAAAAAACATTCACGTAGAATATTAACAGAGCAATAAAATCTCAAAATATATAACCTTCACGGTGCAAATCAATAAAATTTAGCCTTACCATATCAATAATAAACGCAACAACAACAAATAATAAAAAGGAAAAAATAAATATGATAAATATAGAGATGATACATATAGGAAGTATGAACAATTTTTTTTAAATATATATATACTGTAATATATATATACCTTGAAAAAGGCCCTTGTATGGGCCGAAACGTCGGTTGTTTTTATGTAACTTGAATAAAGTTTGTTATTTTATATTTTGGTCCTTGAGTGCAGTCCTGTTTATGGAAATTTATTATATGCTTGAACCTCGGGATTTCTTGTTGCACCAAGGCAAGGAACTCTTTTTTGGATTTAGAGGGAGAGTGCGGACATTTTTGGATTATTATACAATATATATATTTAAAATAACAAATAGTGGACAGTAAAAAAGAACCGCTATCACCGAGACATCAAACAACTAAATATGGAAAGAAATTTGTGTATTTATATATTTAGTATAATTATAATATAATTAATTATGTAAAATATAATATTGTATTAACATAGAAATATAAAAATACTTAAAAAATATAAATATATCGGTTTCATATTAATAAGTAGAATACTGATACTGATGTATAAGAAATCCCTGAACAATGTTTTATTCCCTCTCTTTTTGTATTATAAAGTAGTGCTCTATCCAAAATACTAGATTGACTCATCGTTGGCATTCTGTACTTTTTAAATGCGTCCTGTTTGCTCATTGGTTGATTTCACTGGTAGACTCTTAATACCATAGTCAGGATGGGAAGTCATACTTTGCTATTTTTTAGCAAGTTTTCATTAGGTTGGGTATGAAATGGTCTTTATAATTCGTTCCCACAAAAGTTATTATTATGCACAAAGTAGAAGGTCACCTATGAGCGCAGGAGGCAGACCCGTGTGCTCTGGAGACCGCAAGCTGGATCAAGAAGCCATTGGTTGATTAATTGGATACTATGTTTGCGTTATATTGACAAAAACGGAACAAACGGGTCATGCATCTGGACCACAGACAATTAGTCTCTGCTAATGATTGCCCTTCAGGTAGTACAGTTCAAACAATATATTGCAGATCACTACTCATTGTTCTTGATGCTTGATTCCATCAATGTTAAACGCTTAGAAAGCAATGACTCCTTCATTACAGACACCCCTCCATTAAATCAACATCGTTGGGAGTTCTCTAGCCTTCAGTCAACCACAGCCATCATTTAAAAAAAAAAGAATATTTCAAATAGAATTAATCTATGGAGATTTTATTAAGAAGTGACGCATAATTACATATTATAAAATACAATAATAAGAGAATATCACAGAATTATAGTTATAATACTAAAAACGCAAAAGCAAACTTAAATATGATTAGTCGTGTAGAACCAACCCCATCCCACCACAGCTGATCCACAGCTAGATTTGGACTGGCCATTAAGGCAATAGGGTCCTGGCCTAAGAAGGGCCCCATGAGGGTCCCCCTAAGACTTGGACAGGTCTACTCTATGCTAGCAGTGAGCTCCTGCATGTGGAAATAAGGTGGATGGCTCCCTTGTGTGTCAGAGCCCCATAATGAGAAGTCCCATGATCTCCTATTGCCCGGGGGCCCCAAGTCTTGTCAGTCCGCCCCTGCCCACAGCCAACCATTTCATCTCCATCATCTACTTGGAGGAACTACGTTGAGTTGCAGTTGACCTCAAGGTTCCATTGCTATAGGATGAGCTAGGTAATTGCTATCCACCATCAATTTCTTACATAGTTACATAGGCTGAAAAAATGACGTGCGCCCATTGAGTTCAGCCTTTCACACAACACCTAATGCTGTTGATCAAAAAGAAATTTCCAAATTCAAAATTTCTCATCAGGACCCATTCTTCCAGATGCCATATTGTCAAATGTGACAGGCAAATGATGGACCAAGCATACCATATATTCAACAAGAAGCACTTTATTAGGCATGCAGCATTTCAGCTGCAACCAAAGTCTCTCTCAAGCATGAGACTGGTTGCGGTTGCAGCCGATGCACTGCATACCTAATAAAGTGCCCATGTGGAATATATGGTGTGCCAGATCTCATCCTTTGCTTATTGCAGGATTAAAGAGCTGGTTCCTCCAGGGATCTACCAACCATGTTTCAAGATGATGTTGTTTGTGACATTGCTCAACATCATCATGGTTCTTTCATGGCACATGTGTACACCTAAGGGGTTATTCAGAGGGAGCTGATCTGGCCCCGAAATGTCAGCAACAGGGAATTTCCACCTACAGCGACATTTCGGGGCCATTCAGCTATTCAGAGAGCAGGCCGCTCGGCAAATTTTGCCGAACTGCCAGCAAGTACGGTGCCTGTTTGACGGCAGTGAAATCCCCAATAGAGAAGCAATGGTTAATCTATTCAGAGAACATTGAACAGCAGTGAAAAGTTGCCGAAATGCCCTGCTGTTCGATGTTTTCATTCAGCAGGTTTGCTCAGGCGAACCCCACAGACTTCGATGTTAAAAATATTATGTCTTAATTCAATATCTAATAAACCGTTTGTTATTTTATTCTGCTGTAAAAAGTCTCTTTATTTATAGATTTTTTTAGGATCTTTTAGGGATTTTTTCGTCAAAATTTCCGTTGTTTTTTTTAAAGTGTTTTTTCTTTTCTCTGTAACAGACCTTTTTATTATCATTCATAGGATCTTATATGTAAATTCCAGGCATTTTCGTTTGTTTTTTTGGAAACAGCGTTTAAATTTCGAAACTTTCAAGCGTACTGTTTTTTGGTTTTTTTTATACCCCGTTCGTCAGCTTGTCGGCTTTTTCCGGCGGCTGGTCTGTGCTGTGATCGGCAGCTCGTCGGATTTTTATGGCGTGCGAGGCGTAGTTTTTCCACCGGGTTTTCGACAGGTGTTCGGTGGGATTGCAGCGGGTTTGAGGCGGGTATACCTGAACTCTGGGGACCCTGCGGTGAATGCTAAATTCGCTGCAGGATGGGGAACTTTGATTTCCCGAAGTGCAGGAAACTGCGGGGAGCGAGAGAGCACCAAAAGGTCAGCGACATTTCAGTGCTCTCTGAATAACCCCTTTAGAGATGACAATGTTGGCCCATACCAGTCCAAATTATAATGATGGATGATGCCAGAGAGACTGAAAGCATTGACTATTCCCATGTGACTAGAAGCCCAAATGTTTGTTTTTTTTGGGGAAAAAAATAGAATAAAGAAAACAAATGAAAAATAAAATAATAATAAACTATAAAAGATAAATAGCTTCTCTTTCTTTATAATCCCTCAAAAAAACAACACATACAGTGGGACAAAAAAGTATTTAGTCAGCCATCAATTGTGCAGGTTCTCCCACTTAAAAAGATGAGAGAGGCCTGTAATTGTCATCATAGGTACACTTCAACTATGAGAGACAAGATGAGAAAAAAAAATCCAGAAAATCACATTGTCTGATTATTAAAGAATTTATTTGCAAATTATGGTTGAAAATAAGTATTTGGTCACCTACAGTACAGACAAACAAGCAAGATTTCTGGCTCTCACAGACCTATAACGTCTTCATTAAGAGGCTCCTCTGTCCTCCACTCGTTACCTGTATGAATGGCACCTGTTTGAACCTGTTATCAGTATAAAAGACACCTGTCCACAACCTCAAACAGACACACTCCAAACTCCACTATAGTCAAGACCAAAGAGCTGTCGAAGGACACCAGAAACAAAATTGTAGACCTGCACCAGGCTGGGAAGACTGAATCTGCAATAGGCAAGCAGCTTGGTGTGAAGAAATCAACTGTGGGAGCAATCATTAGAAAATGGAAGACATACAAGACCACTGATAATCTCCATCGATCTGGGGCTCCATGCAAGATCTCACCCCGTGGGGTCAAAACGATCACAAGAACGGTGAGCAAAAATCCCAGAACCACATGGGGGGACCTAGTGAATGACCTGCAGAGAGCTGGGACCAAAGTAACAAAGGCTACCATCAGTAACACACTACGCCGCCAGGGACTCAAATCCTGCAGTGCCAGACGTGTCCTCCTGCTTAAGCCAGTACATGTCCGGGCCCATCTGAAGTTTGCTAGAGAGCATTTGGATAATCCAGAAGAGGATTGGGAGAATGTCATATGGTCAGATGAAACCAAAGTAGAACTTTTTGATAAAATCTCAACTCGTCGTGTTTGGAGGAGAGAGAATGCTGAGTTGCATCCAAAGAACACCATACCTACTGTGAAGCATGGTGGCGGAAACATCATGCTTTGGGGCTGTTTTTCTGCAAAGGGACCAGGACGACTGATCCGTGTAAAGGGAAGAATGAATGGGGCCATGTATCGTGAGATTTTGTGTGAAAACCTACATCAGCAAGGGCATTGAAGATGAAACGTGGCTGGGTCTTTCAGCAGGACAATGATCCCAAACACACCACCCGGGCAACGAAGGAGTGGCTTCGTAAGAAGCATATCAAGGTGCTGGAGTGGCCTAGTCAGTCTCCAGATCTCAACCCCATAGAAAACCTTTGGAGGGAGTTGAAGGTCCATGTTGCCCAGCGACAGCCCCAAAACATCACTGCTCTAGAGGAGATCTGCATGGAGGAATGAGCAAAAATACCAGCAACAGTGTGTGAAAACCTTGTGAAGACTTACAGAAAACCTTTGACCTCTGTCATTGCCAACAAAGGATATATAACAAAGTATTGAGATGGACTTTTGATATTGACCAAATACTTATTTTCCACCATAATTTGCAAATAAATTCTTTAAAAATCAGACAATGTGATTTTCTGGGTTTTTTTTTTCTCATCTTGTGTCTCATAGTTGAAGTGTACCTATGACGACAATTACAGGCCTCTCTCATCTTTTTAAGTGGGAGAACCTGCACAATTGGTCGCTGACTAAATACTTTTTTGCCCCACTGTAATTGAATAACAGGATAAAAAATAATGGGATTTTAGAAACGTTATAAATTGGGCTACGAGTTTTACTTAAAAAAGAAAAAAAATTAAATAAAAAAAAATATATAATAAATAAAGCCATATACTGCCATCCCCTCATATATACATCACGTACTGGTATGTAAAGGGTGACGCATGCTTCGGCTTGGCCGTTTAAGAAAAGGCGCGTCTGTATAGTGTATTATCTTTCCGCGCGCAATAAAAATGTTGTTAGCTTCCTACTCATTAAGTAGTAACTGTACACTTTTCAAAGACTTGCCTCTCGGGAATAATAATATCCCTGCCAAGCGATCATATCGCAAACATTCTAATCATAGCCTTAATCATTTGTCCGAAATACAACGGTGACAACGCTTCTAGTCACAAATTGAATGAGCAGATAAGAGAACTTGATGTCCAGCTCCATCGTGCTCCTCGTTTGCCTACAAATGAGGTATTTTGGAGCTAAGTACAGTCTCGGTAAAAAGTAATCTATTTTTAAGCATTCTTTAAGGGAAAAAAATAAAAAAGATGGCCGAGCTTTGACTTGAGTAGTGTATATTTTAATCTCGCAGAACAACATGCTCAGGAACCTGAATGGAAATGTGTTTTAAGTTCTGAAGTCCGGCCAAGCATAACAAATGAAGCTGTGGGACATTACAGACTCGAAAACCTGTATATTTTTCTTAAGCGGAATATTATCTCTATAATATCCGCGAGGCTGCTTGAAAATGCTGTGTTTTTTCAGACCAATGTTACAGATAATTGTAGTTTAGCTTCGGCCGTTGTATCCACCGCCTTCTCACAGGGAAGGAGGATGGTGTAACGGGTTAATTTGTAGCACATTCATTTTCTGCCTCGTTTTGTGGCTCCGATACCAGTGTGATATGTTTATTTTTCTGGCAAAGGACTTCAGACAAATAATTAAGTGTTGCCAAAAGATCCTTGCTATACTTACAGAATTTAGAGCCCCCGGACACATTATACATCCAAGTCGACGCATATGTAAAAATCTATATTCCCAGGACAAATTCCTGAATGTGTTTCCAAATGGAAAAATATAAAATCTGGCAGTCGCCCATGTATCTGGTTTCACTGGAAGTTTGGAAATGTTATTTTTGTAAAAGGTTCGAGATATTACGGCTGTCTGAGTTAAATCTTAAATAAGGCGTATGTTTTTGTAGAAACTGAGCGATGGACATCACAGTCTGAGGAACCCGTTGAATGGTCATCTTTCAGACTTGACATCTTGCCGGTGGTTGAGAAATGGTCCAAAAATAGAGATGTGGAAACTAATTACTTGGTGCCATATACCAACCTAGGCGTTAATAGCGGTTCACAAATGGAAGAATCTCTCGCAAGCTGTTTTCCATTTGGGACTCATTATCCACAACTCTATTCTGACCAAGCCGCTGTATCAGTGGCTTGAGTCAGCATATTTTGATGCCCTTCATAGGTGCGGGCTGTGGGGTAGTGCGACACAACGGGTATTGGTTTATGGAGTCCATTGAACTCCATGGAACCAAGTGTGAGCTACAGAGCTAATATTTGTGAGTGAGAGGAGATATGACGACATTGGTTAAAAACATACAGGGTCAATACAAAGTGCTCTGTCCTGACCCATTCATTAGCAGGGATTTACAAAAGACACCAGGTCATCCGCCAAGACTGGAGGAGAGAAGATTTTGTCGACTACAAAGGAAATGTTTTTCTACAGTACAAAAAGGATATAGAATTCCCTTCCTAGATTCCAAGAAGATGAGATGCACTCCATGTGTAGTACCACAGATCTTTATTAGGATGGAGATAAAATCAAGGTGACATTTCAGTCCATAAGGCCTTAATCATGCAGTATTGCATGATTAAGGCCTTATAGGGCTAAATGTCACCTTGTTTTTTTCTCCATCCTAATAAGGATCTGTGAATACTACACCTGGAGACCTGGAGTGGCTTTCGTCTTCTTGGAATCTGTGTCTGGGCAATAGTGGTGCCCTATGGGAGAGCACTAGGGATGGGCTGCCGGTTCGAATCGGTTCGATGTTGGATTCGAACACCGGCTGTTTGAAAATTCGCAAACTTCTAACATTTCGGGACGTTCGTTAAAAGTTCGAAAAAAAGAATCCAAAAACTGCTAAAAAGATCCTAAAAAATCTCAAGATAAAGAGACTCTTTACTGCAGAATATAATAAAAAACAGTTTATTAGATATTGAATTAAAATGGGATTATTTTTAACATTGAAGCCAATGGGCTTCATAACATTTCCCACTCATTGTTGGTCAAACATTTCCCAATCCTTGTTGGTCAAACATTTCCCATGGCTTCAAATCACATTTAAACATGAGGTTAAAATTAGCTCAGCGCACAGCGGTGAAATGGCTCAGCACTCAGCAGTGAAAGGGTTACATTTTTTTTTTTAAAAAAAATAATAATTAATTGTTTCCTGTCCCCCAAGGCAGTACCCAGACCCCCATACACCTTTTATGGCCAATTTCTTGTGTAGTGCAGGCTACTTGAACTGTGTGTGGATTGTGGTGTTTTGTACTGTAACCCAAGCTTTGGACAGAGACATGCAGCTTGTCACAGCTGCGGAGGACTTTCCCTCTCCCTTTTCCCTTTCTCTTCACTGGCAAAGGAAGTTGTTTAAGACAGGAAGATGCAAAGGATTCTGGAACATGTGGTTTCAATTACAGAGGGCCTAATGCAATTTGTCAGGAAGAGAACTACACCTCCCAGCAGTGACAAAGGGAGGCGGGCGTTTTCCAAGAGGGGAAGTGTATGTGCAGAGCAGAGAGAAGTGAGAGAGGTTGAGACTGGCAGGGTGAACGGTCCTGTGTTGTGGATCGTGCATGCAGCTGCCCTCGTGCATTCTGTGGAGAAGAAATCCAATTGCCCTCACGTGTTGCCAGTACCAGCGGATCGTGCGTCCAGCTGTCCTTGTGCATCCAGTGAAGAAGGGGTCCGTCTGCCTTTGTGTGTGTTCCAGTGACAGAGGGAATGACCGAGTACATTCTGTGAAGAAGAAATCCAGTTGTTCTTGTGCGTCCAGCGGAGACGGATCCGGATCCAGCTGTCCTTGAGTGATTCCAGCGCTAAGAGATAGGAGCGATCGAGCTGCCGTCCAGCAAGGAAGGGGTGAGCGTATCAAATGGAGAGAGGTATTCGGCTATCCTGCGTGAGTTGATATTGTTAACTTTATAGTCTGGCCTAGTCCTACTGCCCGTGCAGTTGCAGCTAAAAGGAGGATCGCTGCAGTTTGACAATCTTGTTACCCTGTGACACTTTGCGAAGATTTATTTTTCATGTTGTGGAATACAAATGTGGTTGCACGTTTAAAGGTACCCAACGATAGAAGTCAAAGGGCCCCAACGCTAGCATACTCCCGACTTTTAGTAATTTCCACTGGCCAGTGGTTAGATAGAAGGTACAAGGTTTAGATTCTTGATATTGGTTACGTTGATTATTGTCGATAATCTAACTGCGTTGAAGTATGGTAAAGATTGCTGTATCGTTCATTCATCATTGTGTTGAATAGTGATGCTGAATTAACTCTTTCAATACTGTTATACTGTTGATTACTTTGTCCTACAAAGGGTTTGCTCTCTAGTCCTAATAAACCCCTTTTTATTTAAAGTAATCTTGTCCTGGTATTACTTGGCGCCGAAGGTGGAGGTGGGTAATCACTGGAGTGAGACAGAAGGCCTGTCAAATTCAGCGGCTCTCGCGGGAGTAGCGCTACACTTGCATATATGCCCTCTTGGAGGGGACCTTAATTTTCGAACATTCGAGCCCCATTGATTTGCATCGTGTTCGAATTGTTTTCGAGTTCGCAGTCAAACATTTCCGGGTGTTCGAGTTTGAATGCGAACCGAACACGGGGGTGTTCGGCCATCGCTAGAGAGCACCAGTGTGTGGCTGGTGTATAAAGAAGGGGCTCTCGTAGCTCAACCCTAATTACTTGATCTCTGAATCCCCTTCCCAAGACTGTTGTTTTATTTAATTCAATTAATGCTTGTAAAAGGTTATGGATGCTTTTCTGGTAAAATATGATATAAACGAATATCGGAATTAAAATTATAAAGCAATACTTCTTGATTCAGAAAGAAATCTGATTCCCATGATGGAATCAAGAGGGATTTATAAACCTTTTTACACACAATTGGAAAATACACTAAAAGGGTTATTCAATAAGCACTGAACTGTACCGAAGTCTCAGGGAAATGCCCTGATTTTCAGTGATTCAGTTCAACAGGTTTAAACAAGCGAATCCCATAGGATTCAATGTAACACAATATCATGCTTTTTTTTCTCTCTTTTTTTACATTTAAAATGTTTATTTTGTGGGAAAAAAAAGGTCACAGACCGACCAGTAAAGATGGCCTCGCAGGGCAAAGGTATACTCACATAAGAGACATAAAGAGCATAAGGGAGAGGGGATGGTCTCAAAAGAAAGCATCAACATATTTAAAAATGGGGGAGGGGGCAAACAAATCTCAGCAAGAACCAAAGTCCTCGAATAATGTCACAAAAAAATCCTCGAAAATTGTAACAAAAACATGGGGGGCAAGTCCCAAGGATAAACAAAAAGTCACATCTGACGGGGGTAGGAAGAAGGGCGGGGGAGGGTCAGAGGGAGAACAACAAGGGGGAGTTGGGGGGCACTGGAAATCCAAGCAGGTCTGGTACCAGAGAAGAACACATAAGCCTCCTCAGCCTGTATCCAGGCAGAGATCCGTGTGTGCACCTCCACCAAGAACAACCACGGCACTTAAGGCCCATCGGCCCAACCAGCCCCAGGTGTCACTAGCCATGGTGTAGGCCTCCCCGTAAGGCCAAGAGCCCATCAGTGCCACTCCAGAGGCCAGCGCACCACCCGCAGAAAGCTCCACCGCCGTGGGCATTTCAAGGAGACAGCCGCCATCCTTCGTCACAGTGACCTCCGCATCACTTCTCATGCAGACAAGCGCCTCCCCGCCATTCGGAATAGACTCCGATCAGCATCTGATCATCTCCAGACCTCCCGGCACATGGTAGCTGACCGCCTCTTCCACCTCCTCCATGCGACCTGCCGCACTACTGGTAAGGCTGCCTCAGGTTGGCCACTGTAGGTATCTTCCGTTCCTCTGCAGCGCTACAGCACGGCCATCATGTGGCCAGTCATTGGCTTAACAGATCAGTTGCAATTGGGCCCCAAGATGATGTTTTTTGTCTGATTAAGAATAATTTTATATATATATAAACTTTAAGATCCAAGAAATATTACTGCCACTCTGGTCTCAAGAAATCATGTTTTCCTGCTTTTGTGGCACAGTCGGAAAAAACTTAAATTTTTTAGGGGATAATTCAGCACTTCTAGCATACATAGTACGCTTTGACTCGACGGTCTTTTGCCCAATCTGTATTATTATTCAGCCATAACTGAATAGAATAAATTCTATATTTGGTGCTGTTTCTATTGTTTCTAAACCTTATGTGACCCACTGTCTACATCCATGAAACAACTGACATGTTCTTAGGCTAGGGTCAGACTGAGGCAGTGCGAACGCGCGTTCTGGCGCACTTAATCACGGCCGCACTAGCAGCAGATGCCGGGCAATGACGGCCAATATACGATGTACGGTCGCACAAAAGTCCGGCTGCGCAACGCAAGTGGAAAGTGAACGCATTTTTTCGAGAACGTTAAACCACTAGTACTGACGTACAGAGTGCGCTGCGCCCGCTAGCGGCGTGTGTGCGTGAATTGGAGACATCAGACGCTGCTAATGTCCGGCTAACATAACGTCCAGATGCAAGAAGTGTTTTATTGATGATCCGTACAAAATCACGGATGAAACTGCGCATAGTATGACCGCTATTGCGTATTCCGTGAAAAAATACGTCCATTCTTCGAACGCACATTTTCACGGACAACGTGAAAAATGCGTTAGTCTGACCCTAGCCTCAGCTGATCGTCAAGAGGAAACTCAATATGTTGATGTGAAACCATGCATGTGATCTGTATGGATTTGTCCTGAATGCGTAATTAAAATTAATTGCCTGATCTTCACAAAGACAGGCTTGTAGTCGAGTTATTGGAAAGCGCTTTAAACTTCAAAACCTCGGGTCACCTAAATAACACTGCGAGTGACTGTTAGTGGGGTTTTATTCACTCAGGGGTTTTTGTTGTTGTAGCAAAAGACTTAGCACTACTATCCTTCTTCCTAAAAACCCTTACATTTGAATTCTTTGAGGTGCATAAACATATATTTTTGTTTTGCTTTTTAATTTGTTTTTATCATTGTCACATTCAAGTAATGAACCCAATGTAATGACCTTATCTTGTCGTGTACTCCAGCACTGCACATTTTATTGAAAAATAGGTTTATATACTTGTATTCCATTTATAAAGATGGCTGTATAGATATGGATAGATAGATAGATAGATAGATATAGATATGGATAGATAGATAGATAGATAGATAGATAGATATGGATAGATAGATAGATAGATAGATATGGATAGATAGATAGATAGATAGATATGGATAGATAGATAGATATAGAGCGATGGATAGATAGATATGGGATAGATAGATAGATAGATAGATAGATATGGGATATATAGATAGATAGATATGGGATAGATAGATAGATAGATAGATAGATAGATAGATAGAGGATAGATAGATAGATAGAGGATAGATAGATATGGGAGATATATAGATGGATATGGGATAGATAGATATATATGGATAGATAGATAGATAGATAGATAGATAGATAGATAGATATGAGATAGATATAGATAGATATGAGATAGATAGATAGATAGATAGATATGGGATAGAGATAGATAGATAGATAGATAGATAGATATGGGATAGATATAGATATATATGGGATAGATAGATAGATAGATAGAGGAGAGATATAGATAGATATGGGATAGATAGATAGAGGATAGATAGATAGATAGATAGATAGATAGATAGATAGATATGGGATATGTAGCGCTCACTCCTGGAGGAGCCGCTGAATTAACCTCGGGTTAGTCTCACCGCACTAGGGAATAACTATACACCAGCACTGTTGTGGATTTTTATAGATTATATTCTTTACTGATCCCAATAAAGCAGCATATATAACGTAGATACGGTATTTAAACAACAGGATTTCGGAACGTGGGATAAACACGTGGCGGCAAAAGAATAAGATTAACCCCCTCAGTTCTGGAGTGTAAGTCCCGTCAACAATAGCTCAAAAATGTGTATGTGTATTGTCTCGGGTACCCGGTACTGTATTCAACTGGCCAGTGAATGAAACAAACAATCTTCGACTAATCTCGTTGGGGCCCTGTGGATTTAAACAATACTGCAGCGTACGTTTCTTATTTTTGGAACTGCGGCCTGGGAGGCCTCTCACCCATCCGCTAGACAAACTGTCCAGCACCCGATCAAGGATCTTCTCCCGCCGTGCACTGGGACTCTGTGCCAATGGATCCGCTCCCTGCCTGTCAAATCTCTGCAACAGGAACAACGATCCGCCGCCTGCACTCCCAATAGATCAGAGCGGTCTCCTTACTCGGGGTCCAGTCGGAACCAGATTTCCATCCAGACCTCTCAGCGCTACGTAGGTAGGTCTCCGCAGGGTCACCATCCCAATCTCCAGTACCAGTGAGGCAGCGCCTGTACTCTGGCCTGGTCACGATCCTTGACAGTCTTCACGTGCATCCTCCACCTTTCACCGCTCAGCTCACTCTGCCTCTCTCCTGCACGAGGCTGCTGATGTCTTTCCTCTTCCTACACCATTCACTTCCTGTACTCACGCAAAGCATGATGGAAATTGTAGTTCAGTTTTTGTCCAGCATAGTCCATATTGTCTCTATCTCCCTCTGGTGGCCATAATAATTAAATGCTTCACAGGAAGAAAAAATGATACAATACCAGCGCTGCTTGAATAGGGTCCACTAGTGACACCCGATTTAATTCCAGTGAGGACAGGAAAATACACAGATGTTTCGGGGTCGCAGCCCCTTCCTCAGTGCGTAGTGCCCTCAAACGTCTGTGTATTTTCCTGTCCTCACTGGAATTAAATCGGGTGTCACTAGTGGACCCTATTCAAGCAGCGCTGGTATTGTATCATTTTTTTCTTCCTGTGAATCATTTACCGTCTCAGTTGGATGCTGTGAGAGGGAGTCAATACTCAGCTGCAGCTGCACAACTATTACTTTACACTATAGAGGGTGCTAACGGACACCCTCACTCCTGCTTTTTTTGCAAACCTTTTTTCAAGTAATAATTAAATGCAGCAGAACACAGTCTTTAAAGCAACGCTACAGACAGATAGATAGATAGATAGATAGATAGATATGGATAGATAGATAGATATGGATAGATAGATAGATAGATATGGGATATATATATATAGATATATATGGGATACATAGACAGATAGATTGATAGATAGATAGATATGAGATAGAAAAATAGATAGATATGGGAGAGATATTGATAGATATGGGATAGATATATATAGATATGGGATAGATAGATAGATAGATAGATATGGATAGATAGAGATATATAGATATGGATAGATGGATGGATAGATAGATAGATAGAGATAGATATGGATAGATAGATATAGAGACAGATAGATATAGATAAACAGATAGATAGAGATAGATAGACAGATAGATAGATAGATAGATATGGATAGATATAGATAGATAGATAGATAGATAGATAGAGATAGCTGTCAGCTTTTTCCAGCAGCTGGTCGGCGCTCTGTTGGGTGGGTCGCCGGGTTTTTTCGGAACGAATCAGCGGTTTTGTGGCGGATCGTCGGAAGCATTAGTCGGGATTTCAGTGGCTTTTCGGATCGATTCGGTGGGTTTTCCGAGGTTTTTCAGATCGATTCAGCAGTTTTTCGATCGATTCGGCGGTTTTGTAGCGGTTTTGCAGCGGTTTTATGGATGCGTTTGGCGGCTCGTTCGCTACACTTCGGGGACCCTGTTGTGAATGCTGAATACACGGCAGGGTTGGCGAATCAAACTCACCGAAGTGCAGGGAGAAGGAGAGCATTGGAATGTCGGTGACATTTCGGTGCTCTCCAAATAACCCTGTAGGATTCATGCAATTAGGTTTACTCATCAATGACAATATCGAACGTCATAAATATTGTTGTGTAAGAAAAAAAATCAAAAATCCATAAATGTATTAAAACAAGACATATGCATGGAACTGACCAATATGCACACTATTTGTGTGCACACACACACACACACACACACACAAAGCATGGCTTAAGATCTTGTTCTGCAAACAAAGCTTTAGAAGGAGTTAAAAATGCAGTAAAATGATCTACTGACCACATTTAATACAGTTTGCCAAATATTTTTGACGTCGATTTGAAAGGGGAAAGTATTTGAGTTGGTTTTCTGCCAGCCGAGCCTGTTCTTTATACCAGGAAATGATCACAGCTGAGACGTATTAAAGTATCAGACTACGAGTTCAGCCTGGAACAATACCTCATTGTCAGGTAAACTGCTAACTGCGGAGCCTGCTGAAATCAAGGGCCTTGCGGAGCTTCGCTATCGAGTCATTAAGGAAGAGGTCATCAGATATAGAAAAGGGGCTGCTAAGGACGCACTCACCGTGTCCTGCCAAGTGCTGCTCCTGTGCTATGGACGCACTGAGGCCGATTGCTGCGCCCCTCCGGTGCGGGCTGACATCTTGAAAAGCGCTGGATCGTGATCCTCTCCTGGAGCTAGCCAACATCTTGGATGTCAGCCAAGCTTCCGGGAACTCCCCGTGACGACTGGCGTCATTGTGCATAGCGCGATTACGTCAGTTCTGGAGTTAATCCCTAGCTTCGATTGAACCTCCTATCTCCCGATCCGTGGCAGCTAGGAGTTATTCTTTGGTAATGTTGGATTGGCCAGAGCATGGCCTTTCCAACGATACCAAACATGAACATGTAAAAAGTTAGCAAAATTTTTTTTAAAAAAAAATTATGTTTTGTTTTGTTAATGCAGCAAAATTGTTCCCATTTCAATTATAATGGGAACAATGATGCTGCACTAACGATTTTTGTATGGGGTGCGTTTGTTAAAAATTGCGTAATTTTCCCCCCAAAAAAATTTAACAAGACCCCATTTCTAATTTTTTTAACAAGTGCAACCCATAGAAAATATAACCGCAAACGCTCGCATGTTAAAATGTGAAAAAAAGCACTTTACACATTGTAAATTATTGAAAATTCAAATTTTATTGCATTTTTTGTCATAATATACAGACAGGACATGACGTATACATATAATAATGACATATTATGAATCTGCCGAGTCTGCCAGAAAGAACAATATATAATATGTCGGGGTCATATACTAAAATAAGCCTTCAAAACACGTTTAAACATGATGAGCAAAACCGGTAAAAATGAGCTCAGCACACAGGCGTGAAATGGCTCAGCAGCAAAAGGGTTAAACAACTACCTTTTATTTCAGAATTATATGGGATATGTTTTGGCTTCACTGTAATATCAGATTTATGCTTTAATGTCATTTAATACACTTTCCATGCATATTTTTTTAAATTTCTGAACACCGGGCTTCACATCTTTATTCAAACCCTTTTTCTGCATTTAAACTCTTTTTATATGTCTCCCTGCTACATAGACTGTGTTTACCATCTTTGCTCACCTCCATGTAGGTTTAGGACTCTTTTTCTTCTCTCTTTGCCTTCTCAGTATCATATTACATGGAGGACAAGGGACTGTCCATATTCGACTCACATCTTATGTGTTGACCGGAACTGATACTAGTATGGTGGCAATTTTCCAGTATAACTGCACCAAGCCACCGTCTCAGTCCTCCATCACTCTTTGTGCCCATCATATTTGAATACTTGTGGGGCAGTATTACATGGTGCTGCTAAAACGGGGATGCTAAGGAGGACAACTGCAGGTTTCTGTCACATACCGCGGTGTTCCCCGGCACCCGGCAGCATCGTCCTTGATGCTCACTGGCCGGGCGCCGAGTGAACAGGGGAGCCACGGCGGACACCTGAAATGCCAGGGGCGGAGCCGAACGCGCTGACGAGGCACCGCCGGGTTTAAAACCACAGGCAATGCATACACGAATTGCCCTAATATGGTTTCACATCCCCTTTAGTGCTGCTTATCTTGATTGACTCTCTGGCATATCGACCCTGGCATATGGCTTACATTGACTCTCTGGCATATTGACCCTGGCATATGGTTTACATTGACTCTCTGGCATATCGACCCTGGCATATGGCTTACATTGACTCTCTGGCATATCAACCCTGGCATGCGGTTTACATTGACTCTCTGGCATATCGACCCTGGCATATGGCTTACATTGACTCTCTGACATATGGACCCTGGCATACGGCTTACATTGACTCTCTGGCATGTCGACCCTGGCATATGGCTTACATTGACTCTCTGACATATCGACCCTGGCATATGGCTTACATTGACTCTCTGACATATGGACCCTGGCATATGGCTTACATTGACTCTCTGACATATGGACCCTGGCATATGGCTTACATTGACTCTCTGGCATGTCGACCCTGGCATATGGCTTACATTGACTCTCTGGCATATCGACCCTGGCATATGGCTTACAATGACTCTCTGGCACATTGACCCTGGCATATGGCTTACATTGACTCTCTGACATATCGACCCTGGCATATGGCTTACATTGACTCTCTGGCATGTCTACCCTGGCATATGGCTTACATTGACTCTCTGACATATTGACCCTAGCATATGGCTTACATTGACTCTCTGGCATATCGACCCTGGCATATGGCTTACATTGACTCTCTGACATATTGACCCTGGCATATGGCTTACATTGACTCTCTGGCATATCAACCCTGGCATATGGCTTACATTGACTCTCTGGCATGTCGACCCTGGCATTTGGCTTACATTGACTCTCTGGCACATCGACCCTGGCATATGGCTTACATTGACTCTCTGGCACATTGACCCTGGCATATGGCTTACATTGACTCTCTGGCATGTCGACCCTGGCATTTGGCTTACATTGACTCTCTGGCACATCGACCCTGGCATATGGCTTACATTGACTCTCTGGCATATCGACCCTGGCATATGGCTTACATTGACTCTCTGACATATGGACCCTGGCATATGGCTTACATTGACTCTCTGACATATGGACCCTGGCATATGGCTTACATTGACTCTCTGGCATGTCGACCCTGGCATATGGCTTACATTGACTCTCTGGCATATCGACCCTGGCATATGGCTTACAATGACTCTCTGGCACATTGACCCTGGCATATGGCTTACATTGACTCTCTGACATATCGACCCTGGCATATGGCTTACATTGACTCTCTGGCATGTCTACCCTGGCATATGGCTTACATTGACTCTCTGACATATTGACCCTAGCATATGGCTTACATTGACTCTCTGGCATATCGACCCTGGCATATGGCTTACATTGACTCTCTGACATATTGACCCTGGCATATGGCTTACATTGACTCTCTGGCATATCAACCCTGGCATATGGCTTACATTGACTCTCTGGCATGTCGACCCTGACATTTGGCTTACATTGACTCTCTGGCACATCGACCCTGGCATATGGCTTACATTGACTCTCTGGCACATTGACCCTGGCATATGGCTTACATTGACTCTCTGGCATGTCGACCCTGGCATTTGGCTTACATTGACTCTCTGGCACATCGACCCTGGCATATGGCTTACATTGACTCTCTGGCATATCGACCCAGGCATACGGCTTACATTGACTCTCTGGCATATCGACCCTGGCATATGGCTTACATTGACTCTCTGACATATCGACCCTGGCATATGGCTTACATTGACTCTCTGGCATGTCGACCCTGGCATACGGCTTACATTGACTCTCTGACATATCGACCCTGGCATACGGCTTACATTACTCTCTGGCATATTAACCCCTGGCAATGGCTTACTGATACTCCCTGGTGTCTTGTACTTTGACTTTGTGGTCCCTTCTATTTGAACCTGTATATCCTGTACCTTATTATAGTTTAGGACCGAGCATTCGAAGGATCGGAGGGAAAGGATAGTTGTGCTGCGAACAAGCATCAGATACCTAGTTTCGCTAGCGAACGTGACAGTTAGCGTCCCCGTTTTAGCGCCATATTACAGGACAGGTGCTGATTCAGCAGCCTGCCCCGTAACGCAGCGCTAAGCCTCAGGAGGCTGGAGGCAGCACTAAGAGCCACTGCGAGTATCCCCTCTATGGAGTCCATAGGACTCCATTGACGCTTCAACTGCCAGTCACATGACCTGCAGGATTTTGCCCCTCGCGAACACTCACTGCAAAATGAGGGCGAACGCTCACCGAAACCTGCAAAAACATCTGGATTAACCCCGCCGGACACACCGGAGAAACACGAGCAGCCGCCGATCACAGCACAGAGCAGTCGCCGGAAAAACCCAACACTGCAGAAGAATGGAGTGAAAAAAACCAAAACCAGTTTGCTTGAATGTTTGAAAAGTGAATCGCTGTTTGCAAAGAAACTACTGAACGAAAATGTCTGAAATTTACATATAAGATCCAATGAATGATAATAAAAAGGGCTGTTACAAAAAAAGAAAGAACGATAAAGAAAAGTTTCGCAAAAAAATCCCAAAAAATACCTAAAAGATCCTAAAGAATCTACAAATAAAGAGACTTTTTACTGCAGAATTTTATAATGAATGGTTTATTAGATATTGAATTAAAACGGGAATATTTTTAACATTGAAGCCTATGGGATTCGCCTGAATAAACCTGTCGAATAAAACCACCGAATGGCAGGGCAATTTGGCAACTTTTCACTGCTGGTTTTTGTTCTCTGAATAGACGAAGCATTGCTTCTCTACGGGATTCACTGCCCTCGAACATGCACCGTACATGCAGGCAATTCGCCAACAATTGGCAAACTGCCTGCTCTCTGAATAGCCGAATGACCAGGAAAGGGACCGTACGCTGAATTTCACTGTTCGGTTACATTTCGGCCCCAATTCGGATCTCTTTGAATAACCCTGTTATAATCCACCCTTGTGATGTCCTTGGAATACATCCCACACAATACAATGATGTGAGTTAGTGACTGACCTTCACTGCATTCTTTGCTCAATGCCACAAAGTGAGACAAGTGATGTAAAGATACTCGGGGGGGGGTCAGTTTACAACACAAAAGATCACACAGTGAATGACACATATGGAGTAAAATATTTTCTTAACTAAACAAAGAGGAAAACAAAGCACATGTAAGATATCAGCAACATAAAGTAAACACAATAAGGACATTTCATTTTTTGGTGGTAGTGGTCCTTTAAAGATGTCCTAAACCAGTGATGGCTAACCTTGGCACCCCAGATGTTTTGGAACTACAGGTCCCGTGATGCTTAGTTAAAGTTACAAGTTTTTCTAAATCGCTAACAAATTCCGTAGCGCTGTACGACAGGTGTCGTCAGCAAAGAGACGATTTTGGAAACCATAGGAAGAGATGAGGTTGCCAATAGAGGTGGTATAGATCGAGGAGAGTAGGGGTCAAAGAACATAGTCTCAGATAAGTCCGGCTGGGCATTATGGGACATGTCGTTCAGAAACATCTGGGGTACCAAGGTTTGTCATCACTGTCCTAAACCTTTAACAACAAAAAAAGCAGAAAGTATTTCATCATTTTGTTACTTCCCGACATCCATCACACTCTCCTTTCCAATAGAAAGGTTTGAGGAGTTCAGCAGAAACAGGGGACGGTTCCTTGTCGACCTGATACATAAAGTAGTGAAACCTCTGTCTCAAGTTATTTACTAATGAAGGTGTTTATAGATTTTATGCTTTGCACAATCTAATTATCTTTCCATTATGGCTTCCTTTATACTTTTCATTATTTGTTTATTACTTTGGCCTCTATCAAATCGTACGTATCAAAACATGTATTTCAGCACAATTTTCCGTGGAGAGATACATCAACAACAGCAAAAACCAGTATCTTAGAATCTTGAATTATTAATCCAGATTTTATCTCTTTTTTTCCCGGTTACTCATTGTTTACATTCTTTTTCCTTCCACAGCCCTTAGGCTCTTTAAAATGTGCTGGGGAAACTTTTAGTTTTCTTAAATAAACTCTCCATTCCAAATGCTTTTAAACAAAGAAAAAAACCATGGTTGAAAGCACAAAACTATGAAATATTTTAGTTATAAGAAGACTTTTTCTAAGGCAAGATAATGGCTTTAAAGTAGAACTGTGTTAAGGATGGAATATGGACAATCTCGACTTCCAGGTCCAGGGTAACCTCCTCTTTTATTCGTTTGGTTGTTCTTGAACTGAATGTCCATTAAACGTCTTGGTGTATTTATTCAGTTTACTGGATTTTTATTTATGTGGTTATACATTCTATTCTTCACCCTACTAGAATGAGAAAAAAAAAGGTTTAACCCCTTAACGCTCTCTGATGTGGTATGACTGTCACAAAAATGTCCCTGGAGGATAATTGACTGTCACGGCACGTCATTGCATGAAGAGGGTATTACTTACCTTTGATACCGAGACTGCGCTGGGATTGTCACTGCTGACCGCCTCTGAAATTAGTCATTTTGACATAGTGTCCCATCCCGCGCTGATTCCCGGCGCCCGGCAGCATCCTGCTCACTGGCAGGGGCCGAGTGAAGATCACCGGGCTCACAATCACGTGAGATGCCAGGAGGCGGGGCTGTCTTGATGAGACGGCGCCCGCCGGATTTCAAACCCAGCAGCTCAATCTTACCGGTGCCCTGACGTAGTTATCACTTCCCTCAGCGCTCTGTTGTTACTGTGACTATTTTTGTATCGACCTTCACGACCCTGCATTGTGTACCGACCTGGCATTCCTTCACGACCCTGCATTGAGTACTGACCTGGCATTCCTTGACCACCCTGCATTGAGTACGGACCTGGCATTCCTTGACGACCCTGCATTGTGTACCGACCTGGGATTCCATAACGACCCTGCATTGTGTACCGACCTGGGATTCCTTGACGACCCTGCATTGTGTACCTACCTGGCATTTAATAACAACCCTGCATTGTGTACTGACCTGCCATTCCTAGACGACCCTGCATTGCGCACCGACCAGACATTCCTTGATGACCCTGCATTGTGTACCGACCTGGCATTCAATAACGACCCTGAATTGTGTACCGACCTGGCATTCCTTGACGACCTTGTATTGTGTACCAACCCGGCAGTGTCTGTTAACCCTTGTTGGTTACTTGTTTCTCGGTTCCCTGAAGATAGTGAGCTGTACCAACCATTCAATGAGGGATAGATAGGGTTCTGTATACAGGAACCTGTATCATAGACCATGGGGAGATCCGTGACACATAGTCAATCCATGCCACTGCACCAATGTGGCAATGTGATTGACTCCCGGACTCGGAAGTCCCTGAAGCTTTCTAACGGGATTCGTGCTCCTAAGCAACTTGCGTAGCGTAGGAGCCACAAATTGCGCATCGCAACGGGACTTCCGCACTATACTCGCATGTTCCGCAGTGCCTGTGCAGAGTGATGGACAGGAGCTGCACGTACATGCACAGACGCGATCCATTGGCTGCTTCACTGAGACCGATCGCTACCGCCATTGGTCTCAGAGAGGGTCATATTGGCATGCTCCCTATGTAACAACATCCCTAGTGACCAGCAGATGGGAAATTCAAAAAGCCTAGCTGCTGGTGACACTTGGTGGGGTTGAGGTATCTCCTCCCCTTTCACCCAGTGTTTTCACCAGATCGGTAAAGCTGGGGTCGAAAGGATGAAGGGGGGAACTCTTGACTCACAGCCTGAAAACTTTAAAACTGTAAAGTGATGAGGACAAGTAGAGTGTCACTTTAAAATCACCAAAGTATATTCACCGGTGCTGCAAGAAATGATAGAAAAACACTGAATTGAGAGTACTCGGAATTTACTCATTACAGTATATGGAAGAATAAAGGAGGCATCATTGTTCAATGTCCTAGTTCGCACCATCCTCGTCTGCCGTTGTTGAGTTTTGCTGCACTGGATAGTCCAAGTCCACCATGATTGCATCAATTTGACTTATTTCCATTGCTTGCAACTACGTTTAACTTCGGTGAAACCGCGGTGCTTGGTGAATAACCCCTATAGTGCTCGTATTACTTTCTTTTTTCCTTTGGGCTCAAGCTTAGCTTTTCTTCCGGATCTGGATCTGCAGACGGAAAATAAGAGGTTTCGGGAAGAATGCACATTTGCGTTATTAACAAGGAGCAAACACTTAAACTGCTAAAGTTGTTTTTATCACAGGATAATTGCAAGAAGAATAAAAGAAAAAGATCTTTAACTTCTAAAGCTGTTTCAGAAACAATTGGCCATTAAGATGCCCGCAAACATCTGCATGCGTTAAACATTACTTTGGTGCAAATTATAGGTTCAGAGGCAGGTGAATGCACATTACGCAAATTAGATAAAAACCTCATATAACAACAATTAATTCCCAAGCCTGCAACTGCATTATATATATATTTATACTGTATATATAAACACTAATCCTCCTCCATGTATGTTGTTTGGAGGGAGAATAGCAATGGGATAAGACATTTTCGAGAGGACAAGTGCAACGTTCTATCTATCTATCTATCGCATATATGTTTAGAATAAAATGTTCAACTAATTCCATCATCTATGTATATTTTATGTATATGTTGGTTTTGGTCATAATGGAAGAACACAGTCTAGTTAAGGAGACGAAACCTAGGAAGAGGGAAAGGACTCAGTGGACACAGGGATGACAACATTTTGAAGTCATAAAGTTTTGTTTGTTTTCTAAAATACATGAAAACATGAGACAGTTCATATAGGTTGAACACGCATGTTTGGACTCACATTTAAATGTACAATAAAGTTTTTCACTGGAGACATCCTGTCTAGTAGGTACCTGAGTATGCAGAGGGGAGCCGTCCGAGGAACCACCCGATGGGCACCAGTCCGGTTATTATATCAGAGGTTCCATCCCCCTTGATCCCTAAAGTGGAGTATCCTTATAAATAAATACCATGGGGTCCATAGGGCCAGAGATGACAACATTTTTGAATATGGTTTGCACGTCTAAATATCATTGGAACCACAACACAAAGCTCATCAGGAGAGGAGCAAGAATCTATATGGAGCCTTCAACCACTTGATGCCCAGTGCTGTGCCATGGCAGTCATAAGCAACTGAGTGACCATCATGGCATATCATGAGTTGAAGAGATTATACCTTGTTTTGGATGTGTGGACCACTCAGGGATTGCTGTTACGGCCAGGAGGCCAATGCAATTGACTGTCATATTCCAGTAGATATCAGGGAAGACCAGGAACGCAGGTTGCAGCGGGGCAAGTTTTAATAGATTCCACTAGGACCACTGGCTGAGCAAGTCAGCTTTGACAAAGGTTAGTTTGTCCAGCTGACTGCTGCACTATGGGAATCCATTAAAATCTGCCATGCAGTGACCTGAGTGTCGAAGGCCATACTGGAGCCCAAGGACACTGGTTTGCTTGCATTTACTATATAATGGAGTGCAAGTCAATTCTGCTGATTGGCTGTCATATTGACCACATGGTATTGTGATGTGTGAAGGGCGCTCTTATCCTCAGTATGCAGAATGACCCTTGTATGAGTCATTGCCTACAATGGGCTCTATTACATTCTCTGCGCAAATTCGTCCGTGCAGCGCATTTTTTTGCGCGCATTTTTTTTTATCCGTCCAAAAATAACGCCCGGAAAAAAGACGCGCAAAAACGCACGCGCATTAACGTTGCGCGCAGAAATCGGTGGGCAGACTGTTTTTTTCACGCCAATCTGAATTAAGAACCACAACTGTCTCCCGTTAAGTTTTTGCGCCTGCCAAACTCAATCTGAGTATTTATGCTGCAGCAATAGTAAAAACACGCACAACTTCTCAATTTTATTGTTTGGGTATGTGTAGAATGTGTAACTATACTGTGCTGTATTTTTCTTTCGGGCTGGTGTATTTGGGTTCAACCAGGACGTTCAGATTTGCCGTTACCACCAGCTTGTAAAAGACGTTAAAATTATGCGCGCAAACGTTGTTCGTAAAAAGTTGTGCATCGATTGTAATACCATCCGCATACCAGTGCACAAACGCATTTGCGCTCACAATGTTAAGTATGGGATGCGCGCACAACTTGCATTCCTGCAGGGTCACTCGCGTTAGACGTTAACGTGCATCGTATGCGCTAACGTTGTAATACGACGTTCGCGCAAAGGGTTCGCGTTAATGCGCTTTTGCGCATGCACAAAAAAAGTGCGCGAAGAATGTAAAAAGAGCCATGAATTCTCCTACTGTAATGAGACCTAAGATCTACATACATGTATACTGGGATATGATATTTTTTTACTATACATTATAGTATAAGAGATGGAAAGATAATATTTAATTATGGTACAAAAATGATGCTCAGGTTGACTTGTTGAGCTTTTTTTGTCTACTTTTATACGTAAGAGAAGGCCGCACATTACTTTGTCACTGGCTATAGAATTCTTTATGTACACATGTGTCACTTTGTATCTAAAAATCTAAAAATAAAGAAATGACTTTATTCCAGGAAGCAGAGGATTTACTGAGGAAATTCCTCTCGATGGAAAATTCAGGATAAAGAACTCTGAAGAACGCAGAATAATAAAAAAAAATGGATGGAATTTTGAATCTTGCAAATTTAAAACAAATCTATTTATACTTTTTTTTTTGTTTATGATAATGAAAAGGCTTATGAAATCTAATTTATTTTCTCTCGCGTTTTCAATAAAAATGTACCTGTGACAGGTTTGCAAAATCCGTGATATAATTTACATTGCGGATGCTGAAGATGAAAACAGCTGTCTCCGTGTCTGTCTTCCCCTGTGTCTGCTCCGCGAACCGTAAGCTTTGGAAGGAAGTCAACTTATGTGCTACGGAAGACACTTTAAATAAATAAAAATACGCTATATGTGCTTACCCAGAATGCACTTCACCAACGTACCGCAGGATAACGAGGTATCTTTTGAAAAGGAGAGAGATTTTGGAGAAAAAGCTTTTTTTTTTTTTTTTAGTTTTTATTATTATTGCTTATTACCACAAGAAAAAGAAAAGTTTTGTTTTGTTTTTTTGCTTTACACTTGAGAGTTCACAATAATTAATGCTTGGAGCTAGTGTTACATCCTGAGCTCGTCTCTTCTCAAACCGATACACATCACAGATTTTACACAGTATGAAATTCTGTGACGCACATCTACACACAGAAACACATACGGTAAATATACTATAGCATGCAGGCAAGTACAGATGGAGAGGCAAAAAAAACCATACTGCAAAATCACTGTAACCCTATCGCGTCGGAGGACGTGCCCCACGCGTCGCTGGGTTAACCCACTATGGGCACTATTACAATCTTTGCGTTAAAACGCTCGCGCAACGCGTGAATTTGTACGCCAAGCGTTAAACCTTAACGAGCGTAAATCAACGCTAGAATTACAATCCTCGCGCATTTATTCATCCGTCAACCAATAACGCGCGTAAAATGGATGCACACAAACGCTCGCGCAGTAACGTTGCGCGCAGAAATCAGTGTGAGGACTGTTTTTTTCACGCGATTCAGCCAATCAGAATTAAGAACCACAATTGTCTCACGTTAAGGTTTTTGCGCCTGTCAATGTCAATCTGCGCATATATGCTGCAGCAATAATAAAAACACACACAACTTCTCCATTTTATTGTTTGGTATGCGTAGAATGTGTAACTATACTTTGCTGCGTATTTTTTTTTGGGCTGGTGTATTTGGGTTCGGCCAGGTTGATAGAATTCGCCATTAACACCAGCTTTTAGGAGTTGCTAAAATCATGCGCGCAAAGGCTGTGCGTTACAAACTGCCCATAGATTGTAATACCATCCGCGTACCAGCGCACAAACGCATTTGCGCTCACAATGTTAAGTATAGGACGCGCGCAGTAAAGTACGCTTGCCTAGCGTTTGCGCAGGTTCACCCGCGGTAGACGTATATGTGCATTTGTTGAGCTGACATTGTAATACGACGTTCAGCGCAAAGGGTTTTACCCCTCGCGTTAATGCGTTTTTCCGCCGGTGCAAACGTTTGGGCGAAGATTGTAATAGGGCCCTATTTACCGTATTTTACGCTCCATAGGAAGCACCTGACCATAAGACGCACCTAGTTTTAAGAGGAGGAAAACAGGAAAAAAATATTCTGAATCAAATAGTGTAATAATGGATATGCCCTCATGGATATGCCCCAGCTCTCATGGATATGCCCCAAGAGCTCACCTGGATATGCCCCAGCAGCTCTCATGGATATGCCCCAGCAGCTCTCATGGATATGTCCCAGGAGCTCTCATGGATATGCCCCAGGAGCTCTCATGGATATTCCCCAGCAGCTCTCATGGATATGCCCCAGCAGCTCTCATGGATATGCCCCAGCTCCTCTCATGGATATGCCCCAGCTCCTCTCATGGATATGCCCCAGCAGCTCTCATGGATATGCCCCAGGAGCTCTCATGGATATACCCAAGGAGCTCTCATGGATATTGCCCAAGGAGCTCTCATGGATATGCCCCAGCTCCTCTCATGGATATGCCCCAGCTCCTCTCATGGATATTGCCCCAGCAGCTCTCATGGATATGCCTCAGCTCCTGTCATGGATATGCCCCAGCTCTCATGGATATGCCCCAAGAGCTCACCTGGATATGCCCCAGCAGCTCTCATGGATATGTCCCAGGAGCTCTCATGGATATGCCCCAGGAGCTCTGATGGATATGCCCCAGGAGCTCTCATGGATATGCCCCAGCAGCTCTCATGGATATGCCCCAGCTCCTCTCATGGATATGCCCCAGCTCCTCTCATGGATATGCCCCAGCTTCTCTCATGGATATGCCCCAGCTCCTCTCATGGACATGCCCCAGCAGCTCTCATGGATATGCCCCAGCTCCTCTCATGGATATGCCCCAGGAGCTCTCATGGATATACCCAAGGAGCTCTCATGGATATTGCCCAAGGAGCTCTCATGGATATGCCCCAGCTCCTCTCATGGATATGCCCCAGCTCCTCTCATGGATATTGCCCCAGCAGCTCTCATGGATATGCCTCAGCTCCTGTCATGGATATGCCCCAGCTCCTGTCATGGATATGCCCCAGCTCCTGTCATGGATATGCCCCAGCTCCTCTCATGGATATGCCCCAGCTCCACTCATGGATATGCCCCAGCTCCTCTCATGGATATGCCCCAGCTGCTCTCATGGATATGCCCCAGCTGCTCTCATGGATATGCCCCAGCTCCTGTCATGGATACTACCCCAGCAGCTCTCATGGATACTGCCGCCAGGCCCCAGCTCATTTCCTGCCGCCACGTGTTCGGCTCCCTCTGAGCGTCTGGCGGCATGGAGCTTGGGCGCTCGACTGGGGGAGCCACGTGACCAGCCGCAATCTCGCGAGAACTCGGCTGGTGACGTGGTTTCCCCAGGCAAGCGCCGAGGCTCCATAGCTTTGGACGCTCGCAGGGAGCCGAACACTGTGTCGCAGGGTGAGACACCCGCCCTTAGGGTGACGGTGTCACCCTAAAGGCGGGTGTCACCTGGTGCGGGCTGCACCCCCTGCCCCCACCTTGCGACGCCACTGCCCCAACGTGCACTCTTTTTTGCAGTATTCGCTCCATAAGACGCACACACTTTTCCCCCACTTTTATGGGGGAAAAGTGCGTCTTTTTCTGATAATTTATCGGATCGGATCTATTCAGATAATTTCTGCGGGTTCCCATCGGCTTGGCTTATCGGATCTGATAATTTCTGCGGTTTTGTTTTTTAAATTGGCGGTTTCGCGGCAGCTTTTCACTGTTCTTCAGGTACCCTGCAGAGAATGCTGAATTCACCACAGGATCGGGGAATTTAATTCCCTGAAGAGCGGGGAACTAGAGAGCACTGAGATGTCGGTGACATTTCAGTGCTCTCTGAATAACCCCTATAGTCATGTTATTCAATTACTGTAATGAGGCAAAAAATAAGAGAGTAATTACATTTTTTATATTTTGGTTAAAATTATTTAATTCGTTAGAAAAATGCGGTAACAGGTTTTCCATTTCTACTATTATTTTACAGAGTATCCATAGAATATATAACCACAAAGGTCAATTTGCACCTCCGAATGGGATCTCAAGCTATTTCAAGGTAGCTTGTGCTACCACCCAGGAGAAGATATTTCACTGAGAAATACCATTTCCTTCAATCTGGTGTTAAGTGTTTCTAAATTAGCAAAATCGCTTAATACGCCATGAAACCCACTGCAAAAAAACTATACTCTCCTCTTATCCTGTGGTGGAGAGGGCAGCAGGATCTGCCGCTTTCTCTCGCTAGTAGTAGAGTACGACTATAAACAAATAGTTCATAGACTCTGTAACAGATCTCAGCCCCCTGAAAGGGTCACATCTGTCAATGCCGCTTCCTTTCAGGACCCCCCCTCGTGTTTTCCCCAGGCAAACTCTAGTGCCTTCCCTCAGCCCTCAGACGAAGATGAAAGACCAGGACAAGTAGAGAGCCTGCTAGCATCCTCCAGAAATAAAATGAGGCTGTAGATCTGGAGGTTTTCAGAGTCAGAATGGAACTCCTTTAATTGGGGACAGGCACACATATTTATACAGTCAACCTGGTTTATTTACAAACACAAAACTTCCCCTAGAAAATGTTAGGAGACCTAATTAACTAGGACAAATAATGGAATAAACATAATGCTCAACATTCTTAGACAGACAAGACAATGGCAATTGTGATTACACAAGATTACAATCCAAAAACAGCAGATAATGGGGCAGTGTTTGCTTGACAAAGCAGATTGACAAAACTACTCAAATATAAACAGATATTAACACATTCCTGAGACAGGGTATGCTGGAAGGCTAATCCTATCAGCAGATACAACATATACACATGGAACATAACGATAGACAATGACAATTATTCTTACATTACACTGATTACAGAAACACCCTGGCCCTTCTCAAATACATTTCTAGGCCCATGTACCCCAAGTCCAAAGTGAAGCATGTCACAGTCTCCCTCAACACAGCTTCACAATCTCGTCAGAGCAAGGTCGTGGCCGGGGCGCGCCGGGCTCAATGGAGTCCTATGGACTCCAGGAGCTGATACTCGCAGCCTTGTGCTTCGTTCTGGGGCTAGGCACTAACAATGCACCTACCCCTGAATACATATGGTAAAATGGGGACAGTAAAGTAAATCTGTAGTCATAGATTTCCATACCATCTCTATTTCAAAGGAATAGGGTCCCTACGGTCTAAATTCTTGATATCCTTAACCAGAGATTTTGTCAACTTCCCAGAGCCATTAAAGTCCTTGAAGTTGGAGCTCACCTGGCATGGAATCAAGCCCTATATTACGTTGTTCGTCTTTTATCTTTAAAAACTGTAATGGTATAATTTGTGTAATTAAATCAGTATAAACCATTACTTCCTCTCTATATTATGAGCAGATAAATTAGTCGCAACAAAATTAAATTGAGACACTGAACTATATTATTACTTTCAATTAACCAAGCAAATGTTTCATCACGTATTCCGGAATGTAAGGAATTACATTTGTCTACCTTGTCAGCTTCCTTCCCACAAGATTCCTCTTCTAACAGAATCAACTCCCCGCGTTAAATCAAGTAGGGGAAAAAAAAATTGTATTTTGCTGGTAGTTTTCGTTAAATAAATAAATAAGTAGACGATGGTGATATGACTCGGAGAATAATACTTGGATTTTGAGAAAAACACGCAGCGCCGCAAAATAACTAAAAGGTAGATCCGCGTTATTCTCTAATATTCTTTTGTTTGGGTTTTTGTAAGCTGAAAATGCAGGTTGATTGCAATGCTGACAGCTCAAGGGCACTGTTGAAATTCTGGTGACCAAAAAAAAAGATTGCTTTGATTTTTGTCAGAGTGTGTTGGCGCACCACTTTCACTTGAAACAGGCTGGATCGGAACTTTCAATCTTACCTCAAAGCATGGGAATCATTTAGTAAATGTAGCAGTCAGCAGTACTGATGGTTGGATTGATTGAAATAACAGACGCATGAGTCCCGCACACTCGAGAAGGTGTGGATTAGATACGTGCTTATTCAGATGAAGGAATTCCATTTTTTTTCCGCTTAGACCTCTTTCGGATACTGCGCTGTTTCTTGTGTTTATGTGACATGTTTATAGCTACTGTTAAAAAAAAATAATAATCATACAACACATTTGCAATGGAGAAGAACAAGGCCAATGTTTGCATTGTTTGTGATTGATTGTCTCTTTAAAAAGTCGCTCTATTTCTACAGATCTTGTACAGTTGTGGAGGACATTACATTTTTTTTCTTGAGCAAAATGGACTCCTAGAGTTCCTGTCATAAAAACTATCGCAATAATACGTTATTTTACAACATATACATATAAAATTCTGCATTTTTTGCCTTGTCAATCTCAAAACTGTTCTATTTGACGTTCCCCTAGGGTCCTGAAGAACTGGCAGTTCTTTCTGAGATAATTAGACAATATGGCGGAATAATAGCTTTCTTAAATCTTATTTACTGATAATCTGCATTCCTGTGGTATGAGGAAGAGGTTGGTCATACTGAGCATGTTCCTCAATCCTTACTACTAAAATACAGGAGGTTTTAACATTACCATCCAGACCGGACAACTGAAGCTTCTGTTATAATGGAAAGCAAGCCAAAAGCAGCAAGCAAAGGTACACAAAAAATATACTACAATTGCATGCAGGACCAGAGCTAGACTATTTTGCGCACTATGTAAGACCAGCTACTTGCGACCCCCTGAAAAAATTGTTAACTGTTGAAATGCGGGGGGGGACACACACTGTGCATGGGGACAAACACCCACTGTGCATGGGGGCCGCACGCAGTCGTTCAGTGCCCATCTTACCCCTCGGCTGGTCAGGCCCGGGATTGGTCTGTGCCTCCTTCTTTCCTCTGCCTCGTTCTTTCTTTCCTCTGTCCTCTGTGCCTCTTTCTTTCTTTCTACTGCGCCTCTTTCTTTTGTCTTTTCTTTCATCTGCGTCTTTCTTTTCTTTCATCTGCCTCTGTTTTTTCTTTCTATCTTCTGTGCCTCTTCTTCTGTGCCTCTTTTTTTCTTTCGTGCCTTTCTTTCTTTTGTGCCTCTCTTTCTTCTGCCTCTGATGGCCCCCGCACGTCATCTGGTGGCGCCTGTACGTCACCATTAGATGCCCGCCTTCTGCACCGCTAGTGGGGGTCCACGAGCCAACATAGTCGGCTTTGCGAGCCACCACAGTTGGCTACACAAGCCGCACAATAAGGAACGGGTACAATAATGGAACCTGGGTTGGGGATGACTGTGCCCTAGGTGGCAGTGCGCCCTAGGCGGTTGCCTAACTTGCCTAGTGGGAGCACCGGACCTGATGGCACGGGATCCGACTGTCCAAAGGTCACCAGCCTGAGGTAGTTTATCCAAAATATAAAGAAAGACTGGTTACTCAAAGTGTGATATGAAACAGAACTTTATTATGAAAATGGAATGTTTCAGTCCTCCCTGAGGACCTTTTTCACTTGAGTAAGGCCCTGTGATGGGACCAGAACTTTGTATTTCCATAGTAAAGCTCAGTTTCCTGTTGTGTATGGAGTGAATGGTTTTACTTTTTGTTGCAGAGTGAGAACTAGAAGGACAAGGAAGGATTTCATGTAGTTAAAGTAAACTTTTCATACCTGACAGAGGTTGAGCCCATTTGATTGGTCATTAAATACATGTTAGCATTTTTGATTACTACATTGGATGCTACATTTTTAGGGTAATTTCTTATCATAAAATTGCGATCTGCTGACATGCTAATGGAGAGAGTAATAGGAGAGAAAATGGAAGAGCCAAACTATGGGGGGATCCTTCACGCACGCCGGCATCGGTGTAAGAACCAAAGAAAATCTGGGAAGGGGTGGGTTACCATAATTAAACTACTGCAGACTTCCAAGCTCAGTTTATTAGTTTATTATTACCCTTACCCTTAATGACATATACATTATGGGAAAGCAGTCATTTTAGGGTATTGAAGTAAAGCACGAACTTATACGCTCGTACAACAAATCCTCAATCCCACAAACATTGTGCACCTCTCTATGAAGATAGCTGGGGGGGGGGTCTGTCCTTCCCATTCCCTCCAGCTGCTACACTCATGCACTCCAGAAAAGCAATGGTTTGCAATATCTCATTAAGAAATGTAACATCGCATTGATCCGTATCGTCAAGGTTCAATTTAAGAGGTTTTAGGGGTTTGTGAAAGTTGTGAGGATGAGGAACATAATAAACTGTATGTTCATTAAAGGCAGTCATACTTAATAAAAAAGAGGACATAAAATACCCAGCAGCCTTTAATATGTGGTCATATAGTACATTGATGCATATTTGATGATGATGGATTACTCCAAAATTTAAGACTTCTAACTTAATAGTATTTGATAGAGAAGGGGCCGTTGTCTGCTATAAGAGTTGGGTATCCTTAAAGAAGGTACAGTATAAGTTGACTTTGATTACTTACCCAGTTCTTCGTTGCCAGGGTTCTTTACATATGAGAACTGTTTTATATTCACTTTATGGACATGGAATATTATTGGACCACACACATATTTTTCTATACTTTGTGCCATTACAAAAGATATCTTGAGCCTCTTTGGCAGGTCTAAGGCAGAAAAATTAGCTCGGGTTTTGGTGAATAGTCGGGAGTAGCTCCTGTGTCAGGAAATCAGTATATCGACTGTATTCTCAAATAACAAATGGAGATCATAAGATCCTGTTCAATTGAATGTAGTAGGAAAAATAACTGCCCTCTGAAGCGTTTAACATTTCCTTTACAGTCTTTCCCATGATGCATTGCTGGTGCTTTATTTCAGGTCATCTATCTTTAACCCTTCAATCTGGGAGCTGTAAATTATGCAACTATTTTGGTCTGGCAAGATACATTCCTTACAGATACAAACTTACAAACTGAACAGTTCAGATGGAAATGCTGATATACAGCCGAATTAGCACTCCTGGGTCTTAAGTAGCAAAATTTTTCAGAGGTTTATATACAGATATATATATATAGAATTAGGCAATAGAGGATGCACTCACGGTCTTCCAAACGAATATAAAGAATTTATTTTACAAAAATCACATGGACATCAACGTTTCGGCTCGCAGAGCCTTTTTCAAGGAAAAACAAACAACACCAAATAACACATTTTTATACTAACAAACCAATGAATGAATTAACTCACCAATCTGTCAGAAATCTCACTAATGAGTTGCCCCATCCCATCCTGAATCAACAAGATTACGGGCGGGGGCCAACAACACATTGATAATGGGACTGAATACTAAGAAAAAAATATATAACAATACAGAGATACAAAAATACAAAAAAGTTAAAAGCAAAAGATGAATGACTGAATATTGTAACTAATATTGCAATGAAACAAAAATCTTTTTACACCAACTGACCCAAAAAATATGAACCTCTAAATGTAAAGTCAGTGATTTAACGGGGAGATAAAAAAGATGTAAAGGAAATATATTCGTTCAAACCTCTAGGTGAAACTGTATCTAGTTTCATTGTCCAGAACGCTTCTCTTTGCAACAATAATTGAGACCGATTACCTCCACGTTTTAAAGGTGGTATATGGTCTATAGCCTTAAATTTGAGTGTAGGTAACCTATGCTGTAAAGCCAAAAAATGTTTTGCCACAGGCTTATCAGTAGACCCATCTCTAAAGGCAGTGGTAATATTAGACCTGTGGCCTCGGATCCTATCTCTAAGGGGTCGGTCGGTTTTCCAACATAAGAGAGTCCGCAAGGACATGTAATTAAATACACCACAAACTCTGTGGTGCAAGTAATATGATGACGAATGAAAAAGATTTTTCCTGACCTAGGATGTGAAAAAGTTGAGCCAGGCTGCATATGGCTACACGTTACACAACTTGTGCATCTGAAGCAACCATGCCGAAGAGAGATAGAACTAGATGAATATGATTTAATTGGGTCTGTCTTGACCAACCAGTCACGAAGACTTCTGGACCTCCTATAACTTATTACAGGAGTATTATGAAATTTAGAGGGCAAAGTACTATCGTATTTAAACATTTCCCATTGTCGATGTATATTCTGTGTGATTTTATGACTATAGGAATGATATGTCATAGGAAGGTACATCTTACTATTGGCCAAAGGATTTTCTATTTTCTTGGATGAAATTTTTTCACAAGCCTTCACAAAGGCTTGCTGAAGAACGTTGTCAGAATAACCTCTCTGTTTAAACCTATTATAGGTATCGGCTAATTGCAAAGTACAGCGTTCCTCATCACTATTGTTTCTTAATGTACGTAGGAATTGGGACACTGGCAAAGACTGTTTTAAGTGCGGTGGATGGAAACTATCTGCTCTTAAAATAGTGTTCCTGGCTGTTTCTTTTTGATGTAATGTGTAACCTAAACGATCACCCGCTCGAAACACTAACACGTCTAAGACAATCTCCTGTGTGGAAATAATAGATGTCAACTTAAGACATATATATACTTATATACTTAAGACCCAGGAGTGCTAATTCTACATATTTGTTTTAATGTATTTAAACGGTTTTAGTGCAGAAATATGGGAGAAGATATGTTAGTGTTTTATTATGTTATACTAAATACTATGGATAAGTAGTGATAGCTAGAGTGATAGATAGATAGAGATACACTATGTTGCCAAAAGTATTCGCTCGCCCATCCAAATAATCAGAGTCAGGTGTTCCAATCACTTCCGTGGCCACAGGTGTATAAAATCAAGCACCTAGGCATGCAGACTGTTTTTACAAACATTTGTGAAAGAATGGGTCGCTCTCAGGAGCTCAGTGAATTCCAGCGTGGAACTGTGATAGGATGCCACCTGTGCAACAAATCCAGTCATGAAATTTCCTCGCTCCTAAATATTCCACAGTCTCCTGTTATAAGAACGTGGAAGTGTTTGGGAACGACAGCAACTCAGCCACGAAGAGGTAGGCCACGTAAACTGACGGAGCGGGGTCAGCGGATGCTGAGGTGCATAGTGCGAAGAGGTCGCCAACTTTCTGTAGAGTCAATCACTACAGACCTCCAAACTTCATGTGACCTTCAGATTAGCTCAAGAACTGTGCGCAGAGAGCTTCATGGAATGGGTTTCCATGGCAGAGCAGCTGCATCCAAGCCATACATCACCAAGTGCAATGCAAAGCGTCGGATGCAGTGGTGTAAAGCACGTCGCCACTGGACTCTAGAGCAGTGGAGACGCAATCTCTCGAGTGACGAATCGCGCTTCTCCATCTGGCAACCTGATGGACGAGTCTAGGTTTGGCGCTTGCCAGGAGAACGGTACTTGTCTGTCTGCATTGTGCCAAGTGTAAAGTTTGGTGGAGGGGGGATTATGGTGTGGGTTTGTTTATCAGGAGCTGGGCTTGGCCCTTTAGTTCCAGTGAAATGAACTCTGAATGCTTCAGTATACCAAGACATTTTGGGAACAGTTTGGAGCTGGCCCCTTCCTCTTCCAACATAACTGTGCACCAGTGCACAAACCAAGGTCCATATAGCCATGGATGACAGAGTCTGGTGTGGATGAACTTGACTGGCCTGCACAGACTCCTGACCTCAACTCGATAGAACACCTTTGGGATGAAATAGAAATAGAGACTGAGAGCCAGGCCTTCTCGTCCAACATCAACGTGTGACCTCACAAATGCGCCTCTGGAAGAATGGTCAAAAATTCCCATAAACACACTCCTCAACCTTGTGGACAGCCTTCCTGGAAGAGTTGAAGCTGTTATAGCTGCAAAAGGTGGACCGACGTCATATTGAACCCTATGGATTAGGAATGGGATGTCACTTAAATTCATATGTGAGTCAAGGCAGGTGAGCGAATACTTTTGGCAATATAGTGTAAATAGATGATAGATACACAGATAGGTATATAGATAGATAGATAGATAGATAGATAGAGAGATAGATAGATAGATAGAGAGATAGATAGATAGATAGAAGCTATATTTCAGTGTAGCCTTGCCATTTTGAGGACAGGTTCAGGGCCTAGCTGGTAAGACCTGCATTTTTGGGTTATTCTAGATACATATATACCATTAGGTATAGATAGACAGACAGACAGATGGATTGATAGTTAGATGGATAGGTGAATAGATATGGAGAGATAAAAAGCTCATGTTGGTTTAGCTGTATTTCAGTCTAGCCTTGTCATTGTAAGGACCAGATCAAGGCCTACCTGGTAAATTCTGCGTGTTTGGGCTATTTAAGGTACCTACTGTATATACCCTTAAAGATAGACAGACAGGAGGATAGATGGATAGATATGGATAGCTTTAGATAGTTTGAAAAGGAAAGATAACTCTTATTGGTTTAGCCATATTTCAAACATGCAGTGATACGGTTTTATCAAAGTTTTATAGAAAAATGTGTTTGGTATCAAACCTGGATTAACCTGAAGAAAAAGAGATCCCATTGAGTGTCTTTCAAAGATATACAAGTGTCTTCCGTGACTCTTCTGTGTAAATAAATGCGAACAATAAACTCAGCATTTTCATCCAATGCCCTTATATCCTCAACCTCGACCTCAACCAAGGATAATAAGCAAAAATAATAAAATTAAATACACAGGAATAGCTGTAGGTGGAAAAATAGGTCAAGTTTAGTAGGATTAAAAATAAAATAAGGAAAGTGTAACTGTAGGAAGGGTTTGTGAACCTTCCATTTATGGCGCTTTAACTCTTGTAGCGTGCTTGGCTGTTTCATCCATTATATTGTTATGTTGCTGAGGCAGAGGGACCTAAAACCCTCTTTGTCGATGCTGAAACTGCAAATAAATACCATAAATAAGCAAACAATTCAGATTACGCGTCCTAAAGTCAAGTTCAAAAAAAGCAAACAATCCCTTGCCGCTGATGTCATGGTGAAGTCATACTAATTTGATGCCACTAGTTAGAGTTTCAAAGCACCGTACGCTCCAGCCTTAATAGATGACTATTTTAAAAAGATATCACAATGAGTGGAGCAGTCATGCTGTTTATCCTCACCTTGAGCAGAATTCATAAATACCAGAAGCATATTTTCATAGCACAAAGCTTATGTCTCTGGAGCCAAGTCAAGCATGTCAGCAGCAGGGCAATCAAGCACATTCTCCGTATTGTTATGGATGCGAGATTCTGCTGATAACAAAACAAAACTGCTTTCACAGCTCAGCAGACTTTCAGTAAGAGTCAGGTCTGCTTTTCTAATTGTGAGGCTGTGAGGAGTTTTGAATATCTTGCCTTGGATTTACATTGTTATGCGTTATCGTTTGCTCTGGGCCTCTGTAATACAATTAAATTGATTCATATAAATGCACTACGGGAATCGATGTCAGGATTGCTGTATACTGCAAGACATCATCGGCTTCGTAAGAAGCCATGCAGGCCACACAATGCTTAAAGGGCAATGATATCCTCGGCGACCAAAATCCGGCAAAAGTATCAACGGTGGAAAAACGAAGGGTTACACGAACACCAATAACAATTGACTGTGTTGTATTAGGCTTATGGCAACATTTCGGCTGCGAACAAGGCCAAAGAAAGGCTGGTTCATGGTGGAGAGGATGCTGATACCCTAATAAAATAGTTCTTCTCTTGTAGTGCCAAGAACCCGACTTTATTCACTGTAGACCCTAGATTGTGGGTGACTGTGAAAGTCCGGAGCTCTAAAGGGAAATAATGGTGGCAAGTGCCTTGCCCAAGGATACTTGCTGGTGAGGTTTTCTGACTGGGATCCAGATCTGCTTTCCACAGTTGTAGTGCTGAGATATGGTGGTGAGGTTGATCCTGCTTCTCCACGGTTGAAAAGCAAAGGCATTGCCATTGCGATACGCAGCCAATATTGAGTGGTCGGCAAGTTTGCATCGATAGGTTACTCAAGAGAAGTGCTGTGACCTGGATTCCCGGAACCTGCTAAGGATCTTGACCAACGTTTGCTTCATTTGCCTCTGACTTTGTCCTTCATTTAGAATCATTCTTTATGTTGAGGTAGCTTCTCCTATCTTCATGTGGTCACATGTCAATTTAAATAACTTGCCATGAGTTACCTTCTTGGAAGCCTCTGGAAGTCTGCGTTTGCCCAGTTGAAATATTAGGGCATGAGGACATAAACCTTGGCATTATGTGTCTGGTTGACCCCATTTCTCCATACGCAAGGATACTTGAAGTGTATACCACCTGGTTCTAGAGGTGTTTTTGGTCTACCATCTCTTAAACTGCTGGTTACCATGACCTTTATGAAATAACATACCAGAATATGATGAAGCTCATATGTAATGGAATAACCGTCATGTTCTGAAAGGATGGGACCAGAGAGTCATGTCACAACAATCTACTAGGAACCCTCTTTGACCTGTTTTTCAAGATGTCATGATGACTAACACTGTTTCCATAAAACAGTGTATTTGTGCTCTCATTTCTGATCTATAAGCTGCGATATATTGAAGTACAGCCACATAACATCATTGCTTTCTGTGTTTTGTTCCTTTAATATGTGTGAAATCCTTTATATTTCTACCCGTAAAGACTGGCCAAAACACCCAATAAATTCTCATGTTCCTCTTTTTATGTTAATTGTATACATCATTACATTACCCCTTTTAACCACATTATGGGCTCTATTACACTCTTCACGTTAAAACGCGGGCGCAAGAGAGGAAAAACTGCGCCCGCAGTTTTCCCCCTTGCGCTCGCGTTTTAATGCTGAAGTACAATGCAGGCGCAAAAAATGCTGCCTGCATTGTTTCCGCCCATTAAAATGCTGGATGCTCACGGCAGCGCTGAGCACAGCCGCGGGTATGCACTCGCTGGAGTCCATAGGACTCCATTGAGTTCCCCCTGCCGGTTACGTGACCAGCCGGATCTCGCTTTGTGAGATCCGGCCGGTCGGCGTAGTGATACGCAGGGAGAGACTCGGGGGACTTTTTCACCCAGTCTTTTCCTGCTCCCGCCGGCCGTGGGTGAGGGTGAGTGTCCGATGCTTTTTATTATTTTTAAGGCTGGTGTTAACAGATTCTGCAGAAGCGGAATCTGTTAACACCAAGTCCTGGCTCTAGTTATCTTTTCGCTAACCAGAGCCAGGCGTTAATCAGCGCTGGGACTTTTTATTCCAGCACTGATTAACACTTTGCGCTCCCCACGTTAAGCATAGGGAGCACAAAGTGCAATAACCTCGCGCAGAGGAGCGCAAGGTACCAAACGCAAACGGGTTTTTTAACCTGTTTGTGTTTGGATTGTAATATGCGGTAAACACCGCAGCAAACGTTAATGCTTACGCAGGTGAGAGTTAACGTTTGCATTAAAATCGTAATAGGGCCCTATCTGTTTTACTACCAAGAGAGAGTGATTAAATAAATAAATGGCATTTTTTTGCAATCGAACATATGATATGTGTTTAACATTTAAATGCAGGACACAATAGTAATTCTGCTTATAAATTGTTGATCTGGGACGGTCGAAAGTCAAAATAATGTACAGTACATATGTGCATTTTTAATTCTTCATTTATCTGCTCCTTTTTCACAGAAATTTTGTTGGGATAAAAAGTTCTGGTGTTTAGATAGTGTGCATTATCTTACACAATTTCGCATGGGGTCTGCATTATCAGCATACAGGCAGAAATGGCCTTTGTTGCAGATCCAGTAAATGTGATAAAGACGGTTAATAAAATGTTCATATCTCCATTTTATGGGGATTTGTAGTGATCATAATGAGATTATTAGCTATGCAATATCTGTATGTGTAACGGTAGGCCCCCTATAGGGTGATGGGGAGCCCCCAGCTGTGTAGATTGAAGCCTTTAGGGCAGGTATATGGTTTACTTTCTCAGCTATAGACAGAGCACAGGACTTGGGGTAGACAATGAATTCAGCAAACTGCAGAAGAGAACTTAATTCTTGAAAACAATGAATGCAGTAAACTGCAAAGACAGAACTTGATACTTGGAGACAATGAATGCAGTAAACTGCGAGACAGAACTTGATACTGGGAAACACGATGAATGTAACACACTGCAAATCCTAACACTCCCAGCCAGGGAGTACGGACAAAGCCCTGGGAATCACTCACACCAAATGGCTTTGTGGCCAAATGCCTGTTGAGTGAAAACAACCAAACTTAACAGACAGACAGACACTTAACAGACAAGATACATGCAAGAGAGAGGTCCAAAAAGACAAGCCAGGTCATACACGAAAATATCAGAAATGCAGAATATACTTAGGGAGCAAACTAGAGAATATCCAGAAACCAGAGCCAAAAAGGCATACACAGATATCAGATTCAGAACTCGAATTAACACGGGGAACAGGAACTCAGAGGATCTCAGACTTAGTCTATCCTGATCCAAGGATCCAATGCCTGGTTGGCCCTATATATAGGACCAAGCAGATCATGTGACCGCAGACCATCAGCCCAGTGGGAATGGTCTGCAGAGCCTGAACAAGAAAACCAGACAAACTGGCAAATCCCTGCTCCCACCACCAGGGGGCAGGGTCGAGACGTAACAGTATGTGCTGCATAATGCCTGTGTATGGCAATTACAGTAACACCTTGCATCTGTACTGTACAGGGGTTTACAGTTATTATAACTAGGGATGGGGCGAACACCCTCGTGTTCGGTTCGCATTGGAACTCGAACATTTGAAAAAGTTCGAATTTGAACGCGAACACGATTCGAATACAATGCAAGTCAAAGGGGCTCGAACGTTATAAAATTAAGGTCCCCTCCAGAGGGCATATAGGCAAGATATTGGTCATAAAAGGTGCATGGGGGTCCGGGTACTGCCCTGGGGGACAGGAAACAATGGAAAAACTAATTAAAAAAAACAAAAAACGTTCTTAACCATTTCACTGCTGAGTGCTGAGCCGTTTCAACGCTGTGCGCTGAGCTAATTTTTACCGCTTTTGATCATGTTTAAACACGAAGCCATGGAAAATGTTTGAAGCCATGGAAAATGTTTGAGCAACAACGAGTGGGAAAAATTACGATCTTAACGCAAATGTTAACGCTCACTTGCATGAGCATTAACGTTTGCTGCGGTGTTCACCGCATATTTGTAACGATTCCCCAGGACAGACCTGGTAGGATCCCTGGTAACAGACCTCTAACCCTCCGATCCTTAGGATGGTCGGGACCACTAAACCTAACCTCTAGCAAACACACAGGCCAGTGAGACAGCACCAACAATATACACCACAGACTGAGATCAATGTAAGTTTGTACTGTGCTATAGTGTATGGCAGGATGGAAGCGCACCAGCAGTAACAAGCAGCGGATATACCAGACAGGGGCGCAGAGCGAGAGTAGTTGTTATAACAAAACCGGGTCAGCAACGTTTAGGCACTTGTACTGCGCTACTATATGTGGCAGGAGCTGTAGCACACACCAACGGTAACAAGCAGCAGGTATACCAGACAGGGGCACAGAGCCGAGAGTAGTCGTTTTAACAAAACCGGGTCAACAACGTTAAGGCACCAGTACTGCGCTACTGTATATGGTGAGAATCGGCGCACACCAGTAGCAACAGGAGGCAAACAAAACAGGCAGGTACACAGAGAGATTAGTCAAATGGCAGGCAAAGTCGGCAACAGGTCGGGTCCTCAGAACAAGCAAGGCAAGGTGTACAGCGCGCGCTCCTGATTTAAAGGTCCCGGCGGACGCCGCGCCCTGCCCCCTGATCACTCACTGCTGCGCCGGGTGCCTCCGGAGCTCCTGGCATTAAACGACACACTGTGTGCAGCTTCTGAGAAGATACGCTATTAGTGTAGCAGGGAAGCCGGCTGCACATTTTGCATTGCTCCCTCTACACTAATAGTTTATCTTCTCAGAAGCTGCACACAGCACCCATTTTTTACGGATCCAAGCCAGGAAACTTTGGGTGTCTGGACGTTATGTTGGCCGGACTTGAGCAGGGTCTGACGTCTCCAAATCATGCACACACGCCGCTAGTGGACGCAGCGCACTCTGTACGTCCGTACTAGCGGTTCTGCGTTCTCGAAAAAAATGCGTTCATTTTCCACTTGCGTTGCGCAGACGGAATTTCGTGCGACCGTACTTCGTATATTGGCCGTCATTGCCCGTCATTTGCTGCTAGTGCGGCCGTGATTAAGTGCGCCTAAACGCACGTTAAAAATTCGCTAGTCTGACCCTAGCCTAAATGGGAGAATTTTTCTGGTTTGGCTATTTTGACCTAGAATTTTCCATTCTCCAGTCATTCTCCTGCTCTTCACCGCTCTCTGAATAACCCTGACAGGGTTATTCAGAGAAAGGTGAAACTCAGGAGAATGACTGAAGAGAAAATTCTAGGTCAAAATAGCCAAACCAGAAAAATTCTCCCATTTATCTCACTTTCCAAATCGGCTTTTTGGTCTAGAAGTTTCCATTCTCCTGCTTTTCACCGCCAAAAATCAGTAAACTTTTTCTGCGTGTCTGAAAATGTCTCCTCTTTTCATACAGACTGCCGCCCCAAGCAGTTGTTTATGGATAGATTAAAGGAAAAGCATTTACCGTCATTTGAAATGTCATTTTTTGGTTTTTACATATTTCTATACATCCTAGAAATCCGCCACTTCACGGGCAGGTTATGGGGACCACCTAGGCACGATATTTGAAGGAATTTTTCATTTTTATTTTTAACCCTTATTTCATGGAAAACTCACTGTCCCTTTAAAAACGTTTTTTTTTAAACTTTTTGTCCTTGTTTCCTGTCCCTCAGGGCACTACCCGGACCCCCATACACCTTTTATGGCAAATATGTAGCATATATGCCCTCTTGGAGGGCACTCTAAAAAACCAAATTTTCAGCCCCATTGACTTGCATGGGGGTTCGGGTTCAGACCCGAACAAATGGGAAGTTCGGGTTCGGGCTCGAACCGAACTCAGGGTATGTTCGGCTCATCCCTAGTGGTCAGTGGGGGCTCCCTGGATCCTGGTTGTGGGGGGTCTGCCGTGGCCGCAGGTGCAGTGGCTCCCTCCCTGCGCCGCCTCTCTGTCACATGCACCCGGCCGGCCAGCCCGCACAGTCACAGCTCTGTCATCCGGTGGCCGCTCACTCCTCAAGGTGGTCCTTGGGAGGCCCTGGCGGGCAGCCCTCTACAGTGCCTACTTAGAGGGCCGCGTCTGCCTGATGTTTTAGCATCAAGGTGTGGGAAATGTGTTGAATCCTATAGGCTTCAATGTTAAAAATATTCCCGTTTTAATTCAATATCTAATAAACCATTGCTTATAATATTCTGCAGTAAAGAGTCTCTTTATTTTTAGATTTTTTGAGGATTTTTTAAGCAATTAAATTATTAAAAATTATTTATTTTTTCGAACTTTTTGCGAACGGCCTGAAAAGTTCGCAGTTTGCGAACTTTCGAACAGCCTATGTTCAGATCAAACATCGAACAGATTCGATCCGCCAGCCCATCCCTAATTATAACCCCTCAATCTTATCCCTGTACAGCAGTGAGTGATCCCACAGCTCTCCCTGTATTCTGCCCTCTCCCTGGCTGCTGTAATGCAACAGTAAAGTTTGCGCTTATTGTAAGAGTGAGGGTGAAGGCTGCTCCTTCCAACTTCTTTGCAGTCATGCAGGCTGTAGCAATGAGGTTTAAATGCAATTTCTTCACAGTCAAAACACCAATTCATGATGTAAAGGTGTGCAAAAGGGGTTTCAGGTGCTAAAATTGGAAGTATAGTTTTCATGCAAAAGCATTTACACACTTACAGGGTTATTCAGAAAGAGCCGAACTGGCACCGAGATTGCACTGAATGGTGAATTTTTCCATACGGTGCAATTTCGTGGCCATTCGGATGTCCAAAACATGGCAATTCGTCAAATATTGGGGAATTGCCAACGAAATATGATGATCTTCGACAGCAGTGAAGTCCCCATAGAGAAGCAATAGTTAATCTATTCAGAGAATACCAAACAGCCCCAAATGTCAGTGAAATGCCCTGTTGTTCGGTGGTTTCATTCGGCAGGTTTAATTAGGCAAATCCCATTTGTTTCAATGTTAAAGATATTCCCGTTTTACTCAATATCTATTAAACCTTTTATTAAAATCATTTTAATTGCAGCTATAAGTCTCTTTATATATTTTTAGGATCTTTTAGGCATTTTCTGGATTCGTTCGGCAAAAAGAATTCAGATTTTTTTTAAATAGGGTTTGTTTTTTCTGTAACATACCTTTTTATTATTATTTGGAGGACCTTATATATTAATGCCAGACATTTTCGTCCAGTAGTTTTTTTGCAAACAGCGCTTGACATTTTTTGAGTTTCAATGGGTTTTTTTTGTTTGTTTTTTATTCGGTTCGTCGGCTTTTTCCAGCTGCTGGTCGGTGCTGTGTTGGGCGGATCACCGGCTTTTTTAGGACATGTTTAGCAGGTTTACAGGGGATCGTCGGGTACGTTCAGCGGGTTTTCTGCGGCGTTTCGGATTGATCCAATTTTTCAGATCGTATCGACGGGATTTTCGGCGATTTTTCAGATGCGGTCAGCGGCTTTTCCCTGCTCTTCAGGGACCCTGCGGTGAATGCTGAATGTACTGCAAGGTCGGGAATTTGATTTCCCAGAAGTGCGAGGAACGAGAGAGCACCGAAATGTCAGTGACATTTCGGTGCTCTCTGAATAACCCCTTTATTGGTGTGAGGGGGAAGGGTTAAACCTTCAAAGGATTGAATTGGAACACAGATGAGAAATCCACAGGTTCTAAACCTTTAAGAAGAACACACATAAATACATTCCCAAAAGAGTTTCACATATAATCAAATTTATATTGACATTTCTGTAGATAAACAATAATATTTTTGAACCTGAAATATCCACATGTGGATTTTTGAATTGGTTTGGCGTCTGTGTGAATTATTTTCTGAACGGATATAGATTACTATCATTACCAAAGGGGACCAGAAGGATGAAGGAAGCAATTGATCTGCAAGATAGACGATCGTGTGGAAAAGGAAGAATGCAAGGAGGGGGAAGAAAAAAATCATGGAGCTAATTTTGTTACTGAGCTTTCGGACCATAAAAATAACACGCGCGTAGCACAAAAACAAGATAAAATAATTGCTGTAAGCTATGTTTTCTAGTAGTAATATATTTACCCATATTTCATACTTATTGACTCATTATATGTTCACATTTCATTTCATTTTCCACTCTTGGCGCTTGCAGTTGTGTTGTCGGTACGATGCACTGTAGCCATTTTTCCCCTCATTATTTAGCTTAATACACTTGGGTACCATCATATTAATTGAACTCACAATTAGTGAGATTATTATAAACATGAGAGTTAGCCATATAAGTTGCTGAGCGAGACTGTCTTTGTGATGAGTGAGTGGGGTAACTTGGATCTTATGCCCTTGGGGGTCATACTCTGGGAAAAAAAACAATTCCTATATGACAGTGAAGGTCAGATGGAAATTGATTTTATTATGGTGATGGTCTGGGGCTTTGGCTCTCCAGGAAAAGGGGATAGACTTCTTCATTGCTTAAAACTCTAGCAAGGGGTTGGAACATTGGATAGGTCCTTCGCTCATTTCTGGTAGCATAGACCCACTGGTGTAGGATGGTGGTCCCGCTGGGTTCTTTCAACTTTGGTAGAATAGACCCACTGGTGTAGGAGGGTGGTCCCACTGGACTTTCCCAACTTTTTTTTTAGCATAGATCCACTGGTGGTGGATGGCGGTACTACTGGACTCTCTCAACTTTGGTAGCATACACCCACTAGTGTAGGATTTTGGTGCCATGGGGTTACTTGGCAAAGGGCTTCACATGTACTTAGCATGGCCCTTTAACTCTTCACTTTCTGTAGAATAAGCTTGAAAACAATGATCATGTCTTGGACATGGCCCAGGCCTGATCAAACGTTGATAAAGAAAACTGGTTTAGATAATCAAGAACATATTTACTATTTTGTATTTCTGTAACCATTCAATGTTCTTGAACCCAGGACATACTTGAAAATGAGAAAAATCTCAATGTATCCTTCCTGGTAAAATACTTTATAAATAAATAAATATATATATATATTTTTTCCAATCATTGCCAAATTCAAGGTCCCCATTTCAGATCGAGCTGTTAATAGGGTGTAGCTAACACAGAGAAGCCGTATAGTCTTATCAACTCCTATTACTGACTCAGTTATATGCCAGCTGCTATATTATTGGCTCATTTTGTAACATTAGGGTGCTGTGACGGCCATCACTGGTATTCACTCCTGTAGTCCATAGAACTCCATATAGACGTATACTAAACCTGCAGTAACAGCAAAAGGACATCAGAGACCTTTTGTTCTCTGTCCTTCACTCTATGAAGAAAAGATAATCAGGATTTCTCCCTTCTCTTCTGCTTGGAATCAGGGGAAAGTTTGACATTTTTAATGTATTTTTTTCTATGTGTAGTTGGGTTTTTACATTTGTAAAATCACTCAACATCAAGTGTTTCTGAGCCATTATAAAGGTATTGTACAGATAAAAAAAGGAGTGGGGATAAGCATTAACACCTCTTAACTCCCCTTTCCTTTATAATCCCCTAAATTTAGCACTGATCTCCCTCTGAGCCTTATTGCACATGGAATTCTGCCAGCTGTAGTATGTCACGTGATGAAATGGGTGGGGCATGTAAGAAGATATTGAGAGCCAATGGTGGAACTTAGTCCCCAAAGGTCTCAAAGGCCCAGAACCTGTGCGCAGTGCTCAAGTCCTGGTTGGCACTAAGCCCCTGCACTCAGAGGGTGGAATCAGTCCTCTAAACGTGACACCCAAGGGGGAGGAGGGAACATAGAGCTTAGAGCATTTAGACCACTCTGATAAGATGGGATAGTCACAATGTGTAGTGTCCTCTAAAGAATAATGGTATCCCCAATTATGTTACGGATGGTCTAAACGAAAAGATAGTGTATTCCATGTTTTGAGATTCGTTAACTTTCTAGTGAGATTACTAGATACCATTTGTACTTGAATAAGTTGCGAAACATAATTGGGGAGTACATGGTTATATGAGGTGTCACATCAGGTAGTTAGTTAGAGGACGCAGCTCGTTGCTTATGTTTCTCAAATTATCTTGAGTCTTAGATAACATCCATACTGTAGACATTACACTTTGAATTATAGGAGGATTGTCTCTTAGGATGTCACTCATGTTCCTTTTGTTTGTCAATGGGTGTAAGGAGCGTCGTTTTTGCGTCCTGGGTTGCCGTGGTTACATGACACGTCATCCCGATGAGACCGGGATGAACACGCGCATGCGCGCTAAGCAGACAGAAACGCCGCGACTTGAGTGAGGGTTGAGTACACTTTGCTCATTGTGTGTATAAAAGTGTGTTTTTACATTGTAAAATGTAACAATATTGTCCTGAGGAAAGCTCTAAACGAGGAGCTGAAACGTTGACTCTCATGTCACAATAAAAAAGAAAGTCAACAGTCCTGGAGTGCCGTCGCAATTTCTTTGCAAGTGTTTACAATTGACTACCGTGTGGCAGGCACTGGGCATTTTGGAGCTGGAGGAAGCACGAGTGCATAGCAGTTTCTATTTTGCCTACCTCCTAGCTGATGAAGGTTCAACAAACCTGAAACAGCGCTGTCCTAGGAGTGGCTTTGACCAGTTGCATAACCTTATCTTTGCTACAAAGCCACAGTATGGCATAGCATTGATTTTAGGGTTCTGTGTAATTACAGATCCAGGATGCATAAAAGTGAGACAGAGGTCATTTGCATATCCTACCCAGAATTCCTTGCTGCATATGGGGAATGTGGCACAGGAGCTCTGGGATGCAATTCTTTGAATTGCTATGATGTGCAAGTGGCTTCTGCAATAATAAACACACTATATAATAGATATATATATAAAAATAGTCAAAAAGGTTATGCACTCACGGTTCACCACTCGATTTCAACACCCGGTGCTCAGCTATGGCCTCAACAGACACCGAACAGCAGGAAAGCCAGCACTCCAGGGATTTTCAGAACGTTTTCCTTTATTCAATCCAAAAAAAGTCAACGTTTCGGCTCACACTAATGAGCCTTCCTCAGGACTTACATAGACATACAATGACATACATCATTTAAATAGACCCTGTAATCAATACCCAAACAAGGTTCCCAATCACTCACCACCCGGTGCATCCCAATCTCGGCATGTCCCCCGTACCACTGCGCATGCGCCGACTCCCGGCGCTCAGCGCCTCCCTCTGACGTCATACCGGTTGCCCAGGCAACGCCAGCGTGTGTACAGAGCGCAATGCTTCCAACGCCGGTTGTCTACTCCTCTCTGCCACCGGAGGTGGTGGCTGAAAACACTTAAAACAAAAATACCACCACCTACTGCCCTCAGGCATAAAATTGAAAAACCAACCCCCACAAACAGCAGGCACTGGTTGTACTTAAACATCAGCGCTTTTAATCAGCACTTATCATAGACACCTAAGTCCCACCACCACATAAACTCACGTAATTACAACTGTATCACCAGCCATCAAATTACACAAAGACCGAGTACATACTCCTCTCATTGAGTCCATTAGGGTGGACCGTGTCCAGCCTGTGGATCCAGTGAGCCTCCCTCTGAAGGAGTGTTAATGCCCTATCCCCACCTTTTCTTAATGGTGGAATATGATCAATCGCTATGAATCTAAGTGAAGACAAGGAATGACCAAGCTCCAAAAAATGCCTTGCTACTGGCTTGTCAGATTTTCCGTCTCTATAGGCTGTCCTGATGTTCGATCTATGATTGTGTATTCTTTCACATAGTGGGGTAACTGTTTTCCCTACATAGGTTAAGCCACACGGGCATGAGATTTTATAGACCACATACTCCGTCCTACAAGTTTTCAGCCACCACCTCCGGTGGCAGAGAGGTGTAGACAACCGGCGTTGGAAGCATTGCGCTCTGTACACACGCTGGCGTTGCCTGGGAAACCGGTATGACGTCAGAGGGAGGCGCTGGGCGCCGGGAGTCGGTGCATGCGCAGTGGTACAGGGGACACGCCGAGATTGGGATGCACCGGGTGGTGAGTGATTGGGAACCATGTTTGGGTATTGATTACAGGGTCTATTTAAATGATGCAGGATTTCTCACGCGCAGCCCCCACTCTCTGGAACGCTCTCCCTCGTACTGTCAGACTTTCCCCTAACTTCTCTTCCTTCAAACGCTCCCTGAAAACATTCCTATTTAGGGAAGCCTACCACCCAACTCACTGACGCAACCATCAATCACTCTCACCTTACAGTCCTCTCCTCCTGTTTCCAACCCCAACCCTCCCAGATTGTGAGTTCCTACGGGAATAGGGCCCTCATCTCCTCCTGTACTGTTTGTCAAATGTTGTTCAATGTATTGTAACCCTGTCTATACTGTGCCTATTGTACAGCGCTGCGGAATATGCTGGCGCTTTATAAATAAAGAATAATAATAATAAAATATGTCATTGTATGTCTATGCATATCCTGAGGAAGGCTCATTAGTGAAACGTTTACTTTTTTATGGATTGAATAAAGGAAAACTTTCTGAAAATCCCTGGAGTGCTGGCTTTCCTGCTGTTCGGTATATATATATATATATATATATATAATCAGTAAGCATTACCATTTGATATTCACTCTCTTTGAGTTCTGTATCTTGTTCGAGGGGTAATTCCAATAACCTTTACACACAGCGGTCTCTTTTTATATTTGTTTTCATTAGCAGCCCATAATGTTTTTGATGTTCTTTGGCAAGTATATCTTTCTGTAATTTTATTAAAAAAAATATCTTTGGTTTTCGGGAAAAGTGAGTGACCCATGATACATCACTCTGCAGTGTAGTCATTAGACTCTACTTATTATGTATTCCTATTTAGATGAAAGAAAGCAATCCTTTTAAATAACACCATAATAATATTATAAAGACAAACAGTAAACCAAAGAGTGTTCTGTTAAAGCGTGCGGGAAATGGATATAATATTCCAGTAAGAATTAAATCAAGACTTCTTAGCAACAATACACTTAGAAGCAAGATCATGAACCACAGATTAGTGCAACAATGTGTTAGCAAGTCAATAAATAAAACGCATGCCAATAACAAAGAAGGTGCGTAAACTGAGATTTATTGATATTGAGTTGAAATGATGTACCAGGTGCTGCTTGAAGAAGTTTATTTCCATGACCGGTGCTGCTTACAGGAGGTCCCCATTTAATATACCGTATTTTCTGGAGTATAAGACAACCGGGTGTATAAAATGACCCCCTAATTTTCCAGTTAAAAAATAGGTTTTGAGCTATACTCGTCATATTGTATTGTATATCACGCGTATAAGACGACCCCAAATTTTTGAGGGATGTTTTTAAGTATAAAAAGTAGTCTTATACACCAGAAAATACATATTTTCTGAAATATATATAACATATATATATAACAATAAATATATATATATAACAATATATGAAAAAGACTCGATCTCCGCACACCCAATTTGCCAAAGCCAGTGCTTGCTCCGGTGCTGGAAAAAAAAATAATAAATAAAAAATCTTGATGTTCCGCCACTCGGAGACTTTTTCATAGAAGAACATTGAGATTTTATAAATATATATTTATAAAATCACGAGTATAGCAGTAAGTAGTGATACCTTTTTTCTTGGACTAACGTAACATTTAAAAGACGAGCTTTCGACAGTATTTCTCTCTTCCTCAGGTCTGGAAGCTATACTGATCAGTTCCTAGAATTAAACATTAGGACATAAAGGGTCACATGGGTGGGGGGGTTAGATGTCGTAAAGAGTGAGAGTCAAATGGTATGTTCAAAATGGGAAAATGAACACATGAGGAATCTTGGGCCCATAATAAAACAACAGAGACAAGATCATACAACTTGAATGGAAAAGAGAAAGAAAAAAAAAAAGGAAACAGAAAAAAACAAAAAACACAAAACAGTGAAGGCTGAAAGACACATGGAAAATAAAAAATAAAAAAAAAACAAGCATCGACCAGAATTTTTAATGTTATGTGACGTTATGATAATGGGTTAAAAACCCAGAGTCCACTTTGAGCCCAGCATTTATAGTGTTAAAATATGTGATAATATATATATAGATATAGATAATAGATAATAGATAATAGATATATATATAGATTATATTGGGTGCAAACTTGCGTTACCTTGTTTTGATTACACCTGCACCTCCCCCCTCAGCTGCCTTCAGCGCTCAAGACCTGGCAGACTACTTCCTCAGTAAAACTTTAACTATCAGAAGCAACATCCCAACACAAGATAGTTATCTGCCACCTCCACTCCCACAGGTCCCCTCTGCCACCCTCTGCCGCTTCCTCCCAACCACTGAGGAGGAAGTCAATTCCTTATTGTCCTCCTCACATCTCACCACGTGCCCGCTTGACCCCATTCCCTCACATCTAATTCCTCCCCTCTCCTCCTCCCTCACCCCTGCTCTCACACACATCTTCAACCTATCTCTCTCCACTGGCTCCTTTCCATCCGCCTTCAAACATGCACTAGTTACCCCTTTACTAAAGAAACCATCCCTAGACACCAACTCTCCATCCAACTACCGCCCTGTATCCCTGCTTCCCTTCACATCAAAGCTCTTAGAAAAACTAGTCTTCAACCGCCTCTCCCTCTTCCTGTCCTCCAATTCCCTACTTGACCCCCTGCAATCTGGCTTCCGTCCCCTACACTCAACTGAAACTGCCCTCACCAAAGTCACCAACGACCTCCTAACTGCTAAAAAACACGGCCACTATTCTATTCTCATCCTGCTTGACCTCTCGGCTGCTTTTGACACTGTTGACCACCCCCTCCTTCTACAGACCCTCAACTCTCTGGGTCTCGGTGACACTGCACTTGCTTGGGTTGACTCCTATTTATCCAACAGGTCCTTCTGTGTGTCCTTTGCTGGTAACTCCTCCTCCTCATTGCCTCTATCTGTTGGTGTACCTCAAGGCTCTGTCCTTGGTCCTCTGCTCTTTTCCATCTACACCTCCTCCCTGGGCAAAATCATCAACAGCTTTGGCTTTAATTACCACCTCTACGCTGATGACACTCAGATCTACCTCTCTACCCCTGATCTCTCTCCCCCTGTCCTTTCAAAAGTCAGTGACTGTTTATCTGGCATCTCCTCCTGGATGGCCTCCCACCACCTAAAGATCAACATGTCAAAGACTGAGCTCCTACTTATTCCTCCCTCTAATGCCTCCCCACCTCCTGACTTCTCTATCACGGTGGAGGGTATCACCATCTCCCCATCAAACCAAGTTCGCTGTCTTGGAGTTACACTGGACTCTGCTCTTTCCTTCATCCCCCACATCAAGTCTCTTTCCTCCTCCTGCCGATACCAACTGCGTAATATTTCCAGAATTCGGCCATTTCTTACCGCGGTCACCACAAAACAACTCATACACGCCCTGGTAATCTCCCGACTCGATTATTGCAATAATCTCTTATCTGGCCTCCCTCTGTCCCACCTCTCCCCCTACAATCCATCCTGAACGCCTCCGCCAGGCTAATTCACCTCACCCGCCGCTCTGTCTCTGCCGCTCCCCTCTGCGAGTCCCTTCACTGGCTCCCCATCCACTGCAGAATTAAGTTCAAAATCCTTATCCTTACCTACAAAACCCTCACTAACTCAGCGCCCCACTACCTGTCCTCACTAATCACCAAATACACCCCAGCCCGCTCCCTAAGGTCAAACAGTGACCTGCGCCTAGCTTCTCCCCGCATCACCTCTTCCCATGATAGACTGCAGGATTTCTCACGCGCAGCCCCCACTCTCTGGAACGCTCTCCCTCGTACTGTCAGACTTTCCCCTAACTTCTCTTCCTTCAAACGCTCCCTTAAAACATTCCTATTTAGGGAAGCCTGCCACCCAACTCACTGACGCAACCATCAATCACTCTCACCTTACAGTCCTCTCCTCCTGTTTCCAACCCCAACCCTCCTAGATTGTGAGTTCCTACGGGAATAGGGCCCTCATCTCCTCCTGTACTGTTTGTCAAATGTTGTTCAATGTATTGTAACCCTGTCTGTACTGTGCTTATTGTACAGCGCTGCGGAATATGCTGGCGCTTTATAAATAAATAATAATAATAATAATAATAATTACTATTGAAAAGTCAGTAATCAGGAAAAAAAATTAAATGATTATAAATAAAATATTTTATGATTTTCAGCGTTCGGTTACCTTTCTCAAGCAATTCGGATCTCTTTGAATAACCCTGAATCTGTCCGAATTTAAGACGTTCCTGCAATAAAGATATCATTTTCTCTTATTTTTTTACTCTTATTGTTTGTATTATAATATTGCATTCCATTAAAGTTCCTATATTAGCATTATAATTTCTTGGGATTTATATTTCTGCCAAATGTTTCATCCAAAGCATTTCATTAGTATTCCTTCTCCTCCTCTGTATCTCTGACTATCCTATATCCTAAATTAACATCCCATACTTTGCGGTTGATTCAGATCTGATCAATTCCATCCTCTCCATAAAGTGACTCCTGCAATGCTCCTCCTCCCACCCACCCTTTCAATGATTTACTTTTATGCTGTCAGCCTTCAGGTGTTTTCACTTTTCCGTACACCTTATTACCTCCTGCTCAGGCTATGCAGTTTCCTTACCCATCCCATTCTCTCTCGGATAATCAACCTCCCACTCCTCCCGGTCCCTTTTGTCTCGTGTCCTGTTATGACCTTTAGATAGTAAATTCATGGGCACTTGTATAAGCATTGAAAATCCTAGATTGTTCCAAAGGCAAGCAATATTTATTTTGTTTGTATTGTCCCATTTGAAAAATGATGTAACGGGGAAACCATGCGTCTGCAGGTTTCCCCGTAGCATCCCCATTTCAGCAATAGAATCTGGGGAAGGCGTAATTCAGCACCTTGCCTCGAAACGAAGCTCATCCCTTGGTGATACTCGCGGTAGCACTTCTGCACCGCTGCGAATAACATCTCCTGGAGTCCATAGGACACCATAGAGGGTTGCATTGCCTGGACGTGAGATAGTGAAGTGCTGAGGAGTGATCGCGAAGGGAGACTGAGACTATTTAGTCTCACTCTGCTCTCGGCGGCAAGAAAGGATGGATCGGGCCACTGTTCTTGCCGAGGGATGAGAGGCGAGTATCAGATTTATTGGGGGATTTAGGAAGTGATGAATGATTCTGCAGGAGCAGAATCAGTTAGCACCGGCTTTTACGGGACAGTAAAAATTTGTTTAATCCATCAGTGCAGTAATTAGCTTTAGGACTTTGTACTTACTGATCCTAACGCTATTTACTGATTGCGTTCCCCATGTTAAGTATAGGATGCACAAAGTAAACTCGCTGAAACAAATGGATTTTTATGGGTTTACTGTTAGGGATGTAATATGGATGGCATGCATTAAAGTCACGTATCCTGAAGTTAACGCTTACTCACCTGAACGCTATCGTTAGCGTCCACTAGGGAATAGTGCCCTAAGTACATAATGTAATCCCCACCACTCTGATCATGTGGGTGATGTGATTGGCTGTCACATTGACCACAGGAAGTTATGACGTAAAGCAGTGTTTCTTAACTCCGGTCCTCGGGGCCCACTAAAAGGTCAGGTTTTAAGGATTCCCTTTGGGGAAATACAGACTGAATCCTGCAATCATTGAACGAAAAACGTTCAGAGTACTCGGCGCTATCTGTTTATATGAGGAATAGTGATCTGTTTGCTGCTCACCTATTTAGGCGTACCTTTCACCTTCCAAAATTCTCAAAGAAAAAATACAAATAAATGTATTTAAAGGGAGCGCAGTACATATATTAATACAAAGATAATTATAAAGATAAACTTAGCTTAGGAATTATCAGAACAAGGTTGGGCCTTCCCATTCAGAAAAACCGGTGATATGATAACGCTGTCCTATGTGGAAAGAAAAATTTATCGCGTAGTACAGTATGGTGAGTATCACAAACAGAATAGTGAAGATGATCACACTCACAAAGATGGAGCCCCAATGGCTCGTGTAATAGGCTTTCAGGTCTCTTATTGGAGGGGGACCTCGCCCACGTGTAGATGTCCTTAAATTTTCTTATTTATTTATAAAGGATTTTACCAGGAAGGATACATTGAGATTTCTCTTGTTTTCAAGTATGTCCTGGGTTCAAGAACATTGAAGTGTTACAGTTACAGAAATACAAAGTAATACAATGCAAGATATTAAAAAAACAACACAAATATACAGATTAACAGAAAAATATGTAGGAAATATAGTCACTAGGTTACATGTTTACAGGTGCATTCTGTATTGAGGTATGTTAGTAAGGAGCTTTTGAGTGACTTAAGACTGGGGGAAGATTTGATGGTGTCTGGGAGGTTATTCCATAATTGTGGTGCTCTGTAGGAAAATGAGGACCGAGCCACTGTCTTTTTGTATTGTGGTATAGCAAGTAAGGTGCTGGTCCTGGATCGGAGGTTATAGGATGAGGGAGCTGCTGGGGGAAGCAGTCTATTCAGGTAGGGTGGCATCTTCCCAGAGATGCTCTTAAACACCAGGCTGGAAAGGTGAAGGGTGCGTCTGGATTCCAGTGATGGCCAGTTTAGCTCTTTTAACATGTCACAATGGTGGGTCATGTAGTTACATTGTAGCGCAAAGCGGCACAATGAGTTATACAATGTAGTAAGTTTATGAAGGTGTGTTTGCGGGGCGACTGCATACACTACATCTCCGTAATCAATAGCCGGCATAAGCATTTGCTGTACAATCTGCTTTCTTACCACGGGACTCAGGCAGGATTTGTTTCTGTACAGGGCACCTAGTTTGGGGTAAAGTTTAGATGAGAGTTTTTCGATGTGGGGGCCAAAGGATAGATTAGGGTCCACACCCTATGATGGCGGGATGCACCTCAAACAAAAAGCATATCGCTATGGTGCATTATCATAGGCAAATAGATGTATGTAAACAACAATGATCAACTCACGTGGTTCAGAGCCTTCTGGAATGATGGCTCTGTAAATAAAGCATATGGACCTCTGGTTGATCAGAGGGGGTCCTTCCTCCAATTGAACTAATATTACCTCCAGAAAATTTGGGGATACGAGACAGGACAGGAAAAGGGCTGAATGGTTTCTTGAATGCTGAGGAATCAGGAGACCGATGATCAAATGGAAACCAGGATGCAGGGGTCTAGGATGAAGTCTCTGGATAGCTCGGGAGACTTGACGCAGAGGGTAAGCACAGGATAGATTCTGGATCAGTGTGCTTGGCTTGCTGGCTCAGGAACCATAATGCTGAATATTCCCGAGCTATCCAGAGACTTCATCCTAGACCCCTGCATCCTGGTTTCCATTTGATCATCGGTCTCCTGATTCCTCAGCATTCAAGAAACCATTCAGCCCTTTTCCTGTCCTGTCTCGTATCCCCAAATTTTCTGGAGATATATTCGTTCAATTGGAGGAAGGACCCCCTCTGATCAACCAGAGGTCCATATGCTTTATTTACAGATCCATCATTCCAGAAGGCTCTGAACCACGTGAGTTGATCATTGTTGTTTACATACATCTATTTGCCTATGATAATGCACCATAGCGATATGCTTTTTGTTTGAGGTGCATCCCGCCATCAAAAGAAAATTTAAGGACATCTACACGTGGGCGAGGTCCCCCTCCAATAAGAGACCTAAAAGCCTATTACACGAGCCATTGGGGGCTCCATCTTTGTGAGTGTGATCATCTTCACTATTCTGTTTGTGATACTCACCATACTGTACTACGCGATAAATTTTTCTTTCCACATAGGACAACGTTATCATATCACCGTTTTTTCTGAATGGGAAGGCCCAACCTTGTTCTGATAATTCCTAAGCTAAGTTTATCTTTATATTTATCTTTGTATTAATATATGTACTGCGCTCCCTTTAAATACATTTATTTGTATTTTTTCTTTGTGAATCCTGCAATCATTGAGCAGCAAATCACGTCACCTGTGCTGTGCTTCAGATATCTGGCAAACCTGGCCTGTTAGTTGAGGAACGCTTACTTACAGGATGTTCCTGTCCACTATCACAAAGGAGTTAAAGACATTTTAATTGGGAGGGGAAATACACAAAAAATAATTTCTCAGTTAATTTTCAGGTACAGTAAAAGAATGGCAGCAGGTATTGACTGTTTCTGTAACGAAGAACTAGGATCTTCCCTTCCCAACACCACAAGAGTATACTAGCTGCTTGGTGGACTACTATATAACAGTGTGGTCGAGAGGCTTGTTATGTAAGATTGGTATGGCCATATCACTGACATTATCTCAGGTATCACTCCCAGAAGGCTGAAATTGGGAAAATGTGACATCACTTATGGGGATGTTAAGTTTGTATCATAACAAACAGAAGATTCACTAAGACAGTGGGTTTTGTGATCTTACAAGGGTTCCTGCACCAAAACTTCTTTCTTCAGGGGGTACCTGTCTCCAAGAAGTGCTGACACAATCTCTTGAGAATTATCACTGAATATTAGGCTGGTAAAAATAAAACAAAAATATGGCTTTCATCCATTATAACAGTATTTTTTAGTAATCTACATAACCTTAAAATTTACACCATTTTGACCACCCCCCATGTATCTCATTTGGTTAATTATGATACCTTCCTTAACTTTTCCAATATGGGTTCTTGACTGAACAAAAATGTTGAGTGACACAAAAGGGATTATTCAAAGAGCACCGTAATTTAAAATTATGGTGCTCTTTCATTCGGCGCACTTCGGTAAGCTCAATTCAGCATTCACCGCAGGGTCCCCGAAATGCGCCGAATGGATCTGCCTAATGCCAGAAAAAAAATCAAACGCATCCAATAAACTGCCAAAAAACAACGAACGCATCTGATAAAACTGCCGAACCAAGCCGCAAACCGCCAAGCACAGCCGATGATCCGCCGAACAGACCGCCGGACACCTCCAATCAGCAGCTGAACTCAGCTGAAAAAATCCGATCAGCTGCTGAACGCAGCCAAAAAAAAGTCGACCAGGGGTAGAAAAAAAAAACGTAATTATTAGAAAGTCGTTTGAAACAAAAATAATAAATGAAAATGCATGGGAATAATATATAAGGTCCTATGAATAACAATAAAAAGGTCTGTTACAGAATAAATAAGAATCCATTAAAAAAAATCAGAGATGAAACATTTCGCTGAAAAATCCATAAAAATGCCTATAAAATTCTAAAAAATAAATTAATAAAAAACTTTTAATTAATCAACTGCAGATGAAAAGAATAAACGGTTGAAATTTTTTTTGTAAGAATGGGGAATTTTTTTTCGTCTCTCTTTGAATAACCCCTAAGGTCTGATTAAAAGCCAGAGCCAGAGTGTCTGGCCATTCTGTGATTTTTTTGTTCAAGGGAATACGGCCACCATGGACCAGTTGGCTACACGCAACAAGATCCTTTAAACTTGGTGAATGTGCATACCTCTTAGCTGCCTCTGTTAAAATGCTACATCACTCTCTATACTCTCCAGAATTTGGTTCGCAATTTCAAAGTACAAGATCGCGCTCAGATGAATAAATTAGAATAAATATATATTAATAAATAAATTAGAAAGATAATCCAACCCTTCAACCAACAGGTCGGACGACAGCATGGTCTAGTGCTCACCAGCCTCAACGGGAACATCCCCGGATTTCACAGAATCTGATCCAACATACATGTTTACGTGAAAGTAGCACAGATCTGAAAAATACCTACAGATAATTTATTGTAATCTATGTTTTCTTATAAAAAAATGCACTGAGGTTACTTAACACTGATTGCTACCAGCAGTGTTGTTCTTCAATATTTAAATCATGTCTTGGCATTGCAGCTGTTGAGCTTTTTATACGTTTCATGCTAAATTAATTGTGATTTTCTACTCCCCCGATGCAAGAAATTGTTTGAAAAGAACCCATAATTAGCAAATATCTACTAATATGCAAGACCGTATCTTTTTATTGCACACCTGCTAGCTGAAAAAGTAAAAAAAAAAAAAAAATTAAAACAATCTGCAGCTAAGTATTCACTGAAAGTATTGTCGCTGTAAATTATTACTGATTACTCGGAGAAAAAAATATAAAATTGAAATTAATATTTAGTTTAATTGCTCTTCTGAATCAGAATATATAGAATTTTCGCTTGGAGGCTGAACGGAAACCATTTTTGCCGCAGTTTTACAGAAAACAGCAGCAAAAATAAGAAAACAAAACACTTTTTGGAGATGATGAAGGCTGCGTTTTCACAGTTCAGCTCTAGGTGGTAAATCCGATTGATTTTTCCAGCTTTATGTTATTACAGATGCTCTTTCGTTGGTTCTTTATTTACTAGAGATAAAACTAATCAGAAATATTATTCACAATACTCTCTTTATCCTCAAAAGTCTGAAGAGTGGTTGATAAATAAAGAAAAAGAAAAGAAGAAAAAATGTTCTTCTAAAAGGACACTTCAGCCACCGTGACCATTCAGTATAAAGCGAATGGTCATTGTGACCTGAGTGTCCACTCACCACTCTGTGGGGGGTCCCTGAGGGCTGATTCAGCCTTCCGGGTGTGAAGGTTAAGCTCCACCTGGAAAAGCTGAGATCAACACGTGCTGGTCACTCTTCCTGGAAAAGGGCTATATGTTCCCAGTGTTGTGCTGCATGTGGCAAGGAGGTGTAGGATTACTGCACCGCAGTATCAGAAGTAAGTAAAGATATTTTGAGTTTAATTATTTTAAAGTGTTAAGTGTTTTGGCAAACCTTGAGAACACCATGACTTCTGAACGCCATGACTTCTGAACGCCATGACTTTTGAACACCCTGACTTCTGAACACCATGACTTCTGAACGCCATGACTTCTGAACGCCATGACTTCTGAACGCCATGACTTCTGAACACCATGACTTCTGGGCACCATTAATTTTGTGCAGGATACCTTCTCAAGTCAAGAACGACCTCACTTGGATTAGCTTTTTCTTCTATTTAACAGCTCCTTTACAAAGAATAGGATGCATTAATTTATGGAAAGGAGTCGCAGCATCTAAGTCACAAGCAAAGTGGAGTAGTGACTCGAGCCCTTAACTTCTTCTCTACTGTGATTGTGTTTACCCGATCAGCAGCAGCAGACACGACAGCCTGAGATCGTCTTAACTTGATCTGGAGCTATGCTTTGTCTTTATGCTTTTGAAATTAATTTGTTGCAAACAATTTTCATTTGGATTTGGACTTCAGAACATGCCCTTAAAGGTTTAGCACCACGAGCATGATGCCAACAATTTTTAAAACCAGCTGGGGAACGTCTCTTACTGACATTTCCCCAGCTGATCCTTTACAGACCTCAGAACTGCAGAAACTCCATTTGGCCAGTAGCTGGTGACATATGCCTACCAAATAGTTTATTATAGTAAGAAATAAAATGGGAATATTACCAAATATTTCTTACTGTATAATTAACCCCTTCACTGCTGAGGCATTTCACGCCTGTGTGCTGAGCTAATTTTTACCGCTTTCGCTCATCATGTTTAAACGCGATTTGAAGCCACATTTTAATAAATGACCCAGACATATTATATATCGTTCTTTCCGGCAGACTACGCAGATTCATAATATATCATTTTTATATGTATACGTCATGACCTGCCTGTATATTATAACAAAAAATACAATAAAAATTGAATTTTTAATCATCTGCAGTGTGTAAAGTGTTTTTTTCACATTTTATCACATGAGCGTTTGCGGTTATGTTTTCTATGGGGTGCGCTTGTACAAAAAATTTGAAATGGGGACTTGTTACTTTTTTTGGGGGGAATTAAGTGATTTTTAGCAAACGCACCCCATAGAAAAAAATCATTAGTGCAGCATCATTGTTAACATTATAATTGAAATGTGAACAATATTGCTGCATTAATAAAAACAACACACAAAAAAAAAAACATGTTTTTTTTTATTTATTTTTTATTTTTTATTTTTTTTATTATTTGTTTTTATTTTTTTATTATTTGTTTTACTTTTTACCTAGTCATGTTGGGTATCATTCGAAAGGCCATGCTCAGGCCTTTCAAATGACACCCTCCATGACCCCCTAGCTGCCACGGTTCTGGAGATATCGGGGTTCACAAGAACCCCCTATCTCCACCAGGGGATTTCCTTGGGAAATCCCCGGCAGCTAGGGGTTCCCCGGCTATCTGACGTCATCACGCTATGCGTGATGACGTCAGACAGCGAGGGGAGTCCCGGGGGCGGAGCCGCCATCCAAGATGGCAACCCCCACCGGAGATAGGCTGCACTTCGGCGCCGCAAGGCGCTGAAGTGCAACCCAGCACTTGAGGGGTTAAAGCCAGGCATCGCTTAAAAGGGGAGACTCTCCCCTTTTAAGCAGTGCCTGGCTTTTACCGCTGCTCCTTCCCGATCGGGAGGGAGAGGGATCCGAACGGATCCCCCCCCTCCCTTCCAGGCTATCTCCCGGCATTGCCGGGGGGTCGCCTGGAAATGACGTCATCGCGCATGGCGCGATGACGTCATTTACGCCGGGAGGCGCTTGACTTCAGCGTCTGAGGACGCTGAAGTCAGAACGCCGTGGGACCCCGGACAGAGAGGTGAGTATCTCCGCCGGGGGTCCCGCACAGCTGATGACGTGTGGGGCACGTCCTCAGCATGCAACGTGCATCACTGAGGACGTGTCCCACACGTCTTCAGCAGTGAAAGGGTTAACTAAAAATTATTTTCCAAACAACTACTGGCTCCTGTCAGTGTTTCTTGAAAATCACTTCGTAGTGACGGGGTTACGGTAAGGAGTGGAGCTATCAAATACAGCAGCCCTAGATGTTAGCCTATTAGCTAGGTTGGACCATGGCACCTAGTATCTAACTGTCCAAACTCCGGCCGCCCAGATGTTCCTGAAATACAGCTCCCAGAAATCACTGACTGCATTAGATGGATGGAGAAGCATGGGAGTTGTAGTTCAGGGACATCAAGGGGGCGGGGTTTGAACATCCCTGGCCTACCTTATCCATCTCACCCAAAACAATTTCCTTCCTAGTTATTTGTCATCCAATTTAAAATGAGCCTAAAATTTGAGGTATCTGAGCATCTTCCATTTAAACTTGATTTATCAGATTAAATTATTAATAATATGTATTATATAAATCTATCATACAGATTGACACGTATAAGTTAAAAAAAAATACTTTTTCAAGGTCCAGACATTTCTCTGAAGCTTGCTTGGGGACCACTGATGTGACAGCAGCTTAAAATATTACTTGATGCCCGTAGCAACAATCATTATGGAAGAAGGATGCGGCCAAATGAGCACCAGCTGTTCATTTTTGTACCATTTCTTAGGATCAAAATAATGACATCTTCCTTCTTTTTTACCTTAATCATTGATCGTTGGGTATAAATATATTTAAGAGGCGACTACATAATTATTGTTTCAATCAATACTTATGAATATTTAACTTTTGAAGCACTGTGGTCATTTTAATGATTGAAACATCAAAAATATCCAAAAGAAACCACCTTGGGCACCTTTGTAAATGCACTTTTATCACCATTGATGGCAGATAATGAATATATTTCTCAGCTCCTTTACTCATACACCCAATTCTCGCCAACTTACTATTTTAAATTTCTTTTCATTTTCTTTATATCTTTCTTATTACGGTGATATTTTCAGAGGTCTGTGATTCTGGACTCGATGTAAACAACCCAATTTCATATTTGTAGCAGAAGTCATTTTAATCAATTATCAAACCACCGAGCTTCCAAGTTTATTCCGAACGCTTTAACAATTCATTTTCTGGCTTGTGAAATCTCTCATCAACACTGAATATGAAGCAATATGTGTACAAACTGTCACATCGCACCGTGTTATTCCATCTGGTCAGCAAAACAAGACTTTGCAGTGTGCGGGCACCAGGCCACAAGGATGTCCTGTTTATGCTTCGTCGGTAGGCCGTTGTCTTGTCAACGCACTTCACTCCCACCTGGTCATACATTAATTGGATTTTGACAATGCGATCGATCAATTATGCGCTTTTCTTAATTTACTAAGCATGTTATGCTCCTATATTCTGAATATGTAACCATCCTCTTCTGAGACAACACTAAAATGTATGTTTTGGAAAAAAAAATCTTAAAGCCAAACAACAAAATATTGAGTGATTTGGTTTACCATCGAAAAGAGTTATAGACATGGGATTCTTTGTCCATCCATTCTTACTACATATAGGTCCGTACTGACCATAGGACAAATTAGGTATATAACAAAAGGGCCTCAGTGGTCATGAGTAGGGATGAGCTGAACACCCCCCGAGTTCGGTTCGAGCCCGTACCCGAACTTCCCATTTGTACGGGTCCGAACCCGAACCTGAACCCGAACTCCCATGCAAGTCAATGGGGCTGAAAATTTGTTTTTTTAGAGTGCCCTCCAAGAGGGCATATATGCTACATATTTGCCATAAAAGGTGTATGGGGGTCCGGGTAGTGCCCTGGGGGACAGGAAACAAGAACAAAACGTTTTAAAAAAAACGTTTTTAAAGGGACAGTGAGTTTTCCATGAAATAAGGGTTAAAAATAAAAACCAAAAATTCCTTCAAATATCGTGCCTAGGAGGTCCCCATAACCTGCCCGTGAAGTGGCGGATTTCTAGGATGTATAGAAACACTTACAGGGTTATCCAAAGAGATCCGAATTGCTTGAGAAAGGTAACGAACGCTGAAAATCAGCGTTCGGTTACCTTTCCTGGCCATTCGGCTATCCAGAGAGCAGGCAATTCGCCAAATACTGGCGAATGCCTGCACATACGGTGCCTGTTCGGTGCCTGTTCGAGGCAGTGAAATCCCCATGAAAAAGCACTGCTTCGTCTATTCAGAGAACACAAACCAGCAGTGAAAGGTTCCCCTAATGCCCTGCCATTCGGTGGTTTAATTCGGCAAATTATTCAGGAGAATCCCATAGGCTTCAATGTTAAAATATTCCCGTTTTAATTCAATATCTAATAAACCGTTCATTATAAAATTCTGCAGCAAAAAGTCTCTTTATTTATAGATTTTTTAAGATACTTTAAGCATTTTTCTGATTTTTTTTTTTTTATTAAAAAGTCCGATTTTTTTTTATTTTTTTTTCAGTTTACTTATTTTTTTTGTGACAGCCCTCTTTATTATCATTCCCTGGATCTCCTGTGAAAATTTCAGACATTTTCGCTCAGTAGTTTCTTTGCAAACAGCGTTTCTTTTTCCCAGATTCATACAAATGATTTTCTAATTTATTCACTGCCTCCTCTACGTCACCAGCTGCTTCGGCTCTGTGTGATTCGGCTCATGTTCGGCTCCTGTTCGGCTCCTGTTCGCCTTTTTCGAAGGTTAATCCAGATTTTTTGCTTGTTTTCAGCGTGCATTCGTTAGTGTTCGTCAGGTTTTCGGCAGCTTTTCCCTGCAATTCGGGGACCCTGTGCTGTTTGCTGAATACACCGCAGGGTCACCGAATGCAATCGGCAAAAGGAACCGAATTGAAGAGAACGAAAAGTCACCGAACGTGCGGTGACTTTTCGAATCTCTTTGGATAACCCTGTTAAAAAAAAAAAATGACGTTTCATGATGTTTTATGATGTTTCATAAAATGCTTTTCCTTTAATCTATCCCTAAACAACTGCTTGGGTGCGGCAGCCTGTATGAAAAGACATTTTAGGACGCACAGAAAAAGTTTAGTGTTTTTTTTGGCTAAATTATTGTGAAACTTATGCAGGCTTTGGATGAAAGTAACAATAGGTGCTTTAAAATTGGGCTTTTAGCGTCGGCAACAGTGCCGTCACACCGTAACCCCTCTGAGGTTATGAATCTGATACAGGCGTCAATGGCAGTGCACCCAGATATTGTGCCTTTAGTGCCAGGCATGCAAGTACTATCATACAGTAACCCCTCTGTGGTATTGTGGAAGAGTGCAGGGGTGGACCATGCGGTCCTATATTAAAAAGATATGAATCTGGGAATGGGCGTCAGTGCACACAGATATACTGCCTTTGCTGCAAGACTGCCAGGCCAGCAAGTATCATCATACAGTAACCCCTCTGTGGTATGGTGGAAGAGTGCAGGGGTGGACCATGTGGTTCTATATTGAAAAGTTTTTGATCTGGTAATGGGCATCAGTGCACCCAGATATTGTGCCTTTAATGCCAGGCCATCAAGTATCATCATACAGTAACCCCTCTGTAGTATTGTGGAAGAGTGCAGGGGTGGACTATGTGGTCCTATATTGAAAAGTTTTTGATCTGGTGGTAATGGGCGTCAGTGCACCCAGATATTGGGCCTTTAATGCCAGGCCATCAAGTATGATCATACAGTAACCCCTCTGTGTTATGGTGGAAGAGTGCAGGGGTGGACCATGCGGTCCTATATTGAAAAGTTTTTGATCTGGTGGTAATGGGCGTCAGTGCACCCAGATATTGTGCCTTTAATGCCAGGCCAGCAGGTATCATCATACAGTAACCCCTCTGTAGTATTGTGGAAGAGTGCAGGGGTGGACCTTGCGGTCCTATATTAAAAGATATGCATCTGGTTAAGGCATCAGTGCACCCAGATATTCTGCCTTTGGTGCAAGACTGCCAGGGCAGCAAGTATCATCATACAGTAACCCCTCTGTGGTATGGTGGAAGAGTGCAGGGGTGGACCATGTGGTCCTATATTGAAAAGTGTTTTTTTTTTATCTGTTAATGGGCGTCAGTGCACCCAGATATTGTGCCTTTAATGCCAGGCCATCAAGTATCATCATACAGTAACCCCTCTGTGTTATGGTGGAAGAGTGCAGGGGTGGACCATGCGGTCCTATATTGAAAAATTTTTGATCTGGTAATGGGCGTCAGTGCACCCTGATATTGTGCCTTTAATGCCAGGCCATCAAGTATCATCATACAGTAACCCCTGTGTAGTATTGTGGAAGAGTGCAGGGGTGGACCATGTTGTCCTATATTGAATTTTTTTTGATCTGGTAATGGGCGTCAGTGCACCCCGATATTGTGCCTTTAATGCCAGGCCATCAAGTATCATCATACAGTAACCCCTCTGTGGTATTGTGGAAGAGTGCAGGGGTGGACCATGTGGTCCTATATTGAAAAGTTTTTGATCTGGTGGTAATGGGCGACAGTGCACCCAGATATTGTGCCTTTGGTGCCAGGCCATCAAGTATCATCATACAGTAACCCCTCTGTGGTATTGTGGAAGAGAGCAGGGTTGGACCCTGCTGTTCAAAAAATTAAAATGATATAAATCTGGCACAGGCGTCAGTGCAGCCAAATATTGTGCCTTTCATGGCAGCAAGTACATTCACACAGTAACCCTTTTGTGGTATTGTGGAAGAGTTCAGTGCTGGAGGTTTTGTGCATGCAGAAGACATACCCGATCAATTCCGTTACTTCGGCATCAGGGGATTGATAGCTGCTGATCCAGGACTGATTCATTTTTATAAATGTCAGCCGGTCTACAGAGTCGGTGGACAGACGCACTCTTTTGTCTGTGACAAAACCTCCAGCGGCACTGAACGTCCTTTCGGAAAGCAAGCTAGATGAAGGGCAACCTAGTAGCTGCATAGCATATTGGCTACGTTCTGGCCAGTGATCCAATCTCAAAACCTAGTAAGCCAGTGGATCATCTGCTGGAAACGTATCCAGGTCTGCCCTTGCCCCTAGGTAGTCCTGCACCATATGGTGAAGACGCTGGCAATGGGTGCCTACATTTGACGTCCCTGGGCGTCGAGGACTAAAAAAATTTAAAAATGCATCAGTCAAGCGGCCCTGGCCTTCACCGCTATTCCTCTGATCACCTGCAGCCTCAGAAGCACGTGTGTCAGCACTTGGTAATCTAACAGTGCTTGGAAAGGTGTTACACAAGTTTCGCTTTAGAGCGTCCTCAAGTTTTGTCATCCTGTGCTCCTTCTGTGCGGGCAGGATGAGCTCTGCAACTTTCCCCTTGTATCGTGGATCAAGAAGGGTTGCCAACCAGTAATGATCCCTCTCCTTGATAGCACGAATCCTGGGGTCCTTTAGCAGGCTTTGCATCATTAGGGAGCCCATGCAGCGTAGGTTGGAGGTGGCATTAGCTTCCGAGTCTTCCTGGTCAATGAGGATGACCGTATCGTGCACTTCCTCCACCCAGCCACGCACAAGCCCTTCTGTTTCTGGGCACACAAAACCCTGCCTTGAGGAATCCCCACCTTCAATGCCCCCACTACTTAAATAGTCCTCCTCCTCCTCATCCTCCTCCTGTCTGATCTGAGTAGGACCCGTTGGAATGCTGTCTGCGGAAAGACTGGGGCCTTGAGAGCTAGGGAAGGCCTCCTCTTCCTCCCGCTGCTCTGCCTCTAGAGCCACATCTATAATTCCCCGCAGAGTGTGCTCCAGCAGGAGCACTAAAGGAATTGTGTCACTGATGCATGCACTGTCCCTGCTCACCATCCTCGTTGCCTCCTCAAATGGTGACAGTACAGTGCATGCATCCTTGATCATCAGCCACTGCGGGGGATAAAAAACCAAGTTGACCTGAACCTGTCCTTGTGCCATACTCACACAGGTACTCGTTGATGGCCCTCTGCTGCTTGTGAAGACGCTGCAGCATTGATAATGTCGAGTTCCAGCTGGTGGGCATGTCACAGATCAGACGGTTTGTGGGAAGGTGGAATTCTCTTTGAATTTCTGCCAGGCGAACGCTTGCTGGGAATGACCGTCTGAAGTGGCTGCAGACTTTTCTGGCCTGGATGAGAAGCTCTGGCAGCCCTGGGTACTTGGTTAGGAAACACTGTACCACCAGATTTAGGACGTGTGCTAGGCATGGTACATGCGTCTATTTACCCTTGCATAGGGCGGAGAGAAGGTTGCTGCCATTATCGCAGACGATCATTCCCAGCTCAAGCTGGCGTGGTGTAAACCATCTCTGCACCTACCCCTGCAGAGCTGACAAAATTTCTGACCCGACGTGGCTCCTGTCCCATAAACAAACCAGCTCAAGCACAGTATGGCATCTTTTTGCTTGAGCCATTGCGTAGACCCTGTCAGGCGTGGGTTTAACTGCCACTTTGCCAGAGACAGAGAAGGAGGAGGAGGAGGAGGAAGAGGTGGTGGTGGTGGAGCAGACAGACCTCATACAAGCAGCTTTCTGGAGGCGTGGTGGATGAACAAGCTCCAGCACAGAGCCCCGTCTTGGATCCCTCCCAGCTGCAATCAGAGTTACCCAGTGTGCTGTGAAGGAAATGTAACGACCCTGTCCATGCTTGCTGGACCACGTGTCTAAAGTCACATGCACCTTGCTGCTGACTGCCTTTCCCAATGACTGGATAACATTGTCTTCCACGTGCTGGTATAGTGCTGGAATGGCCTTGCGTGAAAAGTAATGGCGTTTTGGAACCTGCCACTGTGGTACAGCGCATTCAGCAAATTCACAGAAGGGAGCAGAGTCCACCAGCTGGAAAGGCAGCAGCTGCAATGCGAGTAATTTTGCTAAGCTGGCATTTAGACACTGTGCTTGGGGATGGTTGGGACTATATTTTTTCTTTCGCTGCAGCAGCTGCGGCAACGTAATCTGACTGCGTAAATCTTCAGCTACTGGGATGATGTCACAGTGTGAGGAAGGACCTGCTGGTACATCCATTACTGTAGCATCATCCCTGTCGGTGGAGGTTGTAGGCAATTGCATGGCAGGAAATACAGTGTGGGTAGAGACAGATGAGGAGGAGGAGGACCTACGCAAAGTTTTGCCCCAACGGGATGTGTGGCACTTGTTCATATGTCGCCTCAAGAACGTGGTACCCAAGCGTCCGGTGTTTATCCCACGCTTCAGCCTCCTCTGACATAGATTACAAATTGCAACGGTGGGGTCTGCTGCACATTTCTTAAAGAACTCCCAGACAGCAGAGTTCCTGCATGTGTTCTTTGAGACAACAGCGCTCTGCACCGGAGCAGCTCTGACATGTGATGCCTTGGACTGGCTAGTTCTACGGTTGGTCACAGAGGATGTTGTGCCTCGTGTTTGCTGTGCCTCCTCCTCCTTCCCCTCCTCCTCACTTGATTCCTCAGTTCGATCTGGCACCCAGGTGGAGTCAGTGACCTCATCATCATCAATGTCATCTTCACCCCCTATCTCCTCATCACTTTAGCCAACTTGGCAGTATGCTGCAGCTGCTGGGGCAACATGAGTGCCAGTTATTTGTGTGTCATCACTGGCACCCCCTTCCTCTAGGTTGATTATACTCCCTTGCTCAACCTCAGAGATTGAATCAGAGCACTGTACTTGCTGAGCATCCTCAAGCAGCATGTCACTCTCATTGTAGTCAAACAATTCAGCTGACTCCTACGTGTGTGATAGCGAGGCTACGGCAGGAGTAGCTGTGGACATGGAGGCTGCATTAGATGCTTTGGCAGCTGAGGTGGACTGTAAAGCACTAGAAGCCTGGCTGGCAGAGGACTCGGAGGATGAGGATGGCCTGGATAGCCAATCCACCAAGTCCTCTGTATGTTGCTGCTGCTTAAGACAGCCAGCACCAGTTAGAAAGGACAAGCGTGCCCCTGCAGAGGATGCACCACGTCCACCACGACCAGAGACACAGCCTCCCGACACAGGGCCTGCTTGCCCTCTTATCTGTGGCTGGGAGCGTCTGCCTGTCCTTTTTGTTCTTTCAGACATGGTGAGTGATATATAGATTAATATATACAGAACTCTGATTCAACTCTGGTATAAAGATTTAAATAACTCTGGTATAACTCAGTGAGACACACTAATAGCTGGCAGCCAGTGACAAGAGACAGATCACCTTAATTCCCAAGTGTTTTAAAGAAATTAGTGAGCCCCAAAATACAGCGTGGTACTTTTTGTAAGACGAGACACAGATCACATTAATTCCCAAGTGTTTTAAAGAAATTAGTGAGCCCCAAAAAAACTTGCTGGCTGTGTGACGAGACACAGAAGATCACCTTAATTCCCAAGTGTTTTAAAGAAATCAGTGAGCCCCAAAATACAGTGTGGTACTTTTTTATGACGAGACACAGATCACCTTAATTCCCAAGTGTTTTAAAGAAATTATTGAGCCCCAAAAAAAATTGCTGGCTGTGTGACGAGACACAGAAGATCACCTTAATTCCCAAGTGTTTTAAAGAAATTAGTGAGCCCCAAAATACAGCGTGGTACTGTTTGTATGACGAGACACAGATCACCTTAATTCCCAAGTGTTTTAAAGAAATTAGTGAGCCCCAAAATACAGCGTGGTACTTTTTGTATGACGAGACACAAATCACCTTAATTCCCAAGTGTTTTAAAGAAATTAGTGAGCCCCAAAATACAGAGTGGTACTTTTTGTATGACGAGACACAGATCACCTTAATTCCCAAGTGTTTTAAAGAAATTAGTGAGCCCCAAAATACAGCGTGGTACTTTTTGTATGACGAGACACAAATCACCTTAATTCCCAAGTGTTTTAAAGAAATTAGTGAGCCCCAAAATACAGCGTGGTACTTTTTGTTTGGCGAGACACAGATCACCTTAATTCCCAAGTGTTTTAAAGAAATTAGTGAGCCCCAAAAAAAATTGCTGGCTGTGTGACGAGACACAGAAGATCACCTTAATTCCCAAGTGTTTTAAAGAAATTAGTGAGCCCCATAATACAGCGTGGTACTCTTTGTATGACGAGACACAGATCACCTTAATTCCCAAGTGTTTTAAAGAAATTAGTGAGCCCCAAAATACAGCGTGGTACTTTTTGTATGACGAGACACAGATCACCTTAATTCCCAAGTGTTTTAAAGAAATTAGTGAGCCCCAAAACAACTTGCTGGCTGTGTGACGAGACACAGAAGATCACCCTAATTCCCAAGTGTTTTAAAGAAATTTGTGAGCCCCAAAATACAGCGTGGTACTTTTTGTATGACGAGACACAGATCATCTTAATTCACAAGTGTTTTAAAGAAATTAGTGAGCCCCAAAAAGATTTGCTGGCACAGTGACAAGACCCAGAAAATCACCTCAATTCACAAATGTTTTAAATAAAGTTGTAACCCAAAAAAAACTTGCTGGCACAGTGACAAGACACACATCAGCCAACAGTCAGCACTGCGGAATATGCTGGCGCTTTATAAATAAAGAATAATAATAATAATAATCACCTAAATTCAATGATATTTGGTATAAATGAGACCCAAAAAGACTTGCTGGCACCACTGGTGTATTTTGGCCTAGGCCAACAAGGCCCAGGCCTAGGGCGGCAATTTACAGGGGGCGGCGGCCCGCTGGGTGGCCCCACCCCTAAAAGAAAAATTTTTTTTTTTTACTTTTGCAAACTATTTTACCAGGAAGGAAACATTGAGATGTCACTAATTTTCAAGTATGTCCTGGGTAGGCAAGGCCTAGGCTTTCACTTTCCAGGGGGCAACAAAAAACCTCACCACTAATTGGGTTACTCACAGAGCACCGAAATGACGCCACCATTTTGGTGTTCTGTAGTTCCCTGTACTTCAGGGAATAAAATTTCCCCACCCTGCAGTGAATTCACCATTCACCGCAGGGTCCCCAAAGTGCATGGAGTCGGCCGCTGTATGCTGCCACCGCAAACCCATGGCCTGCTGTTTTCAAAAGAACTACTGAACGAAAATGTCTGGAATTTACATATAAGATCCTGTGATTGATAATAAAAAGTTCTGTTACAGAAAAAGAAGAACCGCTATTAATAAAAAGGGGGGAATTTAGCCCAAAAAATTCTGAAAAATCACTAAAAAGAACACTAAAAGTACTAAAAAAAAAACAATAAATAAATAAAGACTTTTTACTGCAGATTAAAATAATAAATGGTTTATTAGATATTGCATAAAAAACAGGAATATTTTTAACATTGAAACCTATGGGGTTCGCCTGAATAAAGCTGCTGATTGAAACCACTGAACATCAGGGCATTTCTCTGACATTTCTCTGCTGTTTGGTGTCACTGAATAGATTAACCATTACTTCTCTATGGGGATTTGCACTGCCTTCAAACAGCACCGTACTTGCTGGCAGTTCGCCAAACTTGTGTGTGAGCATATCACCAGAGCAGTGGTGTACTTAGAGGAGAGGCGGAGGGCGGGCTGCCCCAGGTACCAGTGATTATTGGGGTGTCATTAGGGGGTACTAGGAGGTGCCACTGTCACTGTGTGTCAGCTTTGAGCTGTGTTCTCAAACAACGAGCAGAGGAGCAGGGCGTTTGCATACGGAATAAAATCGAATAGAATACAAATCCCCCTCTCCTCCCTCCATAGCTCCTCCCCTGCCCCACAGCAGCTCTAGGAGAGGGGAGGGAGATGTGATTTGTGTCCAGAGAGAGACGATGACAGTAAACGGCAGGTAAAGGGGGGTATCAGCAGAATATGAAGCCCTGTCTGCTTACTGCTGTTTAAAGTGGACCTTTCCTTAACCAGCACTGCAGTGATAGAAATTTGTCATTGAGCTACCTGGCTCCTGGTGAGGCTGCGTGCGTGCAGGTCACACTCGGTCCGGCCAGTCAGGTGGTACTGAGTCTCAGTACCACCTGACTGGCTGAACCACGTGACACGCATGCACGCAGCTGCCCGCCCTTTCGTTAACATGGACTGTCACTCTATTCTGGACTGAACACCCACCGGGAAGGGAATCAAAGCCACGGTGCACCCTCTGGCAGTGGCACCCCACTGCTGACAATATGGCTCCACGCACAGGCATAGCCGTGATCCTAACGTGGCCTGGAGGGACCTCCTGCTGAGTCTGTACACAGTCCCTGCTGACTCTGCACACAGCCCTACCGCAGACAGAGGCCGGTAAATGTAGAATAAATAATTGCTGTGTGCTCAAATACACTCGGTTTGCTGGGAGTTTTATTGCAGTGGATTCTGATGCACTCATACACACCACACATTGCATTGCTGGGAGTTTTATTGCTGTGGATACTGATATGCTGACACACACCACACATTGCATTGCTGGGAGTTTTATTGCAGTGGATTCTGATGCACTCATACACACCGCACATTGCATTGCTGGGAGTTTTATTGCTGTGGATTCTGATACGCTGACCCGCACATTGCATTACTGGGAGTTTTATTGCTGTGGATTCTGATACACTCATACACACTGCACATTGCATTGCTGGAATTTTTATTGCTGTGGATTCTGATACGCTGACACACACCAAACATTGCATTGCTGGGAGTTTTATTGCTGTGGATTCTGTGATACACACTGCATAGTACTGTGAGTTTTATTGCCCTGGAGCTCTGGGATACACTCATACACACTGCACATTACTGTGAGTTTTATTGCTGTGCAGCTCTGTGATACGCTCATATGCAGTACATGTTTCTGTGGATTTTATTGTTCAACCAATTATAGAGGCTGTGATCCAGTGTACTTGACATGCGTGGCTGTTCTTTGTAAAAATGCTTGAATTTAAACATTTCATAATTTTATTTATCTCAATAGATACATTTGAAATGGTATACAAAATATACAAGTAGGCACTTGGTATCCACTTTTAATATAAAGAGAAGAAAAGGCGGAGCTCTAAGAGGAAAAGGTGGAGCTTAAAGAGGAAGGGTGGGGATTAACCAGAAAGAGGTGTGCCCTTGACAGGAGGGGGTGCCTCAAATTTAAATTAGGGGGTGCACGAGTTTAGTCAGGCCTAGGGCAGCACAAAACCTAAATACACCACTGGCTGGCACAGTGTGGCAAGACCCATAAAATCACCTCAATTCACAAATGTTTTAAATAAAGTTGTAAACCCCAAAAAAACTTGCTGGCACAGTGACAAGACACACATCACCTAAATTCCCTGATATTAGGTCGAAATGAGACCCCTCCAGACCCCCCCAGTAGCGTGGCAGACCGGCAGTAACAACACACACAACTATCTTCTTTGAAATCTCCTCTGAAATGAGTGCAGAATCGGCGCGTTGAAACCTTATATAGTGTGCTGCGGGACTTAGCTCTGTGAGCCCATGATTGGGCAAAATTTGCCCAATCAGGACTCTGAGCGGTGATTGGCATAGTGTTCAACCAGTCTTGCACCAGACCTGTGGTCAGGTGCAAGGCTGTAGCCAATTACGAGCTTCAGGCAGTGGGAAAATGCATTGTGGTCCATTGTGGTCGAACATGCGGCGAACACCCGGAAATGTTCAGGGTTCGCGATCTGCTCGAACAGGCTAAGTTCGGGTCGAACCCCGAACCGTCCGAACCCGAACAGCTCATCCCTAGTCATGAGTCGGAAACCAACTCCGAGACTAACAGGGTTATTCACAAAGAGCCAATCTGGCCCCAAAATGGCACCGAACAGGGAATTTCCCCGTACGGTGCCATTTCGTGGCCATTCGGCTATTCAAAGAGCAGGCAGTTTGCCAAATTTTGGCAAACTTCCAGCAAGTATGTGCCTGTTCGAAGGCAATGAAATCCCCCTTAGAGAAGCAATGGTTAATCTATTCAGAGAACACAAAATAGCAGTGAAAAGTTGCTGAAAGGCCCTGCTATTCGGTAATTTGATTCGTACGACTGGTGGCTGGATGCAAGCTCCCTCATGTAAAGGACTCCAGGGACCTTGGAATTCACTCCTGGTGTATTCCCAGCCTGCTTACAAGTCATGGAGCAGGCAGGGAAGATATTGCAAGTGAATGCAGAGGCACCTGGACTTTAGCTGGGATGCTTAAAATGTCTTCGCTGACACCTCCATGACTTGTGAGCAGGCAGGAAAGACACCTTGTGTCAATGCTGCAGGCTGCGGGACTCCGGCTGAGAGGCCAGAAAATATACAGTCCCGATTGTCTTGGACTTGGGGCAGAATAATGCTGATATTGGGTCCCAGTCTCGATCACAGCCATCGATCCGGACATCCCTACTAAGATGTACAAATGGACAAGACTTGAAGAATGAATTGGAAATCAGATGTCCTTTGACCTTTGATGGTATAATTATTCCGAGGAAGATGTATACAATAGGTTATGAAATCTATGTTGCTCTTTTCCAAAGTGCATGGACAAGTGCATTCCAAGTTACTGGTTGAATAAATAGAGGTATTTTGAATATTCATTAGATAAAGAGTAGAGTTTGTATTCATAAAAACAGTTTTCGAGAATATTAAACGTGTGAAAGGACTTTCCCATCGCTTCTCTACCCAGCAAAGACACAATACCATAGAGTGTACAAATGCAATAACATACTTATTTGGATAATTACGGCCCGGCTCTGCAAGGGGGTCACAAATTTATCTCGGAATCAGCTTGAAGTGCTGTCTGCACGGAATTGAAATATACTAATAATACCGTCTATCCATTTAGTCACAAAGCCTAGTTTTGGTATTATGAAAACTTGAAATGAAAATCCCCTTTGAACCTCACATGAAAATAATTCTAATGGAATCTAATCAATTGTAATGCCCTGGTAGAAAAAGGAGAGAGAGAGAGAGCGCTGTAATGCGGCGGTTCATGTGAACAATGAGAAGGGTAATATGCAACCTGGAATGAAATCTAAGAGTCGAGTTATGCAAATGACTCTGGGTGAAGGAACATTATGTAAAGATGGGATAGAATCTGATAGGAGAAAAAAATATATAAATTAATTTGTTACTGAAATGATTCTAAGTCAAAAGAGTTGATTTTGTGAAATGTATGATATTTATGATACACTGAGCCATTCTATTACTTGTAATTGATCATTTTATTTTTCATAGGGTCTACAAAATACTTTCAAACTCTTGTTCTAGTGAATCACTTTTCAAATATTATCAGGGTTATTCAGAGAGAGGTGAAAACCAGGAGAATGACTGGGGAAGTGAAAATTCTAAGTCAAAATAGCCAAACCAGAAAAATTCTCCCGTTTAACTCACTTTCCAAATTGGCTATTTTGACCTAGAATTTTCACTTCTCCAGTCATTCTCCTGGTTTTCACCTCTCTCGGAATAACCCTGTATTTGTTACATTTTTGTTGTATGGAATTATCCCTTTAAGGATAACCTTGGAGTTTTCTTTTAATTCCTTTAAGAGTGAATAAGTTAAACTATTATTATTATTAATAATAAATTATTATTATTATTATTATATAAATGATGACACTAATAATAATATTATCGTTTCAAATTGAAATACTGCTATAATAGTTTAACGTATTCACTACCTGTCATGGAACGGACATAGGGGCTCTGACCAGCGAGCCCCAGAACTAACAACCTGGGACATTTCAAAGACCTTTTTCTTTATTTGAGACTCTTTCGGTTTTGCGTTTTGAAATGAACAGTTATACCTTTTCTAGATGTGGTTTTATTGGTGTGATGTATTACCATGTATCCTGTATTGTATGAGTGTGGATTCAGATGTGTAATTGTGTGATGCATTTAAAGGTATTATATTTCCCCTTGGTTGCTAGGAGTGAAAAGCTGTGTTGAAATTCAATTGTATGCTAATTTCTGTGTACATTAGCTCTGTGTGTGTGTGTGTAATCTGATGATGAAAGCATGCCATTGTCTGCAAATTGAGTTCCCATTCAAGCCTGGGCATGTCTCCTTTGTGTGTGAGATGTTTAAATGCGTGTCCCATTTGAGTAAAAAGTCAGTTCAACTGCGTTTGACTTGAAGCATACAGCCCCGTTTGGTGTCGTCATTTCATAGCTAAAATCACAGTGCAGGAGACACTCTGCGGTCTCCTAGCTCCCCACTACGCAGAACGGGTCAACTTAATTCGGCAGCACCATCTCGCCAAGTAACGCCAGGGTCATCTCAGGCCGCTCGAGACGCCGAGTGCCGTGACACTCGGTAGTCGGGCCTGACGCCATCAAGAGGGGGTCAGATTGGAGCACACCCGCAGATGGATAACACCCCATTCCGTCACACTGGTGGCAAGCGGTGAGGATAGCTCTCTGCACCCCCAGAAGACCCTCATCATGGCAGCATATGCCAATTATAAACGGGACACACTGCGGGGCATGCTGGAGGACCGTGGAGGAACCGTGGGCTCAAAGAGCAAGGATGCCCTGGTCGAAGAATTGGCGGCCCTGGATCAGCAGACCAGGGACCTGCCCGCAACCTCACCACCGATCGTAGCTCAGGCGTCCAGCCCTGAAAACTCCTTACAGAGGAAGGTACAGCAGCGGGCAGCGGCTTGCGGAGCCGCGCCGACAGAAGCCACCTTCCAGAACTTCGTCCGGGACATCACCCATGAAGAAGAGCAGGAGCGGGTGCGCCAACATGAGATACGGCTGGCGGAAATCCAGTACCAACAGGGAGGAAACCCCAACTGGGAAAGACCAACGGCACGGAAGGTGCCCTTCCAGGCCTTCAAGCGCTTCAACGAGGCAGAGGAGGAAATAGAAAGTTTCCTCCAGGACTATGAACGCTCGTGCCAACTACACGAGGTTCAACGGGCCACTTGGGTTGGGATCCTGGTGTGTAAACTAACAGGGCGGGCTGCGGAGGCCTACAGGACTGTCCCAGACGAAGAAGCCAGGGACTACGAACAGGTGAAACAAACCCTGCTGGCCCGTTTTGCCATCACCCCCGAAGCCAGCCGGATGAAATTCCAAATTCCCGGCGGCCCCACGGTACTACTCATGTGGAGTGGGCGCACCGGCTGCAACGGGACATGGAGACCTGGTTCGCCGGAAGCAAGGCTCGAACCCTCGAAGAAGTCACTCAGCTGTTCCTTCTCGAGCAGTTTATCGACCACACCGCCCCAGCCGTGCGGGAGTGGGTGAGGGACAAGAAGCCCCAGACGGTGCAGCAAGCGGCCACCTGGGCCGATGAGTATACAGACACGCGCACGTCCCACGGGGGGGAACGACCTCCACCCTCCCGATCCACCCTACCACCTCCCCGTGCCACACCCCCACCTCCCCGGCCAGAGCCAACAAAACGCTGGCCCGCACCCCGGGTCCCAAACCGGGCCCCTTCCACGGCTACCATCCGTTGTTATGGGTGCAGCCAGATGGGCCACTACCGCCAGAACTGCCCCAACCAGCCGCCCCTTCCGCGGGGCCCCATCCGAGCCCCACCCGCAGCTCATTGTTACCAGGAGGAATCCCCATACTGGGACCCACAGGAGGAATGGGGGATGCTGCATGAGGCCGATCCCGTGCAGGCTGCATCCGCCGACAACCGCCAACACCACAGACAGGCGGTATGGATTAACGGGTGGGCCGCCGAAGGTCTCCGCGACTCCGGCGCTACCATCACGCTTGTCCGGCCTCACCTGATTCCCCGAAAGGACCGGCTGGACCGCACCGTCGCTGTTCGCGTAGCCTGAGGCAAGGTGCTCCGACTCGCTACCACCCGAGTCCATTTGGATTGGGGGTCGGGGGAGGGATCCGTGCGGGTGGGGTTACTCGACCAACTACCGGCAGAAATCCTCCTGGGGAACGACCTGGGACGCTTGGTATCAGCCTACGCCACGGACGCGGCCGCCCCAGTGACCACCCGGCAACAAAGCCACCGGATCGACCAAGGCACTCCGGTCGGGACCCAGGTGAGACCAACCAGACCTCTCCGACCTCCCAAACCCCCCAAGCCTCCCAGACCTCCTCCCCCCGACCGGACGAACCCACATCTCCTCCCCCGGACCACCCCCTCACGTGGAGCTCTCCAGCCACCCTCCGGCACCAGACCCAGACTGACCCCACCCTAGAAAGGTACCGCGACCGGGCCGGCCAGGGTCCCGGCGACGGACGGGACGACAGCATTGAGTGGGAAGATGGGCTACTGTATCGGTACACCAATATGGGAGACGCTCAGAAACCACGGGCTCCCCACAAACAGCTAGTCGTACCGCAGGCCCCCAGAAAGGAACTCCTGAGACTGGCCCACGACATTCCCCTCGCCGGCCATCTAGGAATGGCCAAGACCCGACACCGGTTAACCCGAGCATTCTTCTGGCCTCGCCTTAGTGAGGATGTCCGGGAGTACTGCTGCACCTGCCTGACCTGCCAGAAAACGGGGAAAACTGGGGACCACCCGAAAGCCCCCCTTCACCCCATGCCCATCATTCAAGAACCCTTTAGTCGGGTGGCGGTAGACATAATTGGTCCCTTACCCCGCCCCAGCGCCACCGGGAAGAGATATATTCTCACCGTGGTGGACTACGCCACCCGATACCCCGAGGCGGTGGCCCTGTCTAACATTCAGGCAGACACCGTTGCCAGATGGCCTCCTACAGGTGTTCTCTAGGGTAGGATTTCCTCAGGAAATCTTGTCTGATCAGGGCTCCCAATTCACCGCTGAGCTAACCCAACAGCTCTGGCGTCTGTGCGGGGTTAAGGTGCTTCACAGTGCCCTATACCACCCGCAGACGAACGGGCTGTGCGAGCGGTTTAATGGGACCCTGAAACAGCGCATCCGCGCTTACACCCAAGAGAGGAAAGACTGGGAAAAATACCTACCCCACCTGTTATTTGCCTACCGGGAGGTCCCCCAAGAGTCGACCGGGTTCTCCCCCTTCGAACTCCTGTACGGGCGACGGGTGCGAGGCCCCCTAGACTTAGTCCGGGCGCAGTGGGAGGGGGGACAGGAAGCCGAAGGGCTCCCCGCCGTGAGTTACGTCCTGGAGCTCCGAGAGTGCTTGACCGAACTCACAGGGATGGTTCAGGGGAACATGCAGGCAGCCCAGGCCCAGCAGAAGGCATGGTACGACCGCTCTGCCCGCAGCCGCTCGTTTCTCGTGGGGCAGAAGGTCCTGGTGTTGAAACCACAGCGGCAGAACAAGCTGCAGGCGTCCTGGCAGGGCCCCTACCGGGTGGTCACCCAAGTGGGAGAGACCACCTACATGGTTGTCAGCTGTACTGACACCAGGATCCAGCGGACGTTCCATGTCAATATGCTGAAGGCATACCACGAGCGCCCCGAGACGGTATTTGCCATCTGTGCTCCTGCGACCGAGGAGGCAGAACAGTTCCCCCTGATAGACCTCCCCGGGATAGACGGTCGGCCCTCAGAGGTGGAACAAGTGCAGCTAGGGGAAGGGTTGGGTCCCCATAAGCAGGAGCAGGCCAGGCAGCTGCTCCAAGAGCACCAGGAGCTCTTCTCCGCACTCCCTGGCTACACCAGCCGGGCCGTGCACCAGGTGGAAACCCCTGGCCAGCGTCCCCTTCGGCAACCGGCATACAGACTCCCGGAGGCAGTACGCGAATCCATGCGGGCTGAAATCCGGGAGATGCTGGAGCTGGGAGTTATCGAGCCCTCTGCCAGTCCATGGGCCTCGCCCGTAGTCCTGGTCCCCAAAAAGGATGGTACCACCCGGTTTTGTGTCAACTACCGGAGGCTCAATGACTGCACTGTCACTGATGCTTACCCCATGCCCGAGTCGACCAGCTGTTGGATCAGATCTCCCAGGGCCATTTCTTGACCACGGTAGATCTGTGCAAGGGGTACTGGCAGATTCCCCTTGCAGAGGAGGCGACCCCGAAGTCGGCCTTCATCACCCCGTTTGGTCTGTACCAGTTTCGGGTCATGCCGTTCGGGATGAAGAACGCCCCGGACACTTTTCAGCAGTTGATCGATCGCCTCCTCGATGGCCTGCAGGAATTCGCTTGCGCGTACCTGGACAACATCGCCATCTACAGCCAGACTTGGGAGGAACACCTTCACCATCTGGGGGTGGTATTCGCTCGGATAAGGGACGCCAACCTAACCCTTAAACCCGCGAAGTGTAGGATAGGGATGTCCGAGGTACAGTACCTCGGCCACCGGGTGGGTCGGGGAACCCAGCGTCCAGAACCGGCCAAGATAGAAGCCATTCTGGAGTGGCCCACACCCATCACCAAGACTCAGTTCCTTGCTTTCTTGGGCACGGCAGGGTACTACCGGAAATTCGTTCCCAACTATAGCGTCCTCGCCAAACCCCTGACCGACCTGACTAAGAAAACCCTGCCCCGCCAAGTCCTGTGGTCCCCGGAGTGCGAAACCGCCTTCCAACAACTGAAGACCGCCCTAACCCAAGCACCACTCTTGGCAGCTCCCAATTATAACAAACGCTTCATTGTCCATACAGACGCATCGATGTTCGGACTGGGAGCCGTACTAAGCCAAGTGGGGGACGACGGGGGGATCATCTGGTGGCTTACATCAGCCGCAAACTCCTACCCCGGGAGGTGGGATACGCAGCGGTCGAGAAAGAATGTCTGGCCTTGGTTTGGGCCCTGCGAAAGTTCCAGCCGTATGTGTACGGGCGGTCCTTCACCGTAATAACGGATCACAACCCCCGGTGTGGCTCAACCAGGTGGCGGGGGAGAACGGCCGCCTGTTGCGGTGGAGCCTGGCCCTCCAACCTTTTAACTTTTCTATCCAATACCGGCCCGGGCCACAGAACGGGAATGCCGACGGTCTATCCCGGCAATCGGCCCGGGAACCCGGAGATCCAAGCTCCCCGACTTCCCCTATTTGACCCGTGTGGGTCCAACCGGGTCCGTCGGACTCGTTTGAAGGGGGAGGAATGTCATGGAACGGACATAGGGGCTCTGACCAGCGAGCCCCAGAACTAACAGCCTGGGACATTTCAAAGACCTTTTTCTTTATTTGAGACTCTTTCGGTTTTGCGTGTTGAAATGAACAGTTATACCTTTTCTAGATGTGGTTTTATTGGTGTGATGTATTACCATGTATCCTGTATTGTATGAGTGTGGATTCAGATGTGTAATTGTGTGATGCATTTAAAGGTATTATATTTCCCCTTGGTTGCTAGGAGTGAAAGGCTGTGTTGAAATTGAATTGTATGCTAATTTCTGTGTACATTAGCTCTGTGTGTGTCTGTAATCTGATGATGCAAGCATGCCATTGTATGCAAATTGAGTTCCCATTCAAGCCTGGGCATGTCTCCTTTGTGTGTGAGATGTTTAAATGCGTGTCCCATTTGAGTAAAAAGTCAGTTCAACTGCGTTTGACTTGAAGCATACAGCCCCGTTTGGTGTCGTCATTTCATAGCTAAAATCACAGTGCAGGAGACACTCTGCGGTCTCCTAGCTCCCCACTACGCAGAACGGGTCAATTTAATTCGGCAGCACCATCTCGCCAAGTAACACCAGGGTCATCTCAGGCCGCTCGAGACGCCGAGTGCCGTGACACTCGGTAGTCGGGCCTGACGCCATCAAGAGGGGGTCGGATTGGAGCACACCCGCAGATGGATAACACCCCATTCCGTCACACTACCAAAGGAATTTTTTTTAAAAAACACTGTCAGAATCCAGTAGTTTTCTTGAAAATCATTATAATGTTTTTATACAGTAAGAAATATTGGGGATATTCCCAATGCATTCATTACTGTAATAACCTATTTGGCAGGCCATCTACTGGCCAAATGGAGTTACTGCAGTTCTGGTCTTCGTGCAGGATCAGCTGGGGAGATGTTAGTCAGACATTCCCAGCTGGTTTTAAAAAAGGGTTAGAACCTCAGGTATCATGCCCATGGTGCTAAAACATTTAGGACATGTTCTGGAGCCCAAATTCCAAAGAATTTAATTTGCAGTAAACAATATTCCTTCAGATCGCTCCTGTGGAACAGCAGATTGACTAAAGTTGATATTGGGTCTTCGAGAGGTGCCTAGCATATCGAGTATAGTCAATCTCGGTAATGAAGGGGTTAAACTATCATAATAAATAAGTAAAAACATAAAATGCGTGCTTGTGTATGTTGTAGTTTTAATAACAGTTTGTAAAACAGTTGCAGCTAGTAAAATACTAACAGGATTATTCAAAGACCAAATTCCACCGGAATTTCTGTGCTCTTTTGTCTCCACACTTTTGGGAATCAAATTCCCCGACCCTGTGGTGAATTCAAAATTCACCGCAGAGTCCCTGAAGTGCAGGGAAAGATCGCCGCAAACCCACCGAATCGAAAGTAAAATCCGTTGCGAAACCGCCAGAAAACATCGGATCCAATCCGATAAACTGACGAAAACCATCCTGACGTTTTCGAAAAAAGCCGACGATCCACCGAACACAGCACCGAGCAGCTGCCGGAAAAACAAGCCGAAGAACGGGGTAAAAAAATAAAAAGACTGCAACTTTTAAAATTTTAAATGCTGTTTGCAAAGAAACTACTGGACGAAGATGTTTGGAATTAACATATAAGATCCTATGAATAATAATAAAAAGGTCTGTACAGAAAAAAAAAAGCGCCGTTTAAATTTTTTTTTCTGAAAACATCCTGAAAATGCCTAAAAAAATCTATAAATAAAGAGACTTTTTGCTGCAAATTAAAAGAATAAATGGTTTAATAGATATTGTATAGAAACGGGAATATATTTAACATTGAAATCTATGGGATTCGCCTGATTAAACCTGCCGAATTAAGCCACCGAACATCAGGGCATTTCACTGACATTTAGGTGCTGTTCGGTGGTCTCTGAATAGGTTAACCATTGCTTCTCTATGGGGATTTCCTTGCCATCAAACAGGCACTGTATTTTTTTTTTTTTTTTTTGAGAAAGGATTTTACCAGGAAGGATACATTGAGATTTCTCTCGTTTTCAAGTATGTCCTGGGTGACGAGTATGTACCGTCAGGTGTCTTGCCAAGGACACTTACTGACTTACTGGAGAGGTTGCTCTGGCATTTTGCTAATATTTGGCGAATTGCCACGTTTTGAATAGCCGACTGGTCCGGAAATTGCACCGTATGGGAAAATTCACCGTTCGGTTCAAGTTCGGCTCTCTTTGAATAACCCGTGGCATGTGGCCACCATATACCAGTTAATCAACCGTTAATGAGGATGGGTGTTTTTGCTGGAAGGTTGGACAGGTGCATTGAATTCTGGAAAAATACAGATTACAACTGAAAACTGTATCTGCAACACCGATATTTTATGGTGCCGTGGAATCTGTGGCGCTATATAAATAAAGGATGATAAAAAATACATAAATAATACACTCACATATATCTATACTTATCATTAGTGATCTAGCAGGTAGTTTCACAGGTGGACATGCAATCTGGCCCCCTGACACCATATCAGCCCCCCGCTTCCTTAAAACACGAGACAGAGAGACGGGTAGTAAATATTTTGTTGATCGGAGACAGAAGAATAACTATATATAAGGCACAGTTTGTGATGAAACTAGTAATAACACACATTAAAGGATATCTGCTAATCTATAACATTGCTATGAACCCATAACACAGCATCTGTCCCAAAAGACGTTATACAAGATTCATACTGGCAAGAATACAAGAGGGAACATTTATCACAACCATCCGTCCAAGCAGCAGCAATATAATATCCACTCCTTGGGGAGATAATTGTTGCAAAGTTATATCTGTACCATTAATACACCTACGAAAAAAAAAAAAACAATAGCGCTCGTGGCAAACTGCTTCAAATATCATGACAAATAAAAAGAGTTTAAAGGGTAATAGAATAACGCAAATAAAATCCTCCCTGGGTTTTCTAAAGTAAAATATACTATTTGCCCCTCTACACACACTATCGACCTGTAGTGGATCTAGGACTGGGCCACAAGGAAATAACGGCTTGAAAGTACATCTGTTCACTAAGCTCTGCCGGTTTGTGATGAAGCCATGATCTTCTGGCCATTATACCTATAGGCAATGGCATGAGATAAAGAATGCGGCGGCCGAACAATCCCCTATGCTTTAGCCACGAAGAGAAAAGTTCAGACGAGCTGAACTTAATTTTTACACTGTCAAACAAAAATAACATAATCTGAAAACATGTTTAGAGTAATGTTGCTCTGCAAGTGACAGTACATCACAAATCATTGGCGGATCCAGGGGTGGGTGCACCTTGTCAAATGCTCCCCCTGAGCAGTAGGGCTGGAATATGGGATTTTAGCAAATCAAATAGGAGCATAATGCATTAAATGGGGGCATAGTGGGAAATGAGTCACAATATATTGAATGGGGGTATAATATGAAATGAGGCATAATACATTAAATCAGAGCATAATTTGAAATGGGGCATAATACACTAAATCAGAGAATAATATGAAATGGGTCATAATACCTTGAATGGGGGCATAGTATGAAATGGGGCATAATACACTAAATCGGAGAATAATATGAAATGGGGCATAATACATTAAATCGGAGCATAATATGAAATCGGGCATAATACCTTGAATGGGGGAATAATATAAAATGGGGTATAATACATTAAATGCAGGCATTATATCAAAAGGGGCATAAAACATTGAATGGTTGAATGGGGTCATACTATGAAATGGGTCATAATACATTAAATGCGAGAATAATATGAAATTATTAAAATTATTAATAATATTAAATAATAATTAAATGCAGGCATAGTATGAACTGGAGCATAATACGTTGAATGGGGTCATACTATGAAATGGGGCATAATACATTATGTAACAACATAATAAATGAGGGCATACTAAACGTAATGTGGGCATAATACATTATGATTTTACTCACCTTTTCTCCCTTGCCAGGGTGTGGCTTCTCCTCTCCAGCTCAGGGACTTCGGAAACCTGCATAGAATGATGGATCAGAGCTACACCCACATGCACAAATTTAATTGATCTCTGCCTCTCTGCGACTGTTCGCTAACTCGAGTGGACTCAGAGAGGTTGACGTCGGCATGCTCTCTGCATGCTGATGTCACTTGTTACGGATCTGGTGACAGGCAAAAAATCACGGTTGCTGGTGACGCTGAGTGGGTAAAACCCCTATACCTCACCTAGCGTTTTCACCAGAAAGGGGTGGCATTCCTCACATCCTGATCACTTTAAAACACTAAAGTGGTCAGGGTGAGTAGAGTGTCCCTTTAATGTTTACCAGGCTCTATAGCCTCTTCATACAGCCTAATGCGAGAATGACAGGGTCAATGAGCAAGGATGAAGAATATTTTGGAAAACCTGTTTAGTCATGTATTCTATTCCCTTTGTAGATTTCCTACCTTGGATCTTCTCCTGCAATCCTGAGCAACTCGTGGTTTGGGGTTTTACGAATTCCCAAGAATCAGGCTGTTACATATTAACCAAAGTCCTTAAACTTAATCCTAGTCCAAAACTCTGTCTTCCACCTTGTAGAATCCTTTAAGAAGCTTCGAACATTCTTAAAAAGATATTATTTCTCCATCGTATAGTTATGGTACGGAACTTAATTTCGACCTTGCTCGCAGTCCATCACGCAGCTATTTTACTTTCTTTTAGAGTCCGGACGACTTTTTTTTAACACTCTATAATACTGTATTTTACCTCATTTTACGTTCAACCTTCAAACATCACATCATTTTTGCTATTATATATTATTTTGTGCACGACTGTCCAAACTATTATTTTAAGGCACTTTGAATGCTGCAATTAAAGATCACTATGCAATTAAAAAAAAAATAATCGGTCGTCAGTCTTATGAAGACCAAATAACGCATAAACAGGCTCGAGGAAACAAGAAGGTACGCTGGATGAAGCTAGGCAGATAGCAAAATTATTCACGGGTTGCTCCCTTGGGCAACATAACTTTAGAGCAAATATCTTTGTGAAACTCATACTGCTGTTGTCTAGATTGAACGGAAAGGTCAATAACATATCTGAAATGTTTAAGGGTTTTGGCTTCCCATAGCAAATCAGCTAAATGCTTGAGTTCCTACATCCATGCAGATGCCGAATAGAGCTGTTTGATGTTAAATGTTATCTTTTAATCCCCGCAGATGCTCTCTTTCGGCATTGTTACTATTGATTAACCTTCTATATATTCTTTTGATTATTTATCTGTAAGCTCCAGCAGTGAAACAGTTAAAATATAAAAATGGTACAGGCGTGCCGTTCCGGGATACTTAAGGTTTCAAGGAAAGATCGCTACGACAAAAAAACCAAAAAGTACATTGTTGACAAACCATGGTGCCCCGGATATTTTGGGGTTAAGAGCTCGTTGAATTGAGCTCTATACCTGAAATTGACCAAATTTTCGGTTGAAATTTGGCAATTTATTGGTTCGGCATATGTAGTTAAGCATTACCAGGATATTGATTACCTGTATCATATACCAATATATATATTATACAGATAATATCTGCTTCATTATCAGTGTCCGCTCCTATTCTATACTCAATAAAGGAAATATTGGCGATTCAATTCCATTTTTATTCCCACTGTTCTGTCGATATTTGAAAATACGTGTATATCAACGGTTGATAAATGGCTAGAAATGTGAGATTCATGAGTAATCGGTATCTTGATATTTCGGTATTGGACCAATTCGAAATATCAGAAAAGTCCAATATATTCTGCCGTTTCCAATATTCGGAACCTTTATATATAATACTAGAATTTTTTTTTAGAGGGGCTAGGGTCAGGGCTAGGGTGAGGGTTAGGGCTACGGTTAGTTTAGGGTTAGGGTTCGCTTTAGGGTTAGGTTAGGAATAGGCTTAGGGCGACAGTTTCTGTGTGTCATATGATTAAGATCAGGGCTAGGGTTAGGTTAGGACAAGGGTTAGGATAGGGCTAGCGTTAGGATAGAGTTAGGGCTAGGATTAGTGATAGGGTTAGGTTTAGGTATATGTTAGGGCAAGGTTTAGAGTTACCAAATTGCCGATATGTCGACCAATTTCCGAAAAGGTCTGAACCGAATCATGCATATCTATAAATGTCTCTCCGGGCAGGGAAACAGAGAAGTTCACACTGAAACCACTGAAACCACCATTTGAACATTGGGTTTTCAAATTGGCATGCTCAGTCGCCATAATATGATGCCGATTATGGTTTTAATGCACAGTTAGCAATTTTTTGCTGTTTTCTTTGCATGAAATGGAGCTGAATACTAGCAGAGTGCACTGTCATCCAGGAATACTGAAAGTTGAGCAAAAGACTGATCTGACATGTGCTTAACGTTACAGGCTAGTACGTTCAGATTATGCATTCACCATCGATAAAACTAACTAATGACATACAAATGGAAGCCAGAGAAGGGAAATTGGTGGTGGGATTAGACTGATGCTTGAAATGTTTGCCTAGAAATCATAAGCTCTAGTTGTGGCATCATGAAAATAATGGGGGCTTGTAGCCCATTTTGTTGCACCCTATATTTTCCAATGTCGGATCTGACCTACCTGTACATCTCCATCCATGCTCCCTAAAAAATTGAAAAAGTCTAAATTTATGGTACTCTCTTTAATGAGATACTATAAGATTAAAATAGGGGAGGGTAGAGAGAGAGTCAAACATTATTACTACCTGACCGCTTTCACACTCACTCCTCTCTTTTCAACCTTTTAGTTTCCCATAAAACCTTACCTTATACCAGTGCTGATCTCCACCTGATTTCTGCAGGACATGACATGGCGCCAACTACAGCATATCACATGAATTCAGGGGAGCTAGACATTCCAGCAAATACAATGGCTCTTTATGATGGAAGCCAATGGATCGGGCTAGTTCCCAAAGGTCCCGAAGCCCCAGAACTGGATCTCAGATCCAGCTAAGCTCAGATCTTGAGCAGGACCAAGCTCCAGCACTGGGAGAGCTTAGTCAGCCCCAGACTCCTTCAGATGGGTGAGAGGACAAAGGAAGCTCAGAGCAGTGTGCCCACTCAGATAAGATAGAGTGGTCACACTGCGTAGAGTGTCTCTTTATATATGAAATACTTCTTTAAAGAAGTCCTGACCTTTGCAGATCAGCAGATACTTTGCTTGGTGTCTTTCACAACTCATGGCTACAGTCTACTGAGATATTCCCGATCATCTCTTACCCTTCTTTTGCTGCCTGTGAGCAAAACGGTAGAATGATAGTAGAAAAAAGGAAATTCGATTACTCATTCCCAAAAAAATATAATAATAATAATGATGGAGTTGCAAAGAAATCAGTCATAACCATTACTTTCTTCTCCAAATAGCAGGACAAGACAATCATAAGATTCATTTTCTCAACACGCGGAGGCAAAGCTAATTTATGCTAACAACATTTATTATTCATTTAAGCTCCCAGAACAATGGGAAACATTGTGAAGATTTGCTAAACTTGTTTATTAGCTAATATTTTAAATCTAAATGGCTGTGCCTTTTCATTTTTTTTTCTTCCAGTTTCACACCGACACCACTCGGCGCAGAATAAAGAGTCGCGATAAACTTCATTTTTTTTACGGCTTTGGAGGAAAACACTTTATTTTAGATGTAACAGCACAACACGAATAATTTTGTCGCTCCTGGTACCTTCTCGACTCCTGTGGATATATCATTTTCACTTCAAGATCACTTTTTACTTGTCTCTGCAGCTGACGGAACATTCTTTATCAGATAATAAGCCGAAAACATAAATTTAAAAAAGAAAAAGAAAAAAAGCTCATCACATTAAAGGAAATACTCAATCAGAAGGGCGAAGATATAAAAAATGAAATTGGTATGTTTTACTGAGCACCCTGAGGAAAATCAAATATTCTTTAAAATTGTCTCAGTCGAGATGTTCAGAACAACAAAAAAAGTATATAATACAAAAACTAAAAGACAAATAAAATATTGATATTGAAAATAATGTAAAGTGTAAAGAATATATATTTTTTTATAACTTGTGTTGTCAGACTTTACCTAAAATGTCTTTATATTGATTAACCCCTTCACTACCAGGCGATTTATGTTGAAAAATGAAAATATTTTTATCGAAATAATTATTTGAAACACCGGACGCAAAGTTAACACTTAATTATAAGGTAAAATAGAAAATATGCACAGAAATTGTTGTTGTGAGATAGTTAAAACATTAACCCCTTAGTGACCGGGCGGTTTTACACAAATCCGTCTTTTAGTGACCGCTGCTGTTTTTACGTTTCTGCGCTGTTAGTGTTTAGGACAATTTTTCCTCTTACTCGTTTATTCGACCCACACATATTATACACCCTTTTTCCCGCCATTAAATGGACTTTCTAGAAATACCATTATTTCCATCATATCGAATAATTTACTATAAAAAAAAATATGAAATATGAGGAAAAAAATGGTAAAAACACACTTTTTCGTAATTTAATCCCCAAAATCTACAACCACCCAAAAAGACCCCGGCTAAATAGGTTCAAAATTTTGTCCCGAGACTAGAAATACCCAATTTTAACATGCGTTTGCTTTTTAACCCCTTCACTGCTGAGACAGTTCACCTATGTGCGCTGCGCTCATTCTGACCATTTTGTGCTAATTATTTTTAGATGACAGCCTAGGTCCTATTTAATTAAACTCCCCCCAGACAAAAAAAAAACTTTAAAAAAAAAAAAAATTTTATTTTATTTCATTTTTTTATTATTATTTTTTTATTTAATTTTTTTTTTAATTTTGTTTTAAAACCAAACCTGGTCATGTTTGGTATCATTTGAAAGGCCATAATCAGGCCTTTTAAATGATGGCAAATATGACCATCCAGCTGCCATGGATCGGGAGATAAAGGGATCCTTAGGATCCCCTTATCTCTACATGGCAGCTAGAGGGTTAACTGGCCCACTGACATCCTCACACATATGGTGAGGTTGTCAGTGGGTGGGGGGGGACCTGGAGGCTTGGCTGACATCCAAGATGTCAGCCCCCCTCCAGGTTTGAATCGCGTTTTGGCGCCAATTGGCGCCGAAAAGCTGTTAATGCCATACATCGCTGGAAAGGGGAGGCTCTCCCCTCTCCAGCGGTGCAAATGGCATCTCCCTAGATTCAATGGTTGGGGAGATAGAGGGCTCCGAAGGAGCCCCCCCTCCCCTCCATTGAAATACATGGGGCACCTTCTGATGACGTCACCACGCAGCGTGGCAACGTCATCAGCCTCGCCTGCCCATGTAAATCACATGGGCAGGCTTCCTCCCTGCCAGATCGCCGTGGGATCCGACGAGGGAGGTGAGTATCGGGCGGGAGGGGGATTTGGCGCTGCTGACGTACCCTGTACGTCCGCGGGTCTAAGGGAGACCCGAGGACAGGACGTACAGGGTACGTCAGGGGTCATTAAGGGGTTAAAATAATGTAAATTTGATAATTTTTAATTTTTCATGTGTTCTTTTATCCATTATAGAAATAATGTTGGAATGAAAGTTTCTGAGGTCAAGATGGCATCGCTTATCAACAAACTTAAACTCAAACTGAAATTCTCTTTATTCCTCCCTCCAAGAGAAACCCAATACCACCTATCTCTCTACAAGTAAATGGAACGCTCATTAGCCCAACACCCCAAGCTCGCTGCCTTGGTGTCACTTTTGATTCTGACCTAACGTTATCTCCCCGCATCCAGGCCATGACCAAATCCTGTTACTCTAAACTCAAGAACATTGGCCATGTCCGCCCTTTTCTGACACAAGATACCGCAAAGGTGCTGGTACATGCTCTTGTCATTTCACGACTTGATTACTGCAACTCGCTCCTTATTGGCCTCCCCAACTCCCGTATTGCCCCTTTGCAATCTGTAATGAATGCAGGCGTCAGGCTTATTTTTCTCACCAGACGCACCTCTCGTACCTCCCCACTGCCAGTCCCTCCATTGACTTCCTGCACTTTCCAGGATACAGTTTAAAATACTGCCGCTCATGTTGAAATCGCTCAATAACTCAACTCCTCCCTACATGTCTTCATCCCATCCAGACAACTCTGGTCAGTAGGCGAGCGCCTCCTGTTATCTGTCTACATGCGCATGGCCAACTCTCACCTCCAAGACTTCTCACGGGCAGCACTGGTCCTGTGGAATGACTTTCCTCGCCCTATCAAACTCTCCCCTAATCTTCAGGCCTTCAAGAAATCCCTCAAAACCCATCTCTTCTGATTAGTGTATCACTGATGCAACTCATCCCTCTGCTCACCTACTCACTCATGATTGAAGCTGCTTCTATGACCCCACCATTCCCGAACCACTGGCACTAATGATCCTGCTATCTAGTAAAATTCCTCTTGTCTTCCTCAACCCCAATCCCTCTAGATTGTAAACTCCTATGAGCAGGGCCCTCTACACCTCCTGTTTCCATCACATGTCTGTTTATCTCGTTCCCTCTGATTATTGTAAAGTGCTGCAAAAACTGTTGGCGCTGTATAAATGATGACAATAATTAGAATAATAAAAATTACAATAACACCTTTTTCAGTCATAATAACCCCCTGAATCTTATCTCTGTACTGCAATGAGTGACCTCAGAGCCCCCCCTGTATTCTGCCATCTAATTTAAATGGTCATGATAACCTGAGTGTTCTCGCAATGGCTTCCCCCTTGAGGTGCTCCTGAATGTTGATTCTGCCCTCCAAGCACCTGGAATTCTGGCCTCCCGGAAAACTATCAATAAGCTGTCATTGAATGGTACTGGAATCGCCACGAACGGAATGATGGGCAAATGAAATGTAGAAAAGTAAAACTTTTATTCCAATTAAAATATCAAAGATAAAAGCCCAACACGTTTCGTCTGTTATCAGACTTTCTCAAGGGCAGTAGTAATACACTATGCATCAAATAAAGTGATATGACAAACAAATTTCCCATCATTCCTTTTATCATCCCCAAGCAATTTTCATTGGCTGTTCGTTAATCTATGGCGTTTTCCTTATATGGTCATTTCCTGTTAGTTCAGTTTATTTTCCCCATAAGTCTCTCTTTTTTTCTCTCTCCATACTGATATCCTGATCCGGTAACTTTTAATAACATAGGTCCCATCCTATTGGTCATTTTCACTCTCCTTTTCTACATTTCATTTGCCCATCATTCCGTTCGTGGCAATTCCAGTACCATTTTTGGCTAAACCAACTAGGTTCTAACTAGATTCAGCGGTGGTTCCAATAGACGTTGAAGTTCTATCATCTTTTCTCATTTCTATGTGGAGTAGTGGACCATCTCCTGGGAATACGTCAGCACTTCAATTCAGAGAAGTAATATCTTCTCCTACCACCTATTGTGTATTTCTCAATACGCTGTCATTGGTCAGCCATTTTGGATTTATTACAAGAATGTACAGCTCTGTACGTTCCTGACCAGCTGATGACTCTCAAAGCATTCACTTTGAGAACCATTAAAGTGGCTGCACATTCACATTTGGGTACATACATGATGGGTACAGCTGCATTGGACAGCTGAGGAAGAGCAGACAGTCCCAGAGCTGCAGAGAAGGTGAATATTGAAGCTCTTGCCAAATTTGAAACATCCTGGGAAAACATTCCTTCTTGACCTCAGAATGGCAGTCAGATTTCTCCCTGGATCTAGCAGTCATTATCAGATATTAAAGATAATAAATCTTAATATTCTGTTTTTGCAGTAAGTCATCCAGTCGTTTTTTTATAGTCTGTACAGAATCTGGCCCAACTACCTCAACAGGCAGAAAATCCCACAGCTTTATTGCCCTCACCGTAAAATAACCCTTCCTATGCTTTAGACTGAATTTCCTTTCGTCCATTCTGAATGGGTGACCTCGTGTCCTGTGTATAGTCCTATTAATGAATAGGTTTCCAGACAATGGTTTATAATGGCCCGTATTTATTTACATAAAGTTATCAGATCTCCTCTAAGACCCGTATATATTTATATAAAGTTATCAGATCCCCTCTAAGGCCCGTAAAGATTTATATAAAGTTATCAGATCCCCTCTAATTCCCTGTATATATTTATATAACGTTATCGGATCCCTCTATGACCCGTATATATATTTATATAAAGTTATCAGATCCTCTAAGGCGCTGTTTCTCTAAACAGGTTTAAGCTTGTTAGCCTTTCCTCATAACTTAAATGTCCATTCCCATTATTAATTTAGTCGCCCGTCTCTGCACTCTTTCTGGCTCCATAATATCCTTTCTTAAGACAGGTGCCCAAAATCGCACGGCATATTCAAGGTGCGTCTTACCATTGATTTATAGAGAAGCAAAAATATGTTTTCATCCCGACAAGGAATTCCCCTTTCAATGCCAATACCTTGCTGGCCTTGGCGGCTGCTGTTTGACATTGGGCATTGTTACTGTTAGTTTGAAGTCTATGATTATTCCCAAATCCTTTTCCTGTCGTGATTTCCCTAACTTGGTCCCATTTAGGTTATAAGTTACTCTACACTTGTTTTTTAGAAAGGTAAGAGAGGGCATCAACTGAGTATCACCAGCAAGATCCATGTAGAGCTCATAATCTTCCATCTTTCGATAATTAATAAATTGACTATGCATTTGCCCAGACTCACCATATTGTTAGTTGGAGCTCTTTAAAACGTAAAGGCCTTGCCAATAGCTCCAACGTACGGTCAACTAATATGCAGGTCAGTGGAAAGAGACGGTATATAATAATATGAAATGGTCTTGAGAGTAGGTTGGGAAAGACAAAAGTCTTAGGCCTAGACGCATGACGGGTGTAAAACATGTCCTGCATATAAACACTGAGAAAATCCCATTAACCAGACGTACAGGTTAATAAGAAGTGACCTGAACATTTTTCTTGTATCCCATCCATAGCATGTAGCATGCCTTCCTGATATACATAAGCTTAAATCCAGAACAAAAAAAAGCAATTGTTTTATTGGACTCATCAGAGGTGCTTAGTGAAAATGGCAACATGCTGAAAAATTAATTGAGAACCTAACCTTCAGATGAAAAATACTTAAGACTCTTTATAATCAGCTTACAGAGACATGCAGGAATTTGGTTTAATAATTTAGTTTTTGATATTTTGCTATTAATTAAAAATCCAGGCTATTTCTCTTTGCACCAGTGACATAAACATTATTCACCAAAATATCAATTATCTCTATTGAATGTTAGGACTTTCAATTATAAACGTCTCCAAACACTAACAGGATCTGTACCGAGATTAACAGCTACAGATTTTCATTTGCGTGACTTGACATTACAAAATGTACTTGGTTGTTTTACAGCGGAGACCCTGTTAAGGCTCGGGTCCTGAGCTTATTATGTGATAGCGGCAACATTGCGTATCATTATTTTTCTATGTTCTGTAACTCTTACAGGGTTATACAAAGTGATCCGAATGGCTGCCGAAAGGGAACCGAACGCTAAAAATCAGCGTTCAGTTACCTTTCTTGGCCATTCGGCTATCCAGAGAGCAGGCAATTCGCCAACTCCTGGCGAATTGCCTGCACTTACGGTGCCTGTTCGGTGCCTGTTCGAGGGCAGTTAAATCCCCATAGAGAAGCAATGCTTCGGCTATTCAGAGAACAAAAACCAGCAGTGAAAAGTTGCCGAATTGCCCTGCCATTCGATGGCTTCATGCGGCAGATTTATTCAGGCGAATCCCATAGGCTTCAATGTTAAAAATATTCCTGTTTTAATTCAATATCTAATAAACCATTCATTATAATATTCTGCAGTAAAGAGTCTCTTTATTTATAGATTTTTTGGGATATTTTAAGCATTTTTCGGGATTTGTTGGCCAAAAAAGTTTTTCTGATTTTTTTTTTCATTACATTTTTTTAAACGTCTGTTCTTTTTTCTGTAACAGCCCTTTTTATTATCATTCATTGGATCTTATATGTAAATTTCAGACATTTTCGCTCAGTAGTTTCTTTGCAAACACCCTTTCACTTTTCAAACATTCAAGCAAACAGTTTTTTTTTTTCACTCCATTCGTCTACGGTGTCGGGTTTTTCCGGCAGCTACACTGCGTGTGATTGGCTCCTGCTTGGGTTTTTCTGGCGTTTTTGATGTGTTAATCCAGATGTTTTTGCAGGTTTTCGGTGAGCCTTCGCCGGGTTTTGCGGTGCGTTTTAGGCGGGTTTGCGTCGACTTTTCCCTGCAATTCGGGGACCCTGTGGTGCTTGCTGAATACATCGCAGGGTCGCCGAAAATGATTCTGCACCCCTCCCTTCGGGTCCTCCTGTGTATTAAGTACACAAAGAAGGACCTTAATTTATTAGTTTCAGCTGCTGAAACCCTTATTTCGCTGCGCGAGATTTAACTATGTAACCATTTCACGTTTCAAGTTACATAACGTAAAACAAGCTTCCTGTAATTGAATATCCTATAGTTTGAATGGTTAGTTCAGAGCAATCACTCACTCCAGAAATAAATAAAGCTAGGGAATGATAATTGATGATTGATGATGGTCAGCAGGACTGAAGGGACATTTTCAGTGCTTGAGTTGTAATGGGGCCATGAGACATCCGATCCATTAGGCCAAGGGTCAAAAACCTTGACCATCAAGGTGTTTTGAAACTACATATTCCACGAAGCTCTGATAAACTAATGAGTAGCTGAGCACCATGGGGGATGTAGTTCCAAAACATGTGCAGGATCCAGGTTTCCCAACCCTTTTATATATATATATATATATAGTGATATAGCCACTGGACACATAAATCAGGGCTTCTGCTTTTTTTTATTGTGCAGTCATTACAGGGTACATGATGAACAGAAAAATAAACAAATACGAAACAAACGTCTACTCCTTGATGCAGAGATTAGCTAAACATTTCAGAATTCCTATCTACTGTATACGACATAATGTACCTTTCTCCTTGGCTCGGGAATATGCTTCCGTTCGTTATGCACCCTGCACAAAGACTTCCCTCTAAGAGGGAACCACATTTCCTATAAAGGGCAGGACAGTCCTAATTAGGCATCAGCTGTTGGTTAACCCTATAGGGAAAAAAGAGTCCTCCATCTGCCTGCTGATGGACCCGTGGTCTATCACACTTCCCCTAATCACACTGTAACAATATATATATATACAGTATATAGAATACACAAGGAGGGTAGCACACAACCTTTACTATGCACAGAGTGTGGGTGTTTCTCAAGACAATGTAATACACCAAAACAGGAAGAGAGCACTCCAATTAACACATTCAAAGACTTAAACAGCAGGCCCTACTTTAAAACATTAAAGATTTTACCAAATTTTAACCCTTCAAAGCTTCCAAAAAATCTTACCCCTTTCAGGATTACAACAGTTCTTAACGGGTTCTTAAAAGGTTAAAAAACCTTGTAAAAAGTCTTAAATGGGTTAAGTAACTGTGTTTTCGCTTTGTCTTTTATCATCTCGGTCAACTACTGATTTGAAGGTTATTTTTTTAATATCACACACGGTGCTGCATACGTTTAGCTGTTGATACTGTCTGGCACAGAAGCACTCGGTTTATCACTGGAAGAACTTTCATCCCAAACTTCAGGATACAAGGTGATGTTGATATATATATAAATGATACAACTGATTATAAGTCCATGCAAAATTCATGAGGACATTGGGAACAAACAATACGTTATAGATTTCCCTAGATTGTGTTTCAGTGAGTCTGTGCTCAGGTTTCAATGCAGTCTTAGCTCTTCTATGCCATCAAAACGTATGTAAATCTATACCCTGCATATATCAGTCTGATCCCACCTGCTGTGGAAGCCAGGCCGGTGTAAAGTATATCTCCAATCCCTTCACGCAAACACTGCACAACCTAAACTGCTGGTCTTTAGAATAGCCGGAACTAGCTACACAGAACACAGAAAACACAGGGTCATGAACAAGCCGGTCTCAGAAACCAGAGAGGGTAGTCAGGCGTAGGTTCAGCACACGGGCTTAAACAAATACATAGTAGTCAAAACAGAGCCAGGGTCAATACGAAGGTAAATATCAATACAGAAAACAAGAACCATGACAGGGCAATGTGGCAAAGGAGCTACCCAGCTTTTGAATCTCGTGGGCTTCACGTCATCAAGTTGTGCCCCCTGCTGGCCGCCATATCATCAGCTGGCGTCCGTGGGAGCCGGCATAATCAATCGGCGACTAGCCAGCGGGCCAGCTGTGCAGCAGCGCTCTTCCGACATGGCAGCATCTGGTGATTGTTTGGTATATCATGCCTTAATAGTTCATCCTTTGATCTTTGCTTTGCGCTCATTAACTCAAGACATATTAGAAAATAGTCTTCGATTTACTTTACATGACAGAATCGGTGCATTAAATCATACAGTTCATGTGTCTCGATTTCCATCAAACGTCTGTAGGACATAGCATGTCCTATTCTATTCTTGATGTTAAGTTACCGGCTGGAGTTGCTTTTCTGGCATTGCTGCAAGCTTGGCTTGTGGCTCATAATTAGTTGTTCCATACTGTATTTTACCGGCTCCAACACTTTTCCCATAGGAGCCAATAACAACAGCTCAAAATGTCAACAGTGAGCAATTCCATGGTAGCTCTCTGTTCTCGGATCGAGGTAGTATTCATAAATTAATACAGCCTATCAGAGCCAATTGTTAAGTAGTTTTCCTTTTGCAATGTCATTTAGCAGAAGAATAAGCCCACCAAAAAATGCCGAACTTAACTCAGGTTCCGCGTCACAGAGGACAAAGCATCCATCTGCATCCTCTGGTAGTGAATAGAGGTCTGCACAGCTGAAAAATTCATTTTGTTTCGTTTCATTTGAAAATAATTTAGTCTGAAAAAGAATTTGTTTGAATACTGTTTCATTTTTGTAATTTCGTTTCAAAATTTCGAGTCTTAGGATCCCTATAAAAATCCCCAATAAATCAAATCCTGCTTAATTACTGTTAGATTAGGGTTAAACATGAGGGTTAAAAGGCAAGCTAGTATTAAATATTGAGCTGTCTATTGGCCTGTGGTGTCTAATAAAACAGATTCAGCGCCACAGGTCAATTAACAGGGACAGGGTGCTTTTTGAAAGAGTTAAATTAAATTGATTTGTTTTCATAATTTCATTTGTAGTTTGGAATTGATTCGAATTTTAGGATCACTAAAAAAATACCCCAAAAAATCAAATCCTGTTCAATTACTGTTAGATTAGGGTTAAAAGACAAGCTAGTGTTATATATTGAGCTGTCTATTGACCTGTGGTGTTGCATAGAACAGATTAAGTACCACAGCCAATTGACAGGGACGGGGTGCTTCGTAAAACAGTAAAACGAAAATGATTTGTTTTCATAATTTCGTTTGCAATTTAGGAGCGATTCGAAGTTTAGGATCACTAAAAAAAAAACCAATAAATCCTGCTCAATTACTGTTAGATTAGTACAGAAAAAATGGCGTCGCGCCCATACTCACTTATTTTTGGAGCGGCGGCAACTGCCAGGAGTAACAGCCCAGTAAATGTATAAAACATAACAAGGAAGGAGAGTGTCATCTGCGCTCATTCCTATGTGTTCCATGTACAACAAAAATGAGGTTTTGTTTGTTTCAATGGCCATTGCAACGTAAGCCCACTCGCCACTTCAAGGCACCTCTTTAGAGTGGGTACCTAACAATTGTAACCAAAAGGCCGCTCTACTGAGCAGCTCCAAGCCCCTCCAGCTGCTTTTCAGCAAGGAGAGACAAAGATGGTGGGTTTTATTTATACACGCACCAAGCACTTCCCATTTGGGATCAAAAACAAAAACATGGAAAGAGGAACAGCAGCAAAACGACGGACTGGTGTTACAAGCATGATATACATAAATACAGAAAAAAAAAAAAAAAAAAAAAAAAAAAAAAAAACCTCATTTTTGTTGTACATGGAACACATAGGAATGAGCGCAGATGACACTCTCCTTCCTTGTACTGTTAGATTAGGGTTAAACTTGAGGGCTAAAAGGCAAGTTAGGGCTAAATTATCGTTTTGCTGCAGTGTGCATAGAGGAATCTTTCAATCAATGATTCTCTTATGAAACAGTGTAACAAATCAGTTTTGTTATATACTGTTTCGGTTTCATTTCAATTCGGATGCAACTAATTTGTTATTTCGGAAGTACTATAGGAGTTAACGAGATTTCAGATGAATTGTGATTCGTTATGAAACAAATGCACAACTAGTCATGAGCAGTGGAAGACTAGGAACAAATAGTTACCCAGTGTCCTTCTGCTGTTCCTCTGTGGCTCCTGCATGACCCTACCCTCACGACTGGGACTATCTTGACTACATGGAGTCCTATGGACAACAGGGCCAGAATCTGTTTGTGGCTCCCAAAATAACTGATACAGCCGATGGGTCAGAATATGCTTGGTATCAAAGGTGTTAACGGATATCAGATTGCGACGATTTTTTTACCTTACTGGCTCCCAGTTACCAGGACGAGTAGCATAGGGCCAAGGTTTGTGTCAGAGGTGCGTCCGTTGGTTGAATTGTCTCTGTTTGCCCACAATATGCTGCCTGTCTGCACTATTTGGATATTCATTGTTACTTTTAACATAAAATGCATGAGAACTGGCAGTAAAAAGATAAAAAAAGAAACTTGAGGGTCTCTATTCCATTCTTCACGCAAAAATGCACGGTAAACGCGTGATTTTTTGCGCTATGCGTTAAACGTAAACGCGCGTAAATTAACGCTGGTATTACAATCCTCGCGAATTATTTAATCTGTCAAAAAGTAACGCGCGTAAAAAAGACACGCAAAAACGCGCGCGCATTAACGTTGCGCGCAGAAATCGGTGTGCGGACAGTTTTTTTCACGCGATTCAGTCAAACAGAATTGAGTACCTTAATCGTCTCACGTTAAGTTTTTGCGCCTGTCATAGTCAATCTGCGCATATATGCTGCATCAAAAACAAAACACGCACAACTTCTCAATTTTATTGTTTGGGTATGTGTAGAATGTGTAACTATACTGTGCTGTATTTTATTTTTTGGGCTGGTGTATTTGGTTTCGGCCGGGACGTTCAGATTTGATGTTACCACCAGCTTTTCAAAGACTTTAAAATTATGTGCGCAAAAGCTGTCCGTTAAAAACTGCGCATAGATTGTAATACCATCCACGTACCTGCGCACAAACGCATTTGCGCTGACAATGTTAAGTATAGGACGCGCAACGTACATTACGCTCGCGCAGTGTTCGCACAGGTTCACCCGCGGTAGACGGTAACGCACATTTTTTTCGCAGACATTGTAATATGACGTTCAGCACAAAGGGTTTTGCCCCTCGCGTTAATGCGTTTTTGCGCACGCGTTAACGTTTGCACGAAGAATGTAATAGAGCACGAGGTCTTTTGCTCAACATTCAAACTCTATTGATGTATAAATATACGACTCAATGGTCATTTTTCTACTTTTATATTTATGTATTTATAGCAACTTCCCTAAAGTACTTCGCAAAGTTCTATAGGAGCATAAATACCGAGCAGCCCGGCCTCTGTCATTCTGCGCCTCGCTGTGTTATTTCCTCCTTTAGTTTTGAGAAATTGCGAAAGGAGTGAGTTTTCCGAATAAAGTACATTTTCATTAATCTTGTACTCTTCAGGCTTGACATAAAAATCCGTTAAAGATATAAAGAATGATGACACGGTCTGACTGCTGTTGGGAGAGAGGTAGAAAAACCCCAGAAATACAGGGGGGAAAAAAAGGAACAAAATATTACACTATATAACAGTGATAAAGGTCTTACGGGAGTCTCAGGCATTGTGAATAGCCAGCTGTGCTTCTTCTGCCATATTATATAGCGGAGAAAGTGGATGCAAGCTAATCGTATAAATTAATGATGCATTTTCACAGTTATTATACCACTTTGTAAGAGGCAAGTATAAACATTCTTAATTTTGGATGCTCCAGCCTATAACATCCCCAGCTGGAAGGGCAGGTGATACCTAGCCCTGCTAATGTAAATAGAACATACAGTCAGTTCCAGAAATATTGGGACATGGACACAATTCTAACATCTTTGGCTCTATACACCACCACAATGGAGTTGGAATGAAACAAACACAATGTGCTTTAACTGCAGACTGTCAGCTTTAATTTGAGGGTATGTACATCCAACTCAGGTGAACGGTGTAGGACTTACAGTAGTTTGCAGATGTGCCTCCCACTTGTTAAGGGACCAAAGGTAATGGGACAGAATTATAATCATAAATCAAACTTTCCCTTCTTAATACTTGGTTGCAAATCCTTTGCAGTCAATCACAGCCGGAAGTCTGGAACGCATAGACATCACCAGACACTGGGTTTCGTCCCTGGTGATGCTCTGCCAGGCCTCTACTGCAGCTGTCTTCAGTTCCTGCTTGTTCTTGGGGCATTTTCCCTTCAGTTTTGTCTTCAGCAAGTGAAATGCATGCTCAATGGGATTCAGGTCAGGTGATTGACTTGGCCATTGCAAAACATTCCACTTCTGTCCCTTCAAAAACTCTTTGGTTGCTTTTGCAGTATGATTTGGGTCATAGTCCATCTGCACTGTGAAGCGCCGTCCAATGAGTTCTGCAGCATTTGGCTGAATGTGAGCAGATAATATTGCCCGAAACACTTCAGAATTCATCCTGCTGCTTTTGTCAGCAGTCACATCATCAATAAATACAAGAGAACCAGTTCCATTGGCAGCCATACATGCCCACGCCATGACACTACCACCACCATGCTTCACTGATGAGGTGGTATGCTTAGGATCATGAGCAGTTCCTTTCCTTCTCCATACTCTTCCCATCACTCTGGTACAAGTTGATCTTGGTCTCATCTGTCCAGAGGATCTTGTTCCAGAACTGTGAAGGCTTTGTTAGGTGTTGTTTGGCAAACTCTAATCTGGCCTTCCTGTTTTTGAGGCTCACCAATGGTTTACATCTTGTGGTGAACCCTCTGTATTCACTCTGGTGAAGTCTTCTCTTGATTCTTGACTATGACACACATACACCTACCTCCTGGAGAGTGTTCTTGATTTGGTCAACTGTTGTGAAGGGTGTTTTCTTCACCAGGGAAAGAATTCTTTGGTCATCCACCACAGTTGTTTTCCGTGGTCTCCTGGGTCTTTTGGTGTTGCTGAGCTCACCGGTGCGTTCCTTCTTTTTGAGAATATTCCAAACAGTTGTTTTGGCCACGCCTAATGTTCTTGCCATCTCTCTGATGGGTTTGTTTTGTTTCTTCAGCCTAATGATGGCTTGCTTCACTGATAGTGACAGCTCTTTGGATCTCATCTTGAGAGTTGACAGCAACAGATTCCAAATGCAAATAGCACACTTGAAATGAACTCTGGGCCTTTTATCTGCACATTGTAATTGGGGTAATGAGGGAATATCACACACCTGGCCATGGAACAGCTGAGAAGCCAATTGTCCCATTACCTTTGGTCCCTTAACAAGTGAGAGGCACATCTGCAAACTGCTGTAAGTCCAACACCGTTCACCTGAGTTGGATGTACATACCCTCAAATTAAAGCTGACAGTCTGCAGTTAAAGCACATTGTGTTTGTTTCATTCCAACTCCATTGTGGTGGTGTATAGAGCCAAAGATGTTAGAATTGTGTCGATGTCCCAATATTTCTGGACCTGACTGTAAATTCTGGGTCCTTTTACACCAAAGCAAATATTTGAGATATTGGGAGAGTACCCTGACATACATATTAAAAAAATACATAAGGGGTTCTTCAAAGAGAGTCGAGTTGGTTCCGAAATTGCACCGAACAGTGAATTTCCACGTACGGTGCAATTTCAGAGCCAATCGGCTATTCAAAAAGCAGGCAGTTCGCCAAATATTGGAGAATTGCCAGCGAAATACGGTGCCTGTTCGACGACAATGAATCCCCCATAGAGAAGTAATGGTTAATCTATTCAGAGTACGCCGAACAGCAGAGAAATGTCAGTGAAATGCCCTGATTTTCAGTGGTTTCATTCGGCAGGTTTAATCAGGAAAAACCCATAGGTTTCAATTTAAAAAATGTTCCAGATTTTATTAAATATTTATTAAACTGTTTTTTCACTTTATTTATTTTTTAGGATTTTTTAGACATTTTTCAGGATTTTTTCAGGAATTTTTTTCCCTGATTTTTTATAAATAGCGTTTTTTTTTCTCTGTACCAGACCTTTTTATTATTATTCATAGGACTTTATATGTTAATTCTAGACATTTTCGTGCAGTATTTTTTTTTGAAAACAGCTTTTACAAAATGCAGTGGTTTTTTTTTTTTTTACTCATTCGTTGGCTTGTCGGATTTTTCCGTCGGCTGGTCGGCTCTCTGTACGGCGGGTCGTCGGCTTTTTTCAGATGCGTTCTGCGGTTTTGCAGCGGATCATCGGGTGCGTTCGGCTTTTTGTCAGCAGTTTATCGGATCTCTCAGATGGTTTTTCTGCGTTATTGCGGCAGTTTTTACGTTCAAATTGGCAGCTTTTACGGTGTTTTTTCGGATGCAGTTGGTGGCTTTTCCCTGCATTTCGGGAACACATCGGTGAATGCTGAATTCACCGTAGGGTTGGTGAATTTGACTCGCCAAAGTGCAGGGAATGAAAGAGCACTTCAAATAACCTTGCTACATTTTCTACAGCCACCATTACCCCTCCACTACCCAAGTGATTTTCTACAAAACACTGCCAGAATCCGGTGGCTTTTTGGAAAACCACTTTACGTTAATTGTACTGAGAAAATACATTGGGAAAAATTACAATGAATTTCTTACTGTAGTGGCCCTGTTTGACAGGCAAATGTAGCCCTCTGCTGGCCAAAAAACAATACTGCAGCTCAAGCTCCGTGCTGAACCAGCTGGGTATCTGTGTTTTAGACACAGAGTCCTAGCTGTTCAAACTATATCATCACCTCGACTGTCATGGTCTAGGTGCTAAAGCTTTAAGGATATGTTCTGGAGTAAAGTCCATTTGCATTAAACTAAAATACTTTACTTTGCTCCAGAATTAAGCCATGTCAAGTATAATCCATAACAGGGCACCAGCAGGTTCTTTTGAAGATGCATTATACGCGATCTTGCTAGTGAAGGGGTTAAGTGAAAGATTTCAACAAAGAAACTGTATTTACCAATCCTATTCATATCTTATTTGACCTAGATAATGTGAATATTTATATTTAAGATGTAGATAGAATAATAGACAATAAAAACAAGCTATTCCAACGTAGCTCAATCTTCTCGGCTTGAGCCAGTATTCTGAAATATACTGTATACCAGTTCTCAGACTTTGGTGTTAAGTGATCCTTCCTTTGAAAAATATCACTTAATCACTCACACCGGGGAACCACTGGGAGGGAGGCAGGTCTGAACTTTGGGGGGCAGCATATCACACTCTCCAGCAACGCCCTGGTCCGTCTCCCTTCCCTATGGCTGATCGCTGAAACTGGCTGCAGGTGGGAATGCCTGAATGCAAGCAGCCTGCCTGCAACTAATTGTGGCAATCGGCCACAGGGAAGGGGGCAGGTCTGTGGAGTTGCTGGAGAGCCGCGGGCCATGCTATGCCGTCCCTCGGCATTCAGGCCCACTCGCCGCTGGGACGGCATAGCGCGGCCGTCGGTGTCAAGGAGTTGACACTGAAATTTAAACACCTATAAAATCATTAAACTAACATCTGGTGCCACGCTGCCGAGATGGAAGCAATTTGCGGTCTCCTCTGGTTGCATGCACTGGGAAAACTCAAACAGGGTCTCACTTCGATCCATGGATTCTTGTGAACTCCTGGAGCTGATACCATTTCTGCATATAACTTAAATAACGTCTTACGTATGTAAAAATTACAATTACATACATTTAGTGGTTTTTTTAAAAAATAAATTCCGAAAAAGCATTTCTGAACAGCAGTCGATAAATAAAATTGAAGTTTTTCGCTAAGATTCCAGAACCGAAATGTACTTAAAGCTTCCAAATAAACATTATCCGCTATTTTATTGGTTAACAAAAATAAATCTGATTGGAATTGGCTGTTTGTAAAATTTGATTGGAACGTGCTTCCTCCAAAGGTCTTGCAATTAGAACGGAATTGTTAAATTCAAAGTTGGCAGTAATTATAAAACCTTGTCAATAAATGAATTGTGAAACAGATGAGGGTAGGCTGCGTACGTCAATACAATGCAACAAGAAATAACCTCCCACTTAATCAGTGTCTGTTAGTTTATTTATGAAGTCACTCTCGTTAATGATGCAAATGGCAGCTTTGCATGTCTTGCCTGTGACCTACACGTACATTAGCAAACATATGGCAGGATAAGGATGAGATGGTCATTGCGAGTTGTCTAAAAGGAAACATACATTATGGTCCAACTTTGGTAAATAATGCCAAGGGAATGACATTGATTAAAACAGAATCACGACAAATGATCACCTAGTGGAAAATGTGAAAGATGAAGGCTGATGACCAATAACAGAAAATGCCTTGAAATTGATTATCTCTGAATGGTGACTGGTGGCTTGTTGATCAGGGAAAAAAACAGGCTGCCATTTTGATTCCATGTCATGGGTATTATGGAACCCAACATGCATTGCCTTGACGGGGGTTGCAGAGTACAAAGTCCAAGCCAACATAACATAATTGTCATCCAGAAATCAAAGTCATGGCAGTCCAGGCAGGTATTAATGTGAATGGTAGAGGAAAGCCAAGGGTCAAAACACTCGTAGGATAATTAGATATAAATACAGATAGCTACTATCAAGTACCCTTCCCGCAGTGATGTGAGGTTAATTAGGGAGCCATGGCAGACAATGCATCTTGGTCGTACCTCTCTGTCCATTTGCATATCATTGTTGGGCTAATGGGGGGTAGGAGTCATGGCGGCTCCTCCAACCACTCCTGATGTTGCCTGGACTTGCCTCTCTGTTGAAGGCTCTGGCTGGCAGCTGTCCTAGGTCCACCTGAGACATGCCCCTTTGGCAATAGGATGCTGGACACGGCTCAGAAAGAGTGAGATCAGCAGCTTCGTGTTTGGAGGGGTTGGTCTATGGCGTTCTACTATACTGGGTAAGCAGCCGAACTGCCAACGCTGGGACCACTGCTGCAGTGTACTGCATCGCAACTGGCTGCCCAGTGGACAGAGAGAAGACAACAGGTGAATCCTGACAATCCAATCCAGTTGAGGCAAAACTAGAAGGTAGTTGAGGTTATTTTTTCTATATTGCTATTAAAATTTTATATAGACAAATAGTTATAAATAAATGAGATAAAATAATTTAAATAGCTAGGATTATAAATAACTAGGAACATTTACTAATGCTTGAAAACTAAGATGGCCACTCTATGGGTAAACAACTATGCATATGCACCAATCTATATGCATAGAGCAATGACATTTAGCTACCGTTTTATGGCATTTCAGTGTGTCACAAGTGGTCATCAGAACTGACGTGGGATTTTGGTGAATGGACATTTAGAGAAGGTATTAGTAGACTGAAAGGTCAGGCATTCAGAGAATGATGGAGGGTCCTTTGATGTCTACTACTTGCCAATGATGTGGACCCATGGGATTAATAGGGTAGTTGTATAAATGTGGGAAAGTTAAGGGCAGTGGAATGTTGGGGGGTTGTAAGTGGACATTGGGACCTTGGAGGATATTTTTCGAATCGAACATGAAGCAAAATCTAGGTACTCCATTTTAATGGCATGTATCCATTAAAACTGACTGTGCGTATTGTCTATGTGCTGCAAGCTGGAGACGTCTGAAAATCTGTGGCCAAAATATATGCATTATATACAGTTGTGTTCAAAATTATTCAACCCCCAATGCTGTAAAGGGTTTTAGGGAATTTAGTGTACATTTGTAATTGTATTCAGAATGAAATCCTACAAGGACTTTTTAAAGAACCATATGCAACTAAAATGACATCAATTGGTTTTGTAATACAGTAGTAAATGTTTCTTTTATGAATTCTTCATTGACACAATTATTCAACCCCTTAAAGACTACCACTCTGAAGAACAGAGGTTCATTCAAGTGTTTTCAATCAGGTATTGAAAACACCTGTGGATGTCACGGAGCAGCAATAAAGCATAATAAGCACCAATTAGGCAGCTTTAAAATGACTGTGATACTCAACTCCTTCTAGACATTTACTGGTGTGGTTACAAACATGGTGAAGTCAAGAGAATGGTCCAGGAAGACAAGAGAAGAGGTGATTACTCTTCACAGGAAGGGCAATGGCTATAAGAAGATTGCAAAGATGTTAAACATACCAAGAGAGAGCATAGGAAGCATCATTCGCAAATTCAAGGCAAAGGGCACTGTTGAAACGCTACCTGGTCGTCGCAGAAAGAAGATGCTGACTTCGACTGCTGTGCACTACCTGAAGCGTAGAGTGGAGAAAAGTCCCCGTGTGACTGCTGAGGAACTGAGAAAAGATTTGTCAGATGTGGGTACTGAAGTTTCAGCTCAGACAATACGGCGCACACTGCGTAATGAAGGCCTCCATGCCAGAACTCCCAAGCGCACCCCCTTGCTGTCTCCAAAGAATAACAAGAGTCGACTACAGTATGCCAAAAGTCATGTGGACAAACCACAGAAGTTTTGGGATTGTGTTCTGTGGACTGATGAAACAAAATTAGAACTGTTTGGGCCCATGGATCAACGCTATGTTTGGAGGAGGAAGAACAAGGCCTATGAAGAAAAGAACACCTTGCCTACTGTGAAGCATGGCGGGGGGTTAATCATGCTTTGGGGCTGTTTTGCTTCTGCAGGTACAGGGAAGCTTCAGCGTGTGCAAGGTACCATGAATTCTCTTCAGTACCAGGAGATATTGGATGACAATGTGATGCAAACATCACAAACCTGAGGCTTGGGAGACGTTGGACCTTTCAACAGGACAATGATCCCAAGCATACCTCCAAGTCCACTAGAGCATGGTTGCCAGGGCTCGAGTCGAGCGGGAACGCGCGGGAACGGCGTACCCGCACTTCTCCCACAGCGGGAACGCTGCGGGAACGCAGCGTTCCCGCTGTGGCCCGAGCCCGAACGCCGCCGCCGCACATTGCCGGCGGCCGCGTGCATCCTGTTAGAACGGCCCGCTGACCTGAAGTGGAGCCGCTCGGCTTCACTTCCTGTCAGCGGCGTTGAAGCAGGAAGCACGCGGCCGCCTGCAATGTGCGGCGGCGGCAGCAGCCACAGAAGAAGCAGAGGTGAGCTGGGGACAATATCCATGACACTGGGGGGACAATATTCATGACACGGGGGGCAATATCCATGAGACCTGGGGGGCAATATCCATGAGACCTGGGGGCACAATCAATGAGACCTGGGGGCACAATCAATGAGACCTGGGGGCAATTTCCATGAGACCTGGGGGGCAATTTCCATGACACCTGGGGGCAATATGCATGAGACCTGGGGGGAAATTTCCATGAGACCTGGGGGCAATATCCATGAGACCTGGGGGCAATATCCATGAGACCTGGGGGGCAATATCCATGAGACCTGTGGCAATATGCATGAGTCCTGGGGGGCAATTTCCATGAGACCTGGGGGCAATAGCCATGAGACCTGGGGGCAATAGCCATGAGACCTGGGGGGCAATTTCCATGAGACCTGGGGGCAATAGCCATGAGACCTGGGGGCAATTTCCATGAGACCTGGGGGCAATAGCCATGAGACCTGGGGCATATCCATGAGACCTGGGGGCACAATCCATGAGACCTGGGGGCAATTTCCATGAGACCTAGGGGCAATATGCATGAGAGCTGGGGGCAATAGCCATGAGAGCCGGGGGCTAATAGCCATGAGACCTGGGTGCAATATCCATGAGACCTGGGGGGGCAATATCCATGAGACCTGGGGGGCATTATCCATGAGACCTGGGGGTGGGCAATATCCATGAGACCTGGGGGGCAATATCCATGAGACCTGGGGGGGCAATATCCATGAGAGCGGGGGGCATTATCCATGAGACCTGGGGGCATTATCCATGAGACCTGGGGGGCATTATCCATGAGACCTGGGGGCATTATCCATGAGAGCTGGGGATGATTATCCATGAGAGCTGGGGGGCATTATCCATACGAGCTGGGGGCAATATATACCCATATGAGCTGGGGGCAATTATATCCATGTGAACTGGGGAAAATATATCCATATAACCAGTGCTGTGCATATTATTCTGGGGGCTCAGTGCTGTGTATATTATCCTGGGGGCTCAGTGCTGTGTATGTTATTCTGGGGATTCAGTGCTGTGTATATAATTCTGGGGGGGGTCTGTGCCTGGAGATATATATATATATGTCCCGTTGCCACAATCACGAGTATACCTATACGTAGTGATACCTTTCACTGATCAGTATAGTTTTCAGTTTACACTCTTGAAAGCTTGTCTTTTAAATGTAATGCTGACCCAATAAAAATGGTATCACCACGTACTGCTATACTCGTAATATATATATATTTTCTTCAGGTAATAGGGGTTGTGGAATTCGTGGGTGAGTTCCCTCACTTTTTTTCCCAGGACTTGACCCCTGATGGTTGCAGATTAAAGGCTGGAACATTTTGGAGTGGCCATCGCAGTCACCTGACTTAAATCCGATTGAGAACCTCTGGTGGGACTTAAAGAAAGCAGTTGCAGTGCGCAAGCCTAAAAATGTGACTGAACTGGAGGCTTTTGCCCATGACGAATGGGCGAAGATACCCGTAGATCGCTGCAAGACACTTGTGTCAAGCTATGCTTCACGTTTAAAAGCTGTTATAACTGTAAAAGGATGTTGTACTAAGTATTAAGATTGAATGTCACTTGGGGATTGAATAAAACTGATAATGATGTGAGCACAGAAAAGACATTTGTGATTATTTCATTATAAATGTTATGTTATATTTGTCTGACCTACACGTGCCTCTTTGATTTAATTGTAAGCAAGATGACTGAATGATCAAAATCAATGTCAAACTGGCCAAAACACTCAATTTCAGTGGGGGTTGAATAATTTTGAACACAACTGTACATGTTCTTGGTCATTTTCATAAATGCGACTTTGCCATAATCACTATACTAAAGCAAAATTCTCTTCAAGCTAATTTTGAACAAACAGCCAAGCTTATAGCAATAAATAAAAGTAATGCCGAGGAAGACGTCTAGTTTGGACGGGTAATGGTCCTGATTTTGCACTGGTGGCGCTTGCTTGAATAAATAAAACCATGGGATAACCCACAGAATAAATTGTGGCCATAAATATCTTTAAAAGAAACACGTTTCTGAAATTAACAAAAAAGAAAAGCAACAAAAAAGTCTACGTTCAATTAATATATGTTCAAGGGCAAATTTGTATTTGCATAATTACATAAAAATAAATTTTAACATTGTTTCTTTGACTATTTGTTATATTTTTGCTCTTTTACTTTTTTTAACTTTGCAAGTTTTGTTTGAACAGTACGCTTTATTTTATTATAAAGTCCGTGATCTTTACACTTTTTTTAGTCACATACGAGTGAGATAATAGCATCATTTTCATGCAAAGACACAAGCCTGGCAGCTGAGCACTGTTAGTAATTCTTAATGCAAATAAATGTAGGGAATTAGAAGACATAATTGTTAAGCTTTTACTGCTGACATTAAGGAGGAACATGTACATTCTTTGAATGCACAAAAGTATGAGCGAAGAATCAGAAAAAAAGCGTTAACGTTGCTTTCTGTCTTCTACGCTTGTGGTGGGCAGAAAGTCAACAAAATACATCATCAATACATGTCAGTACAGCATGCAAAACGTTACAAAGAAGAGAATCCTCCAGTAAAAAATGGATCCTCCATCTACACTCTTCAACACAAAGAAGGTACGGACACTCCAACATCCTTCTTAGTCTTTGTCAAAGTCTTGTCAAGAGTCGAAACGTTGTCTCGCAGCAAGATGTAACTTCAATAGAAGTTGTCCTGAATCAGATGTTGACGTGCCTGTACCTTTTTCTTGGATGATCATTGTGGAACTGGCTTGTCCTGGTGTGCGTTGGCACCCTGCAAAGAACATTTCAGGTTTGCTGCTGCTTATTACATTTTTTCTATATAATAATGAGGAATTGTCGCGTTGGATTTTTTTCATGTTTACATCCAAGAATGGATGGAAAAAGAGTGCGAGACCCATTTCCATTCGTAAGCCAACAAAGGCTCTCTATAAATAAAGATGCTGTTGAAATATCTGGTGGGACTTATGCCATGGATTTGTTTTGTTAAATGTATTCCTGGACTGTTTTCCCAATAGAGAAGTAATTCAGACAGCTCAACCAAAAGTCTTGCTCTGTTCGGCGGATCGGTGGCTTTTTTTGGATGCGTTCGGCGGTTTTGTCGCAGATCGTCTGGTGTATTTGGCTTTTTTTGGCAGTTGATCGGATTGCTCTGATTTTTTTTGGACATTTTTGGATTTTGATTCGGTGGTTTTGTGACAGTTTTTGTATTCAAATCGACAGTTTTGCGTCCGGTTCTTGGATGAGGTCGAATTGGCGATTTTGCCGCCGGTTTTTGGATGCGGTCGATGGCTTTTCCCTGCACTTCGGGGACCCTGTGGTGAATTCTGAATTCACTGCCGGGTCGGGGACATTGACTCCCCAAAGTGGAATTTAGGTGCTCTTGAATAACCCCTTTAGTTTTAGTCATCATAACTTAGTTGACTAAATTTTTTTCAGTGACAAAAGCTAGACTAAAACTCTTTCCCGAAAATCATTAGTTGACTAAATAAATACTACTGTCAACCCACGTGATATGCCGACTTACTCTTCCCCTCCTGCCACCAATGGAGGGTTTAATGAAAAAACTAATTATGCACTATGGCTCATGTATCAACAGGGGATTGATTTTAATGAAACAACATGTTTTGAATGAATTTCAGAAAAGCTGAATCAATCATCTAGTGGAATTTGGATGAGCAAGCGCAATGGTAATCTTCTGATGGAATTAAAATATAAGGGGTTATTCAGGAATTTCCCTGTACGGTGCTATTTCAGGGCCATTCGACTATTCAGAGAGCAGACAGTTCACCAAATTTTGGCGTACTGCCTCCAAATACGGTGCCTGTGCGAAGGCAGTGAAATCCCCCATAGAGAACCAATGGTTAATTTATTCAGAGAACACCGAACAGTAGTGAAACGTTGGCTAAAATGCCTAGAAGTGCAGAAGTACCCTGCAGTTCGGTGGTTTCAATAGGCAGGTTTATTCAGGTGGACCCCATAGGTTTCAATGTAAAAAAAATAATCCCATTTTTATTAAATATTATTAACCACTTCGATGCGGAGGACGCGCTCAGCGCGTCCTCCGCATGGCTGCTGGTGTGCTGAGGACGCGCTGAGCGCGTCCTCACTTTGGGGTCAGCGTTCGGCCGAGTTCCGGCCGATCGCTGGCCCCCCCGGTGCGGGCTGACATCCTCGATGTCAGCCCAGCATCCGGAACCGCCGCCGGTGAAATTAGGTGTCATCGCGGCAGCGCGACGACACCTAATTCAGGCGCCCCCCCCGCATGTGCGGAGGAGGCGCCTGAAAGGGAGGGGGGAGGTCCTTCGGACCTCTCTCCCTCCCGATCGGCGGCGTTGCGGGGGTTAACCCAGGCACCATTTGGAAGGGCACAGCCTGCCCTTCCAAATGGTGCCTGGCATTAACCCCTGGGGAGCTGGATCGCGAATCGGTGCTGAAAAGCGCCGGTTCATGATCCTTTCCTGGAGCTGGCCGACATCTTGGATGTCGGCCAAGCCTCCGGGAACTCCCCCTGAGGACTGGCATCATCGTGCATAGCACGATGACGCCAGTCCTAGAGTTAACCCCTAACTGCCACCAACGGTGGAGATAGGGAGTTCCAATGAACTCCCTATCTCCCGATCTGTGGCAGCTAGGGGTTAAAGTTTGGTATGGTTGGATCGGCCAGAGCATGGCCGTTCCAACGATACCAAACACTACTGTGAAAAAAGTTTTTTAAAAAAAATAAAAATTTAAAATAAAAATATATTTAAAAAAAATTATAAAAAGAAATAAACATTTTTTTTTCTTTTTTTTGGTTCGTTAATGCAGCAATATTGTTCCCATTTCAATTATAATGTGAACAATGATGCTGCACTAACGATTTTTGTATGCGGTGCGTTTGATAAAAATCGTGTAATTTTCCACAAAAAAAATGTAACGAGACCCCATCTCTAATTTTTTTAACAAGCGCACCCCATACAAAATATAACCGCAATTGCTCGCATGTTAAAATGTGAAAAAAAACACTTTACACGTTGTAAATTATTGAAAATACATATTTTATTGCATTTTTTGTTATAATATACAGACATGACATAACGTATACATATAATAATGACATATTATGAATCTGCCGAGTCTGACGGAAAGAACGATATATAATATGTCTGGGTCATATACTAAAATAAGCCTTCAAAACACGTTTAAACATGATGAGCAAAACCGGTAAAAATGACCTCAGCACAGAGGTGTGAAAAGCCTCAGCAGCGAAAGGGTTAAACCATTTATTCTTTAAATTTGCAGCAAAAAGTCTCTTTATTTATTTAGGACTTTTTGGGGTATTTTGCAGGATTTTCTCGTCATGAAGTCGTTTATTTCTTTGCAAACAGCTTTTAAAAGTTGCAATGGGATTTTTTTTTACCCCGTTCGTCGGCTTGTCGGCTTTAGTCAACTAAATGAATACAACTGTCAAACTCACGTGATATCCCAATTAACTCTTCACCTCCTGCCACCAACAGAGGGTTTACTTAAATAACTAATTATGCAGTATGGCTCATTTATCAACCGGGAATTCATTTTAATGAAACAACATGTTTTGTATGAATTTCAGAAAAATCAAATCAATCATCCAGTGGAATTCGGATGAGCAGAAGCAATGGTAATCTGCTGATGAAATTAAAATTTAGAGTCAAATAGTTTTGCCTTTTTACAGTATATATCTAGTCCTAATGGATTCGTAGGGTGCTCGTTGTGTTATCGCTTTTGTCTTTATGTGGTTTCGTTTTGTATATTTTTAGTGGGAATGCTTAAAACAAATCACCCCTCCAAAACGAAGTGTAACCAAGACCAAAATACATTTACTATTGTCACGGTGGCCCATGTCCAGGGAAATGTTGCACCTTCGCCCCATGTCCAGGGAAATGTTGCACCATCGCCCCATGTCCGGGGAAATGTTGCACCTTTGCCCCATGTCCAGGGAAATGTTGCACCTTCGACCCATGTCCGGGGAAATGTTGCGGCCGTCACAGCAGCTGATATCCAGAAAGCCTTATTCCAGGGTACTGTGTACTACAGGACAGAGAATGGTGCTGCCCGCGAATCAGATGCAGCATGCAGGAAGGACAACCAATCGCAGCACATGACCAGCTATCCTATAGCAGAGCAGGGCGTCTCTTCTGAGCACCAATAGGAAGTGCTGTGGCTCTATTTAAAGGGCTTCCTTTCTCTTAGCAAGTTGCCCTAGCGTGGTTCCAGTTACGCCTAGTGCCTTGCTGTTATTTCTGAATTCCTATCTGACTGATTTCCTGGTTAATACGATCCCGGCTTGTCTCGACTTCCCTGTTTTCTGGCGCCCTGAATTCTGGCATAGTATAACGGACCTCTATTTCCTTAACCCCAGCCTATGTGTGTTTTTGTTGGTTTGCTCTGCTTAACCCGGCCATTATTAAGGACCGGCTAGCTAGAGCATTGTGGGTTACTTTATTCTGCAGGTTGTTTTACTTTGCACTCCGCCACTTTCTTTGTGTTCGTCGTTCTCAGTATTACTGACCATAACCTGGCCATTACTAAGGACCGGTTGGTCAGGGTCTGTTGGCTTACAGTCTGCAAGCGGGGTTACCCGATCCTGACATTACGCTAGGGCCATGGACCCTGCAGACGTGGGTCAGCAGCTCGCTGCATGTGCCTCTCGTGTCGATGAATTAGACCACCGCATGGATGCTGTTGCTCAGGCTATACAAACTATTCTTGTCCGTACTGCCTATTTGCAGCCTGAACCACAGGTGGTGACCCCTGCCCCGGTCCTGCAATCCCACACACCTGAGGTTGCTTTACCTACCTCCCATGTATCCATGACTTCTCCAATTCGTTTTGGTGGGGAACAGACTGGGTGTCGTGGCTTTTTGACTCAGGTCAGCATTCATTTTGAACTAAACCCTAGAATGTATGTTTGAGATCGTGCCCGTGTGGGATTTATGATAAATCATATGTCTGGTAGAGCCCTAGCATGGGTTAACCCATTGTGGGAAAATGATGATGCCGTGGTCTATAACTACCACAACTTTGTACGTGCTCTCAGACGCACCTTTGATCCTCCTGGTCGTTCCAAGAGGGCTGGGAGATCCCTTCTCAGAATTAAGCAAAGTTCCAGGTCTGTTGCAGATTATGCCATAGACTTCAAAACCCTATTAGCAGAGGTTGATTGGACTAATGATTGCCTTGTATTGCTTTTCCAGGAGGGCCTTTCTGATACTATCCTAGATGAGATAGCAGCAAAGAATTTGCCTGAGGAGTTAGAGGATTTGATCGATTACGTGATTGATATTGATAACAGAATCAGGGATAGAGCTAAACACAGAGAGAGACCCAGAAAAAGCGTTTCTAGGGTTCCTGCACGAGGTTCCGTTAGCCCACCATCCCGTACTTCACAGGTCTCTGATACCGAACCCATGCAATTGGGTCACACCAAATTGACAGAAGAAGAGAAATCCTATAGGCGTAGAGAGGGTCTTTGCCTATATTGCGGACTTAGGGGGCACCAACGCCTTAAGTGCCCATCACGCCCGGAAAACGCTCGCACCTAAGACCTAGGAGGGGACCGGCCTTAGGTGTTCTCACTTTGTGTCCCAAACCGACCTTACTATGATTACTTCTTCCTGTCTGTCTAACATGGGGTTCTGTCAAATTCGATTGTGATGCATTGCTGGATTCAGGGGCTGCTGATAATCTTCCGGATGAGTCCTTTGCCTCAGGTCATCTTGTTCCTCTGTCCCCTAGATCCAAACCCTTAATGGTACAGGCCATTGATGGTAGGCCCCTTGCCTCTCCTGTTATAACCCAAGAGACTAAAGCTATTTCCATGTGTCTTGGGGATCATCATGACGAATCCATAGTGTTTCAAATCATATCATCACCGTCTTGTTCAGTCGTTTTAGGTCTCACATGTTGCAAAAGCATAATCCTCACATTGACTGGGTAAAGGGAAAGGTCGTCGCATGGGGTTCCACCTGTTCCTTCTCTTGTTTTCCCTCTATGTTACCTATCAGGTTACTCAATACTCCTACTGCAAAACCTTTGTCTTCTACCGTTCCGGAGCAATATCTGTCTGTTAAACAAGTGTTTGACAAAAAAGAGGCCGATAAGCTACCCCCGCACCGTCCGTATGACTGTGCTATCAAGTTATACCCAGGTACCATTCCCCCTAAAGGGAGAATTTATCCACTGTCCCCAAAGGAACATAGTATCATGAAGGAATATATCCAAGAATCGCTGGAGAAGGTTTTCATACGAAGATCTTCTTCCCCAGCTGGGGCAGGGTTCTTCTTTGTAGCCAAAAAAGAGGGTGACCTCCGTCCGTGCATAGATTATAGAGGGTTGAATCGTATCACCATCAAGAATGCCTACCCTATTCCTCTAATCTCTGACCTCTTTGACCGTCTTAGAGGTTCCACGGTGTTTTCTAAATTGGATCTTAGGGGTGCATACAACCTGGTACGCATAAAGGAGGGAGACGAGTGGATGACTGCATTCAACACCCATAGCGGCCACTACGAATATCTGGTCATGCCGTTTGGGTTGTGCAACGCCCCTGCGGTTTTTCAGGATTTTATAAATGACGTCCTTTGGACTACCTCTCCTCATGTGTCATAGTCTATCTAGATGACATTCTGGTGCACTCTCCTGACCTACATACACATTATGATCACATGCGTTCTGTTCGCGGCACTCTGTTACGAAATGGTTTATATTGTAAGCTAGAAAAATGCATATTCCATGTGACACAGGTTCCGTTTCTGGGGTACATCGTGTCGTCCAAGGGTTTTTTAATGGATCCCAAAAACTGGAATCCTTCCTATCTTGGCCTCTACCCAAAGAGTTGAAACCTATCCAGAGATTTATTGGATTCGCCAATTATTACAGAAAGTTTATCCCACACTTTTCTTCTGTAATTGCTCCTATCACCTCTATGACCAAGAAAGGGGCCAATACAACCAACTGGTCTCCCGCTGCCCTTAAAGCCTTTGAGGATTTAAAAACGGCCTTTGCCTCTGCACCTATTCTAGCACATCCTAACCCTTCTAAACTATTTATAATGGAGTTCGACGCATCAGAATCTGGTACAGGGGCAGTACTTTCCCAGAGAGACACCTGGGATGCCCCACTTCACCCTTGTGCCTACTTCTCCCAGAAGTTGTCCGACTCAGAGAGAAACTATGACATTGGCAATAGAGAACTCTTGGCTATTATAATGGCTCTAAAAGAATGGAGACATTCAGAGAACGAGAGAAGGGAGTTATTACAAGTTATGCATGCATCAAAGGTTGCAGGTCACCCAGGAGTCAATAAGACCATTCTCACCGTTTCTCGTCTATATTGGTGGCCCACTCTTCATGTTGATATCCGAGAGTTCATTGCTTCCTGTAACGTGTGTGCCCAGAATAAAACCCCTGCTGATCTTCCAGTGGGTCTATTACAACCTCTCCCTGTCCCTTCGAGACCATGGACCCATTTATCCATGGACTTTATTGTGGACCTACCCCCATCTGAGGGTAATACCACCATTCTCACTGTTATTGACTGTTTTTCTAAAATGGCCATTTTGTTCCACTGAAAAAACTTCCTTCTTCAGAACAGCTAGCCGGTATATTTGCTAAGGAGGTGGTACGGTTACATGGGATACCGCAGGAAATAGTCTCAGATCGTGGTACTCAGTTCATTTCCCGATTCTGGAGATCCTTCTGTAAAGAAATGGGTATCAACTTATCCTTTTCTTCTGCCTACCACCCACAATCTAACAGTGCTGCTGAACGTACCAACCAGTCCTTAGAACAATATTTACGGTTCTTCATCTCCCACCATCAAGATAATTGGAGTTCCTTATTACCTTGGGCTGAGTTGGCTAGGAATAACGTGGTACATGACAGCTCTGGTCATACCCCGTTCTTTGCGACCTATGGGTTCCATCCTGCTTTATTACCTGACACTCCGTCTGAATCACCCATTCCTGCACTTAACGATCACTTACAACTCCTACGTCAGTCCTGGACGCGGATTCAATCCGCTTTGCAAAAAGCTTCTTTAGCCCATAAGAAGTTTGCAGACCGCCACAGACGACCAGGACCTTCTTATGTCCCTGGTCAAAGGGTATGGCTCTCCACTCGGCATATCAAACTCCGGGTGCCCTCTCACAAATTGGCACCACGGTTTATCGGTCCGTACAGGGTCCTCCGACGCATTAATCCTGTCTCTTATGCCTTGGAGTTGCCTAAATCCTTGAGAATCCCCAACTCCTTCCATACCTCCCTACTCAAGCCCCTTGTCTGTAACCGATATACCACTCCCGTGAAACAGCCTCCTCCTGTCCAAGTTCAGGGTCAGGAGGAATACGAGGTGCAGACTCTCATCGATTCCAGGTGGTCTAGAGGCGGATTGCAATATCTTGTGCATTGGAAGGGGTACGGCCCGGAGGAACGTTCCTGGGTTGCTGCCTCTGATGTTCATGCCCCGGGGCTGGTCTCTGCCTATCATCGCCGCTTCCCTTCTCGCCCTCGGGCCCGCCGTCAGGGGGGGTGCTGTCACGGTGGCCCATGTCCAGGGAAATGTTGCACCTTTGCCCCATGTCCAGGGAAATGTTGCACCTTCGCCCCATGTCTGGGAAAATGTTGCACCTTCGCCCCATGTCCGGGGAAATGTTGCGGCCGTCACAGCAGCTGATATCCAGAAAGCCTTATTCCAGGGTACTGTGTACTACAGGACAGAGAATGGTGCTGCCCGCGAATCAGATGCAGCATGCAGGAAGGACAACCAATCGCAGCACATGACCAGCTATCCTATAGCAGAGCAGGGCGTCTCCTCTGAGCACCAATAGGAAGTGCTGTGGCTCTATTTAAAGTGCTTCCTTTCTCTTAGCAAGTTGCCCTAGCGTGGTTCCAGTTACGCCTAGTGCCTTGCTGTTATTTCTGAATTCCTATCTGACTGATTTCCTGGTTAATACGATCCCGGCTTGTCTCGACTTCCCTGTTTTCTGGCGCCCTGAATTCTGGCATAGTATAACGGACCTCTATTTCCTTAACCCCAGCCTATGTGTGTTTTTGTTAGTTTGCTCTGCTTAACCCGGCCATTATTAAGGACCGGTTAGCTAGAGCATTGTGGGTTACTTTATTCTGCAGGTTGTTTTACTTTGCACTCCGCCACTTTCTTTGTGTTCGTCGTTCTCAGTATTACTGACCATAACCTGGCCATTACTAAGGACTGGTTGGTCAGGGTCTGTTGGCTTACAGTCTGCAAGCGGGGTTACCCGATCCTGACAAGTATATTATATTTTCTTCCTTTTTTCTATCATGATGTATAAATAAGAAAAAATAATAATATGAAACATGGATTTGCTGATTTACTTCAGTTCTTGTTTTCTTTCTCAAGATGATTTGTAAAGAGTAGCTCCTGGGCTTCTTTCATATTCCTTGCAAATCCCTCTTAGCAGCATTTGTCTACCATTCATTTGCATAGAAATGGCAGCGCACACCAAGCAATGAATCACATGTATAGTGGGATCCAAGAGAATAGACAGAGGTATTGCAGTCACACAGACACATTAGATGTCGACTAAATCCCTCACAGAGATTACAATGTTAGTTGAGTGTGACATGCAGGGGATAATGCCATAATATATTTTAGGCTCCAAGAAACCACAAAGAAGCAATCCCAAATCCTATTATTATCAGCTGCATTCGATCATTAAACGTATGGGGTTATTATTCAGTGTGAAACGTTGGGTCAATAAATCAGAGATGGGACAATAACCTCTGATATTCTTTTTTTACAAATCTGCTACTTTGTGCAAAATTTTCTCTAAATTCCTCGGATTATTTCTTGACACCCAGAAATATATATTGTATATAATCCTGATAATCATTAACATACCTAGCCATTATACACACCGATCTGTGATTATATTCACATTTTTAGATATAAATCAGACTTTTTAATCACCTTCACTATCATGATTGCGTATACTCTATCTTTAAAAGCATCTGCAAGTGGTGATCCGTGTATACTCGATCAGGTATTTTCCTTGAGCAGTGCAGAGGAAATTTTTTTATTGAAAATTAAATTCATCTGCATATGGTCTCCAGAACCTGTTCCTAAAGTTACAGCATACTAGACATTGCAACTGATGTGCTACAGCTGACAGAACTGTCCTTCTTTTTATGATGAAAGGAGGTGGTAGATCATCTACATGGACATTTACTGCATTTGTACCATTTTTGCCTGCATTCTAATAATTCAAACCCTGTTTGAAATTGTGGGAAGAGAACAAGGCCATCTATAGCCATCTATAGCTTAGAACTTTTCATCCCAGCAACATCTCTGTAAAGGATGGGAGAAATGTGTGAAAGAGTACCTGTCAAAGCCAACTCACGGAAAATCATCATCTCATTATGGAACAATGGACCAGCAAATTAACCCCTTAGTGACCGGGCTGCTTTACGCAAATCTGTCCTTTAGTGCCCGCTGCTGTTTTAATGTTTCTGCGCTGTTAGTGTTTAGGTCAAATTTTCCTCTTACTCGTTTTTGGAACCCACACATATTATACACCGTTTTTCCCGCCATTAAATGGACTTTCTAAAAATACCATTATTTCCATCATATCCTATAATTTACTATAAAAAAATGAAATATGATGAAAAAAATGGTAAAAACACACTTTTTCGTAATTTAATCCCCAAAATCTGCAACCACCAAAAAAGACCCCGGCTAAATAGTTTCGAAATTTTGTCCCGAGAATAGAAATAGCCTATTTTTACATGTTTTTGCTTTTTAAACCTGCTGAGCTCATTATGACTGTTTTATGCTCATAATTTTTAGATGACAGCCTAGTTCCTATTTAATTAAACCCCCCAGACAATTTTTTTTAAAAAAAAAACAATTTTTTAAGTTTATATATTTATTTATTTATTTTTACACCATACAGGGTCATGTTTGGTATCATTAGAAAGGCCATGTTCAGGCCTTTCCAATGATGTAAAACATGACCATCTAACTCACGGATCGGGAGATAGGGGGATTCTTTGGATCCCCTTATCTCCACTTGGCAGCTAGGCGGTTAACTGGCCCACTGACATCCTCACACATATGGTGAGGATGTCAGTGGGTGGGGGTTGACCCAGAAGCTTGGCTGATATCCAAGATGTCAGCCACCTACAGGTTTGAATCGCGATTCGGTGCCGATTGGTGCCCAATCGCGATCCAACAGAAAAAAGGTTAACCTTATAAACCGCTGAAAAGGGGAGACTCTCCCCTTTCCAATGGGCAATTTTTTGCTTGTGGCCTGAATGGTTGGGGAGATAGAGGGCTCCAAAACAGCCCACCCTCCCTTTCCTGGATTTTACTCACCGGCACCTGCGGATGACGTCATCACGCAGTGTGATGATGTCATCGCATCTGCCGGCCCCCAGGAAATGGCAGGGCAAGCTTCCAGCTTGCCAGACATGCCGTGGGAGCCGGCAAGGGAGGTAAGTATCGGCGGGCGGGAGGATAGGAGACGGCTGACGTACCATGTACGTCCGCGGGTCTAAGGGAGACCCGTGGGCGTGACTTACATGGTACGTCCATGGTCAGGAAGGGGTTAAATAAATTAACAACGAGGACGACAGATACCATTTATAAAAGCACACCAATGTCTGTATTTCATGATTATTATTCTCCCACGTGTTCATCGATTTGAACTACATTTGACCGAGATTCGCAATATTATTGGCTTGATGTAACATTTGTGCACATTGTAACTTTTTTTTTGCTTGTTTGAGTAATCAGTAACGTATTGTTTTCAGGATAATGTAAAGTTAATGCGAGATTGAGCATTCTAGAAAAAAACCCCAGAAATTAATCTACACCACGACATAGAAAAAGTGGTTTAAGGAGGCATAATAAAATGCAAAATGATTCATTGATTGGACGAATTTGAATACTATACAACTCAAGACAGCAAAACGCACACAAGCAAATATATAATTGCATTCAGGCAATGGAATTCTTTTTTCTTCTTCTCCTTTGTTAGCGACGTACTTAAAAAATAGATGAGCAAAGCAAGTCCTGAATCTTTAAACACGTTACAGTTGCGGGAAACACAACGTTTGAATTCTGAGAAATTGTCGGAAATGTACAACGTACGTCATTTGATTTCAGTGGTTTCCTTTAAGACAAACTCATTATGGTTTGATTAGGATTAGGATTGTTCTGTGAAACCTTACAGAATACCAACAGCTTGTTTTATGACGGACGGTTGTACTACAACCAAAAATCTAACTGTTGAAAACTAAATTAGATTTAAAAGAATGAAATAAACCCTTCACCACAATGTTGTTTTCCATGCAACCACTGCTAGGACCTGGGTGGATTTATGGAAAACCACTTTCCTTTACGGACAGTGCAAAAATTTATGTATTTTCATAAAAAAACATTTTAAAGACAGCAAGCTTATTTGACAGTGAGTGGGCTCCCCCTGTTGGCTAAAAAGTGCTACTGCATGTATAGTAATACAGCTGGAGCTCTGTGTTTCTGTAAAAGATAAACGGATCTCCATGTTGCTTGAAAAGCTTCAGCGCTTGGTACAACATGTCTGAAGTGCTGAAACTTTTTTGGGGGGATATTCTGCAGCCCATTTGCTAACACATTTCACTTTCAGTAAATTAAATTCCGTTACATTTCTCCAGAATATGTGCAGACCAAATTTACTTGATATCGGGCTCATTCAGGAGATTTTGAACATTGAGTATACTCAATCATGCTAACAAAGGGTTTAATTATTAATACTATTCTAATTGGCTGAAAATAGACTAAAAAAATTGTAAAATCATTCATATTTTTATATTCACTGTGCCTTGGTGAAAATTTATGCAGTCAGGTCCAGAAATATTGGGACATCGACACAATTCTTACATCTTTGGCTCTATACACCACCACAATGGAGTTGAAATGAAACAAACACAATGTGCTTTAACTGCAGACTGTCAGCTTTAATTTGAGGGTATGTACATCCAACTCAGGTGAACGGTGTAGGACTTACAGCAGTTTGCAGATGTGCCTCCCACTTGTTAAGGGACCAAAGGTAATGGGACAGAATAATAATCACAAATCAAACTTTCCCTTCTTAATACTTGGTTGCAAATCCTTTGCAGTCAATCACAGCCTGAAGTCTGGAACGCATAGACATCACCAGACGCTGGGTTTCATCCCTGGTGATGCTCTGCCAGGCCTCTACTGCAACTGTCTTCAGGTCCTGCTTGTTCTTGGGGCATTTTCCCTTCAGTTTTGTCTTCAGCAAGTGAAATGCATGCCCAATGGGATTCAGGTCAGGTGATTGACTTGGCCATTGCATAACATTCCACTTCTGTCCCTTCAAAAACTCTTTGGTTGCTTTGCAGTATGCTTTGGGTCATTGTCCATCTGCTCTGTGAAGCGCCGTCCAATGAGTTCTGCAGCATTTGGCTGGATGTGAGCAGATAATATTGCCCGAAACATTTCAGAATTCATCCTGCTGCTTTTGTCAGCAGTCACATCATCAATAAATACAAGAGAACCAGTTCCATTGGCAGCCATACATGCCCACGCCATGACACTACCACCACCATGCTTCACTGATGAGGTGGTATGCTTAGGATCATAAGCAGTTCCTTTCCTTCTCCATATTTTTCTCTTCCCATCACTCTGGTACAAGTTGATCTTGGTCTCATCTGTCCATAGGATCTTGTTCCAGAACTGTGAAGGGTTTGTTAGGTGTTGTTTGGCAAACTCTAATCTGGCCTTCCTGTTTTTGAGGCTCACCAATGGTTTACATCTTGTGGTGAACCCTCTGTGTTCACTCTGGTGAAGTCTTCTCTTGATTCTTGACTTTGACACACATACACCTACCTCCTGGAGAGTGTTCTTGATCTGGCCAACTGTTGTGAAGGGTGTTTTCTTCACCAGGAAAAGAATTCTTCGGTCATCCACCACAGTTGTTTTCCGTGGTCTCCCGGGTCTTTTGGTGTTGCTGAGCTCGCCGGTGCGTTCCTTCTTTTTGAGAATGTTCCAAACAGTTGTTTTGGCCACACCTAATGTTCTCGCTATCTCTCTGATGGGTTTGTTTTGTTTCTTCAGACTAATGATGGCTTGCTTCACTGATAGTGACAGCTCTTTGGATCTCATCTTGAGAGTTGACAGCAACAGATTCCAAATGCAAATAGCACACTTGAAATTAACTCTGGGCCTTTTATCTGCACATTGTAATTGGGGTAATGGGGGAATATCACACACCTGGCCATGGACCAGCTGAGAAGCCAATTGTCCCATTACCTTTGGTCCCTTAACAAGCGGGAGGCACATCTGCAAACTTCTGTAAGTCCTACACCGTTCACCTGAGTTGGATGTACATACCCTCAAATTAAAGCTGACAGTCTGTAGTTAAAGCACATTGTGTTTGTTTCATTCCAACTCCATTGTGGTGGTGTATAGAGCCAAAGATGTTAGATTTGTGTCGATGTCCCAATATTTCTGGACCTGACTGTATATTTAACAAAATATCTTCTAATACTGTCTTTCCATATCTTTCTCTAAAAAAATTAGGTTTTGCCTTATTTCGAAATATGGAAAAATGTGGACAGTTTGCGTCAACTAGCCCTGCATCATCTCCTCATTCCTAACTTCGTACAGCTTAATTTAAAGCTCAGATAAAGTAAAACGACAGAGTAAAATACGACACTTTAATAAAAAATAATATAAATATTAAACTAAATATTAAATATTTAAAAAAAGGAGAAGAATCAAAGTAAAAATAAATTAATAAGTCAAAAAAATGAAACCGTGTATGGAGTCGCTTGGTTCAGGCTTAGCAGAAAGATTATTTCTGGTTGGCTGGAGGATTTATACTTATAATGAAAATAAGTGTTTACATATTTAAACTTTGTTGACATTAAGATGTTTCTGTGGGAAAAAAAAAAGTTTGAGGTATAAAACGGTCAACTATATTTCTTATTTTTTTCTGATAATACGGAATACTTCAAAGGCAAACACACACTCAGCAAAAATGTCATCCGTTGCATTTAAACTTCCCACAACAGGAGGCATTTATTGCTTTAGCTACACTGCCTTTGATGTACACGTTGGTTAAGTGTATTAGTTCTACTTCTCAGTGGTGTGAAGAAATGGTTTTAGGGGAAGGCATATTTAATATTACTATGCTAATATTTGCAATCGTACTCTCCATATGAATGGAATGTGAGATTCACCAAGCAAAGAGTCTGTTGTTAAAACACAGAATCACGTATTAATTTGATAATAGGTCATTCATTACTATATGTTTTTCTATAATAATCAGGTGAACACACCTAAAGCAATCGTGACTCAAAAAGAATAAAAAAGTAGCATTTTACATCAGAATTATTGAAAGAGGGCACCACCTCAGCTGTAACGCAAGTTAAAGAACTACATCTCTCATGATGCTCAGTCAGCCCATTAGTTGGATGCTATGTTTATCCATCCTTACCTTAACCCCATAGTGACCAGGTGGTTTTACGCAAATCCGTCCTTTGGTGCCCGCTGCTGTTTCTCCGTTTCTGCGCTGTTAGTGTTTAGGTCAAATTTTCCTCTTACTCCATTACACAACCAACAAATATTTTTCTGTTACAGACCTTTTTATTATCATTCATTGGATCTTATATGTAAATTCCAGGGCATTTTCGTTCAGTAATTTTTTTACAAACAGCGTTTCAAGCGTACTTTTTTTTTCTACCCCGTTCGTCTGCTTGTCGAATTTTTCCGGCGTGGTTTTTATGGCGGTTTCTGAAGGTTTTCGGCTAGTGTACGGTGAGTGTTCATAAGGTTTGCGGCAGGTTTTCCCTGAATTACGGGGACCCTGCGGTGAATGCTGAATACACTGCAGGGTGGGGAACTTTGATTTCCCGAAGTGCAGGGTAGCGCGGGGAATGAGAGGGCACCACAATGTTGGTGATATTTTGGTGCTCTCTGAATAATCGTGTATGTCAACATAAAATTGTGCCCCTGCCTCCATGGTGCCCGTGCCCCATCTCTTTTAATTCCAACATCATGGAATTAAAAGAGATGGGGCAGGGGCACAGTGGAGGAATGTGGGTGAGAAGTATGAGACAGGAACACAATTGGAGGTGAGAAGAATGGAGCAGAAGAACAATTTAAATTGAGAAGAATGGATACAGGGACTGTGGGAGGTAACAAGAATGAGACAGATGAATGATAAGAGGTGAGAAGAATGGGACAGAGAACTACTGGGATGTGAGAATAATATGGAAATGCCACAATGGGAGTAAAGAAGAGGTTGGTGAGGGTCCTGAGGACAAGCAACAACACTAGTGGCCTACTCTACGGAAGGCCTGCTTAGTTCTCAAAGGGCTTTAGCATGATTGTGACGCAATGGAGCCGATTGAGATGCAGCAGAGGCCCAACTCCAACTCTCGGCCTACATATCTCTTAACCCAGCACTGCTACTGAGTCAGAACCCGTTAAGAGGGATTGAACGCATTAATATCTTGCTCCAATTTTTAAAGCTGTCTTTTCTGAAGCCATTTTAGATGTGCTTCAAAATGAGTTATGTGAGAGATATGTCAAGTACCCGAGCTCCTCACTGCCCCATCCATTTGCTATGGGGTGGAGGCAATAACATGAAATAGGGGTAATTCCCAGCTCTATTCTCCCCACCTATTTTATGCAGGAGAGGGTTTAGGTGGGTTGCCAAGGACAGTCCCTGGTCTTATAAATTGTCCTCCATCCCCTGACCTAATGAAAGGAGGTTTAGTGAACTTGGGAGGTGTGCTACTTGACATCCAAAGCTAATTTTTAACCTCTCGTTCTCTGTCCATGTGTGTATGTGCTTGTAGGGGGAGGGTATAATGATAAATGCACCCATCAGGCAGCCCAAGGGGATGATTCAGGAGCATCGTAACCACTATCAGCAAACAGTGGGAGGGTATAGAGCAGTGGGTCCCAACCCTGTCCTCAGGAATCTCTAACAGGCCAAGTTTGCAGATATTTGAAGCACAGCACAGGTGATATGATTTGCTGCTCAGTTATTGCAGGATTCAGTCTGCGTTTCCTCAAGGGAATCCTTAAAACCGGGCCTGTTAAGGGGACAGGACAGGGCAACCTGAGGACATGGATTGGGATATACTGGTGTAGACGAATTGGACAAACAGAAGCAATGGTGCACCTAAATTTGGACAAAACCAACATATTCATTTTTATATCAACTAAAAAAAATACCAAACTTTTCGCCTATGCACCTGTCTAGGAGAGAATTTGTGTTTACATCGTACCCTGAAAACTGAAGCTGTCTTTATCTGGCTTGTTTTTGACCAATGTTACTATTCTATCTTTTAAATAAATATTTTTTTAACCCCATCGTGACCAAGCTGTTTTACCATTGTCTGTCCGAAAGTGCCCGCTGCTGTTTTACGTTTCTGCGTTGTATGTGTTTAGGTCTAATTTTCCTCCTACTCCTTTATTCAACCCAAACATATTACAGTATATACTGTTTTTCTCGCCGTTAAATGGACTCTCTAAAGATACCACTATTTTCATCATATCATATAATTTACTGTAAAAAAAATTTATGAAATAAAACACCTTTTTCGAATTTTAATCTCCAAAATCTGCCAACCGTCAAAAAAGACCCCGGCTAAATAGTTTCAAAATTTTGTCTTGAAATTAGAAATACACAATTTTTATGTGTTTTTGCTTTTTAACCCCTTCACTGCAGAGCCTTTTCACCATGCTTATCATGTTTAAACGTGAATTGAAGTTCTATTTTATTATACCCCAGACAAATTATTATTATTTTTTATTTTAAAAAAACACTTTTTTTTACACCAAACCTAGTCATCGCGATCTAAGGGGTTAAAGAGAGGTACTGCTGAAAAGGGCAGACTCTGCCCTCTCCAGTGGTATCTTTCTTTTTTTCTAGCTCAAGCCGTTGGTGAGGAGAGTGGTCCAACGGATCCCCCCTCCCCTTTCAGGTTCCCCCTGCAGGCACTGCGGGGGCCTGAAAAAGATGTAATCGCACATGGCAATGATGTCATCAAGATGGCTGAGGCCCCTAAAAACATCTGGTTTGCTTCAAGGAAGCTGTTCCAGTGTGGGACCCCGGCCAGAGAGGTGAAAATAGGGAGGGGGTTAAAGGACCATGAGGTACATAGTACGTCCTTGGTCCTTGAGAGGAATTTTTCCCAGGACGTACTATGTATGTCAGTGGTCCTTAAGGGGTTAAAAACAAATTTTATGTATGATTATTTGGTATTTCTTTTCAGTTTCTCTGCTGTTTTTTTCTTGCATTTATTTTCCATAAAATATTTTAAGTTTGAAGCCAGACAAGACTTTGCATTTTATTAAGCTCATTTTTCTACGTTGTCATTCCGTTCCACGCTAGAATATCCTTGTTTAACTTTCATTCATTGCATCGCATATGTTTACAATAAAAATGATTTAAAAGATACGAGGGAATGAAAAAGTCGCCATATCTCTAGTCTACGGACTTTACAGCCTGCGCTGGGTTTCGCGTTTATCAGTCAAGCCATTAAGTTGCTTTAATTCCGCTAATTGGCGTGGCTTTCGCTTACGGAAACGTTAAATATTTTTATTTTCGATGTAATGTCGCTTGTATAGTTTACATCCCAGGCTTCTAAACAGCTTCATCAAAGACACCGCCGCTCTTTAATTTTTAATGCAACTCCTCAAAATCCTGCTTGTCTCTCGAGATCGTATGCTCTTTGCAAGTTCAGTAGGAAAAAAAACTTCTGTAAGTCACTTTTGGAAAAATCTGAAGGGACATATTTTCCCATTACCCTATTATAGGTGCATATTAAATGGCTCGCTCAGCTGGGTATGAAATCTGACTATACGCTGCACGTATCATTTGTTTTGCTAAAGTGCAAAAAGAATGGGTCTAATTGTACATAGATAACACACTGTGAATTCATACATGTATAACTCGTTACGTTGTTACTTCTGTACAGCACAGAGCCCTTAAAAACACCATTAATTCAATGTTATTCTGTGCATTGTTATTACAATACTATATGGTATATTAGGTACGTGGAATAGAGAGCCATTAACCGTTTCAAAACCCAATGAGCTTCCATAAAACAATTCCCAGTGGTTCATGGAAAATGACTTTACAATAAATACATACAGAAGCATTCCTTTGTATATGTTCACTATAGGTAAGCCCTATTTGACAGGCAGAGGGCTCCCTCTGCTGGCCGAAAAGTGCTACTACATTTTCATTTTAGCTAAAGCGTTGTGGTTTCTTGCAGGAAAAAACGGATCTTGATGCTTTTCAAATTATTTCAACATATTTGATGTCATGTCCGATTTGTTGGTATCTCAGGGGCACGTTCTGTAGCTCGTTTGAAATGAATATCATTTGCAATAAACAAAATTCTATGGTATTGTTCCAGAATAAGACCAGATCGAGTTTACTCAGACACACAGTAGTTACGTAGTTACATAGTTACATAGGCTCAAAAAAGACATGCATCCATAGCGTTCAGCCTTTCACACATCATCTACTGCTGTTGATCCAAAAGAGGGTACAAAACCCAGTCTGAAGCGCTCGCCAATATGCAACATACTAAGAAAAAAATCCTTCTTGACCCCAGTTGGCGTCAGATTTCTCCTTCGATCAATCAGCTTTTACCCACATACTAAATATTATAACCCTTTATTTTATGTTTTTGCAGGAAGCCATCTAGTCATTGTTTAAAAGTCTGTACAGACTCTGACCCAACCACCTCAACAGGCAGATAATTCCACAGCTTTATTGTTCTCACTGTAAAATAACCCTTCCTATGCTTTAGGTTGAATTTCCTTTCCTCCAGTCTAAATGGGTGACCATGTGTCCTGTGTATAGTCCTATTAATGAATAGGTTTCCAGACAATGGTTTATAATGAATTGCTTCACTATGGGGGATTTCACAGCCTTCGAACAGGCACTGTACTTGCTGGCCACAATTTTAATGTATAAGTCATTTAAGTTTCCACTAAGTGCGGAAAAAGAAAATATATAAAAATGTCTCCTTTCAAACTCAATTTGCATTAATTTATGAGTTGTTAAGTGAGTTGTAATCAGAGTTAACCCCTTTACTCCCGAGATCGAGATAATTCAGCACTTCAAAAGGTACCATTAGATACCGATATTGAGTTATCTCTATCTGCAGCTCTGAAGGACAAAAGCAAATGAAATGTGTTTGCTGCAAGCATATTTCGGTAAACCTGTATTTTAGCATTGTAAACTATGTGGTACCCATTTCAACTGTTTTCCCCAACCCAACGCCTAACCCTAATCCCTAAACCCAACCTCTAACCCTTACCCATACCCTGACCCCTAACCCCCAACCCCAACCTCTAACCCTAGCTCTCACATTAACCCATACCTAACCTCTAACCCTAATCCCAACCCTAACCAATAAACCCTAACCATAACCCCTAATTCCTAATTTTAACCCTTACCATAATCCTTACCCTAACCCTTATCCTAACCTCCAATCTAAATCCCTATCCCTTATCCTAACCCTAACCCTTACTCTAACCCCTAACTCTAACTCCTGACCCTAAACCCTTACCCGAAACCCTATACTGACACTGAAAAAATGGCGTCACGCCCATACTCACCGGAGCGGCAGCAACTGCCAGGAGTAACAGCCCAGTTAATGTATAAAACATAACAAGGAAAAAAAGTGTCATCTGCGCTCGTTTCTATGTGTTCCATTAACAACAAAACTGAGGTGTTTGTTTGTTTCAATGGCCATTGCAACGTAAGCTCACTCGCCACTTCACGGCACCTCTTTACAGAGTGAGTACCTAACAAATGTACCAAAAGGCCGCTCTACTGAGCAGCTCCAAGCCCCTCTTGCTCCAAGCCCCTCCAAGCCCCTCCTGCTGCCGCTCCAGTGAGTATGGGCGCGACGCCATTTTTTCTGTATTTATGTATATCATGCTTGTAGCACCAGTCCGTCGTTCTGCAGCTCTTTCCATGTTTTTGTTTTTAATCCCAAATGGGAAGTGTTTGGTGCGTGTATAAATAAAACCCGCCATATCTCTGCCTCTCCTTGGCTGAAAAGCAGCAGGAGGGGCTTGGAGCTGCTCAGTAGAGCGGCCTTTTGGTTACAATTGTTAGGTACTCACTCTGTAAAGAGGTGCCGTGAAGTGGCGAGTGAGCTTACGTTTCAATGGCCATTGAAAAAAACAAACAACCTCAGTTTTGTTGTACATGGAACACATAGAAACGAGCGTAGATGACACTTTTTTTCCTTGTTATGTTTTATACATTAACCCTTTCACTGCTGAGGACGTGTGGGGAAAGTCCTCATTGACTCCTAAGGAAAGATAGGGGTGGAGATGGGGGGTTCCTTTGAACCACGATATCTCCCCACTGTTGGCAGCTAGAGGGTCATGTTTGCAATCAGTGGAAAGGCCAGAGCATGGCCTTTCCAATGATACCAAACATGACCATGTTTAAAGTAAAGAAGAAAAATTAGACCCGAAATGGCTCAGCAGTGAAGGGGTTAATTGAGCTGTTACTCCTTGCAGTTGCTGCCGCTCCGGTGAGTATGGGCGCGATGCCATTTTTTCTGTATTTATGTATATCATGCTTGTAACACCAGTCCGTCGTTCTGCAGCTGTTCCTCTTTCCATGTTTTTGTCTTTAATCCCAAATGGGAAGTGTTTGGTGCGTGTATAAATAAACCCCACCATATCTCTGCCTCTCCTTGATTCCCAAGTGTTTTAAAGAAATTAGTGAGCCCCAAAATACAGCGTGGTACTGTTTGTATGACGAGACACAGGTCACCTTAATTCCCAAGTGTTTTAAAGAAATTAGTGAGCCCCAAAATACAGCGTGGTACTGTATGTATGACGAGACACAGATCACCTTAATTCCCAAGTGTTTTAAAGAAATTAGTGAGCCCCAGAATACAGCGTGGTACTTTTTGTATGACGATACACAGATCACCTTAATTCCCAAGTGTTTTAAAGAAATTAGTTAGGTACTCACTCTGTAAAGAGGTGCCGTGAAGTGGCGAGTGAGTTTACATGCAATGGCCATTGAAACAAACAAAAACCTCAGTTTTGTTGTACATGGAACACTTAGAAACGAGCGTAGATGACACTTTTTTTCCTTGTTATGTCCTATACTGACACTGTCTGACATTTACAATGTTATTATGTTTCAGTTGGATTTTCAAATAATTCACAAAGCTAAAATACCACTTTGTCCATATTTTGTTTGCTTTTGGGCTGCAGAAGGTGCCCCCCAAAGTTTAAAATTGGCTGAAGAATGCACTGATATATCGGGCATTCCACAGTTGATGCAGGGAACCATGAGCTGCAGCTCAAACGGCTGTAACTCCATTTGGCCAGTAGATGGTGCCATCTTCCTGCCAAATACATTATTACAATAAGAAATACACAGGGAATATTCTCAAATGTTTCTTACTGTATAATTAATTAAAAATGATTTTTTAAAAAACCACTGGTTCCTGGCAATGTTGTTTTTTATAAAAAACACTTGCTAGTGAAGGGGTTAAATGCTTAATGTTTTTCCACTTAGTCGTCAGGTGTTTTTTTTTTTATAATTTTTTTTATTTTGTTATTTCCTTAAATCATTTTGTCAGTAAATCCCAATGCCCACATGGCATCACGCTGAGACACTTGACGGGTGTAGCGAAATTCAGCCCTAAAGCCGCAGCTCCTTCAAAGCAATCATTTATTTGTGAAAGGGAACGGGTGTCATTTTTATAATATCGTATTAAACGTACGCGCAAGAGATTAACTTTTCTAATAATGACACAGTTATTTAAAAGGAAAAAAAAAAAAACGACATATTTTTTATGTAAAGATAATCATTGTTTTAATACTGATCTGGATCCGTTTAGAATTAAATCCTGACAAAGCTTCTTAAAAGCTTTATTCTCATTTAGATTTCCTGTTCAAATTCAAAGGATTTCGTGCCAGTTCTGCTGTTTCATATATTGTTTTTTTATTATTATTATTTCTAGTTCCGGATGGTAATGTCTCATCTATTTGCATTCTGTGCTTGGTTTTGCTAAAGAAGCAGATTGGGACTCAATGGGAAAATTGTAGGAAAATATATTTACCGCGGAAAAGATGACAATGTATGTTTTACAATAGCTTTCTAAGCCTGCTCCCTCCTCCATCCCGAAATCTGTGCGGGTTTGAGTGAAGATAGTATAAAATAATTGTGCACATGGTAGAATGACACTTACTAACATCGGGTAATGTTTTAGATCGTGAATTAATTTGCACCTTAGATTGCTGTCCAATGGTATCACTGAAATGGTGGTGTGCTGTAGGTAAGTATGATAGGTGCCCTTGAAACCCTATAAATATAGTATAGACTAGGTTAGGGCTGGATCTCCCATTAAGCCAAATAAGCCATTGCCTAGGGCGCCATTGAGACGCACTACTGGTACTGCTGGCTAATGGAAGATAATCACTTTGTCATAATCAGCTCATTTGCAGCTCTGATTGGACCTTAGATTGCTATGCCAATACTATCGCCAAGTTGGCATTACCCTGCAGGCAAGTATGATAGATACCTTTAAAACCCTTTAAATATGATATACTTTAGGCTAGGATTGGACCTCCCAATTGGTCAACTAAGCCATTGCCTAGGGTGCCATTGAGAGGGGGTGACGCGCTACTTCTACTGCTGGCTCTATGGTAGATTCTCACTTTGTCATACTCACCTTGTCTGCAGCTTTCATTGGACCTTAGATTGCTCTGCCAGTGCCATCACTGAGATGGTGGCGCCCTTTAGGTAAGTGTGACAGGTGCATTTGAAACCCTTTACATATGCTATGCATTACGTTAGGGCTGGAGCTCTCATTAGGTAAATTAAGCAATTTCATAGGGCACCACTGACAGGGGGTGACACGCTACTGCTACTGCTGGTTCTATGGTAGATCCTCACTTTGCCATAAACAGGTAAGTATGACAGGTGCGTTTGAAACCCTTTAAATTTGATATTGATTATATATATTAGTTTAGGTCTGAATCACCTGTTAGATCAAATAAGCCATTGCCTAGGGTGCCTGTGAGTGGGGGCAACGCGCAACTGGTACTGCTGGTTCTATGGCTGATCCTCAATTTGTGTACCTATGTTGTGCTGGCATGGTTGCTCTAAGCAGTGCCATGTAGGCCTGAGCACCCCTGACTGTCAGTGCTGCCTCTCTGCAGTGATGGAGCAGAGGTGTGCAGGAGAGGAACTTCAAGCTCTTGGTGTTATTTAACCCTGTCCCTTCCTGGAGGCAGAGATTCAGACATAGCAAAATTCAGTAGGGTGGCTTTTGCTCAAAGGAAGAAACAACATCACAGTGCCCGCCACTCCCTTTGCCCCAATACCTCCCTTCCTAGAGTTTATACATGACTGGTAAAATGTATATGGAGAGAGGGAGATACTGATGTGAGGACTGGGGCACTGGTATATATCTGTATTTTTCTGTATGTATGCGTTTGTTTGCCTGTTAGTGTCTGTGTGTATGTGTTTGGCTCTCGGTTTCGAGGGGATGTGGATGCAAAATATGTTTTTTTGCATAGGGTGTGTAAATATCTTCCACTGGCCCTGCACGAGGTTCACAATTTCTACATGTCTGCTTGCTTTTGGAGCCTCAGAAACAATGCTTGAGTTCCAATCCTGGAGTCTCCAGGAAAAAAGTTAGGCATAGAGTAGCAAAATGCAGCTGGATCTACAGTAAATCCCTCCATTTGTTGTGCGTTCCAGTAACATGGACCTGAAAAACTTAAGAAGCACATTGCCTAGTTATCTGCAACACACCACACACTAGTGATCAGCTATTCACAAGTGTCCAAAGGGAAACCACACCCAGGCCGATACCTACTTCTTGTATGCTGGGATGTTTTAGTGGTTGTAGAATTAAGTCTCAATAAATACAGTCTCCTTAAAAAATATATATATTTGCTTTCAGCAATGAAATTAACCCCCGAGCCACACTCTAATACCGCTAAGTGGCCAAATAAATTGTAACGATTCTGACATATAAAATATATCAGAATCGTAACACCAGAGAGGTTAAAGCTTGTTTCTGTGATTATGCAAGAATGCTTTTGTCTATCTGTCTATTGTCTGGTCCATGTGTATCTTGTTATCTGTTTATATTTGAATAGTTTGTAAATCTGCTGACTGTAATCTGTCATCATATGTTTACCATTGTCCTGACTTGATTAGAAATGTTATGTAATGTTTGATTTAACTGTCTACATAATCTAAATAGGTTTCACATTTCAAGAAGCAAATGTGTCCCATTGTCTGTTTCGGTCTGATTGGGTCCCCTAGCGGTTTCAAGTGAAATTGTGTGTATGTAAATTACCCCTGTTTGACCACATAAATATCTGTGCTTGTGTCCAATAAAATCAGTTCTATTCTGACCCTGCATGCAGTCACGACTCATGGTTTGGGTAGCAGCTATATTCTGGTCGCTGTTCCAGCGCAAAGCTCCAGATCTACAGTCACAGCTTATTTCTGGGGAATGCTAGCAAGGCTCTCTATGTGTACCTGTCTTTAAGCTGCGGCTAAGGTCTGGGAGAAAGGCACGAGAGTCATAAGGAGAACAAGGGGGTCCAGCAAGGAAGTGGCATTGGCAGATGTGACCCTGTCAGGATATTGAGATCTGTTACATTGCATAACTTGCAGACCTTAGCTGTGTTCCTTAACTTCCTTATACACAGGAAGGGGAGGGATCTTTTTCTACCGTGCTCAGGTTTGATGAGGAAGTGGAGACTGTTTGAGATCAGGTTACAGAAGGATAGAGGGAAAAAGAAGGCAGCAGAAAAACCAACATGCTATTCAACTAAAAAGGTGAAAAAATGTCCTTATTTGTCAAACCTTTTCACAGATTTCAAGAGGATCACGATGCTGTTGCTAGAAGATAGGACGCATGTAGGGATAAATTGAAAACTATTGTAATTAGTGACCCTTTGAAGCTCAATTTAAACAAGAAGATCAAAGGCAAATGGACGACTTACGCTAATTACATATATTTTGATGTGTCAAGAACTATTATGTCCTGATTTTTATACAGTATAATAAGCTTTGTTACAGATATATGATTTATTTACCGAATCTAAAACCACTTCTGGATCAAGTAGCAAGGGATAACGTTTTTCCATAGTTTTCAAAAAATGCTCATCTGACACTAATGAGACTGCAATATCTTCATTTACATACGGAATGAGATAAATATTGAGATAATTAACAGTGAAGATGAGTTTTGATGGTAATATACCCATTTTACTAAGAACTATTGAAATTAAATTGTTAGCTGTAGTTACAGAATACAAAGTTCATTTTTTTTTCCTTCTCGGGAAAATAACTAGCCGTGGTCGAAGAGAAACCCGCGTGTAAGCTAATTTATGCAATATTTATCCTGTTTTAATTTATATTATTCTCAGTTTATTACTTCAGGGACTATTCCACAGTCAGTAAGTAAATGGCAAGAAAACCAATGTAAATACATTCTCATTTGGCATTATTGCGTCGGGAAAATATACAAGTCGTCTGACGTGAGCACTTATATTCTTGGCAGCTGATACAGGGTTATTCAGAGCCGATCTCTTTCGGCTATTCACAAGCCAGGCAGTTCGCCAAATTTTGGTTGAGTTGCCAGCAAAATATGGTGCTGTTCGACAGCAGTGAAATCCCCATAGAGAAGCAATGGTTAATCTATTCAAAGAATACCGATGAGCAACGAAATGACAGTGTCGTGCCCTGGTGTTCGGTGGCTTCATTCGGCAGGTTTAACCAGGGGAATCCCATAGGTTTCAATGTTAAAGATATTCCTGTTTTTATTCAATATCTATTAAACCTTTTGTTCTTTTAATCTGCAGCAAAAAGTCTCTTTATTTATCTCTATTTAGGATTTTTTTAGGCATTTTTTTGGGGATTTTTTTCGGTAAATTTTATGTTATATTCCAGACATACAGTATGTTAATTCCAGACATTTTCGTCCAGTAGTTTTTTTGCAGACAGCTTTTTTTATTTATTTTTTTCTACCGCATTCGTCGGCTTGTTGGCTTTTTACGGCGGCTGGTCGGCACTGTGTTCGGCAGATTGTTGGCTTTTTTCCCGACGCATTCAGCGGGTTTGCGAGCACTGGGTTAGGAAGGACCTGCTGTGATGAGGTACATTGATATTGTGGTAGACTTTAGACATGTGCATTCGTTTTAGTACTAAAACGATTTAGTCCGAATTTTGGGATAATTTCGTTTTAGTATGACTCAAGAGATACGAAACTGCTCAGTACAAAAAACTCCCGTCTTAAAGCATGGCTAGCATCGCGATCCACCGAATGGAACGCAAACAAACGGTGGAACGCAGATCCAAAATGGCCGCGACGCAGACTGATGACGCGATTCACACCATGTGACCGCGATACAACACAAACCCGGAAATTGGACACTTTCAATGGGAGAATTACAGGAAATGAACTCCAAATAAAAAGGAGACCCCTGGAAAGCCTCAGATCCCCCACTTCATTCATTCTATCGACTGAGGAAGGCGCAGATAGCGCCGAAACGCGTCTCGAGATACCACCACTCCCCCCCCATTTTTTAATTGAGTATTATTGATTGCATCTGTAATCCATGTAATTTTTGAATAAATCCTTATCCAAGTATACAGGAGTATCTGGTTACTGAACCTAAACTGGTAAATCCAAACCAACCTGACCAGGCAGCCCTCCAGGACCCACCACGGACACCGCAACCTGCACCCAAAGGAACAGCTGAGAGGGGTCCAGGTACTCACCATCAAGCAGTACCATACGCACAACGGTTGAGCCTGGAATGATAAGGCTCCCAAATTGGTGAGTGTAACCAACTTCCCCTTCACTATAGCAAGTCAGTAATCACTGATGTTGTGCCATGAGAGCACTTCCCCTTTTTTCCCTTTATGTCTCTCCACCTGAGGTGAAGACGCTGTATTAAAGAAGGGCAGTAGTCACCCTATAGTTGACACCAGGCGCTTCACTCCAGAGCCCGGATTTAAGCGGCTCTAATTCCTGTAAGTGCGCAATCACTGAGCACCAGAGCTTGTATCAATATCCAAACGTTGCTGCACTATTGTTATTTTTTCTCTCTCCCCCGTTCCTTATCTCCCGATTTGAGTGGAGTTAATCAACGATATAGGAGGAGCCGCCACATCGAGTATAAGGCAGAGCACGTTTAGTGCGTATTCTGCCATCCTAGGACCTCTGGAAAACAAGGACATTAAGGACAATAGACCTCCAATACACACAGGAAATCAGTGTAAGGTCCATAGGCGTGCGCAGCCTATTGCATTAGGGTGTGCACCCAAAAGCTCAAAACACACACATATATATATATATCACATACATACATACATACATACATACATACAACGACACACACACACCATTACTATGTGTATGCTTCAGGGGTTAAGCAACCTTCGATACCCAGATGTTTTGAAACTACATTTCCAATGAGTCTCATCTATCTTAATTATTGGCCGAGCAACATAGGAGATATAGTTCCAAATGAGCTAGAGGACCAATGACCCCGGTATACATCATGTCACCTCAAAATGCTAGATCAAAAAATTTAAATTTGGATTTTGATCACATGCAGCGTGTAAATTTATTTTACCACATTTTTTCATCCAAAAGATTGTTAGTTAGCGCGGGCGCACCATATTAAAATCCAAACGCTAATCTGTTAGAAAACCCGTTACCGTTTGGAATCTTGCGCTTTTCAGCTCCCTATACTTAACATGGGGAGTGGAAAGTGTTAATCAGCATTAGCATTACAATCTACTAGCGCTGATTACCGTCCGGTTGCGGTTACTGAACATTTACTCACAACCAGGACCTGGTGCTAATGGATTCCACTTCTGCAGAATCAGTCAGCAACAGCTGAACCCCCCCCCCCCAAAAATCAGATACTCACCTCTCATCCCGCAAAAAGAACGACTGCTCCATTCACCTCTTCTGGCCGCCAGGAGCAGAGGGAGACTGGGAGAAAAAGTCCCTCAGTCTCACTCTGGGAATCACTATATCGACCTGACGGATCTCACAAAGACTTCAACGACGTGCCGAGTACATCCTCTACACACAAACATGAAACCAGAGGATGCGCTCAGCACGTCGTCAGCAGCAAAGTGGTTAAATGTTAAAAAGGAGTGAAATTTGAGTAGAGTGGCCCATTTAACCTCTTGCTGACTTGTACCAATACAGTCTCCTACCTGTACCTCACGATGCTGCCAAGACGCTCGCTGTAATTCTTTTTGTGGAGTGCAGGCAGCAGATATTGTGGTGATTTCTGTGCACAATACAATCCTTTATGGTGCAAGACAAGGGGGCAACACCGGACAAGGAAACAGGTGCAGAATTTTACGCAAAGCAGCCTGTTTAAAGACAGATACATGCATTTATACACACAGCCATACGTTCACATACATAACTATATATCCTCCTCCCTACACCCTGGGGGTATGTAGCAATAAAGCCCACATTAATGTGCAGTGTGAATGAGCATATCCCAGAAACCACAACAATAAAACTCACAGTAATGTACAGTGTGTATGAGCGTATCAGAGATTCGCAGCAATAACACCTTCAGTAATATACAGCGTGTATGAGTGTAACAGAGCTCCACAGCAATAAAACTCAGCAATGTGCAGCGTGTATGAGTGTATCAGAGCTCCACAGCAATAAAACTCAATGTGCAGCATGTAAGAGCGTATCACAGAATCCACAGCAATAAAACCAAGCAATGTGCGGTGTGAATGAGCGTATCACAGAATCCACAGCAATAAAACCAAGCAATGTGAATGAGCGTATCAGAGAATCCACAGCAATAAAACTCAGCAGTATGCAGTGTATGTGTATCACAGAATCCACAGGCATAAAACTCAGCAGTATGCAGTGTGTATCAGTGTATCACAGAATCCACAGGCATAAAACTCAGCAGTATGCAGTGTGTATCACAGAATCCACAGGCATAAAACTCAGCAGTATGCAGTGTGTATCAGTGTATCACAGAATCCACAGCCATAAAACTCAGCAGTATGCAGTGTGTGTCAGTGTATCACAGAATCCACAGCCATAAAACTCAGCAGTATATGTGTATCACAGAATCCACAGGCATAAAACTCAGCAGTATGCAGTGTATGTGTATGTGTATCACAGAATCCACAGCCATAAACTCAGCAGTATTTGTGTATCACAGAATCCACAGCCATAAAACTCAGCAGTATTTGTGTATCACAGAATCCACAGCCATAAAACTCAGCAGTATGTGTATCACAGAATCCACAGCCATAAAACTCAGCAGTATTTGTGTATCACAGAATCCACAGCCATAAAACTCAGCAGTATATGTGTATCACAGAATCCATAGCCATAAAACTCACACAAATACTGCTGAGTTTTATGGCTATGGATTCTGTGATACACATATACTGCTGAGTTTTATGGCTGTGGATTCTGTGATACACATATACTGCTGAGTTTTATGGCTGTGGATTCTGTGATACACATATACTGCTGAGTTCTATGGCTGTGGATTCCGTGATACACATATACTGCTGAGTTTTATGGCTGTGGATTCTGTGATACACAAATACTGCTGAGTTTTATGGCTGTGGATTCTGTGATACACAAATACTGCTGAGTTTTATGGCTGTGGATTCTGTGATACACATATACTGCTGAGTTTTATGGCTGTGGATTCTGTGATACACAAATACTGCTATCACAGAATCCACAGCCATAAAACTGTTTAAATATTTAAAATACACTATTAAAAAATATTTTTCATATATGAAAATTGCCCCCTCACCTGCTTACCTTTGTTTTTTTTTTTGCTTGCAGGGAGGGGGTTGAATATGTATCATTGGTGGTCCAGTGGCACAGATGGGGGGGAGGTCAAAGAGGGGTAACCCGGCTGGCCGCATCTGATGGATAGCCGCCGGGACCCCTCATTTCCGCGGGCCTGGCAGCCTCCGCTTCCCTGGTGGTCCCTGTGGTTCGTGGGGTGCTGCACTGCGCTCTGTACATGGCGCACAGCACATCCCTCACTGACACGAGCGGCCGGCGATCTCTGATGACCTGTCACCTGACCGCCGGCGCTTACTGTCTGTGTCAGAGCGCCGGCGGTCAGGTGACAGGTCATCAGAGATCGCCGGCCGCTCGTGTCAGTGAGGGATGTGCTGTGCGGTCTGTGCGCCATGCACAGAGCGCAGTGCAGCACCCCACGAACCACAGGGACCACCAGGGAAGCGGAGGCTGCCGCCAGGCCCGCGGAGACGAGGGGTCCCGGCGGCTATCCATCGGATGCGGCCAGCCGGGACCCAGAATGTGCCGCGGGCCGGCATTAGGGTGTGCCTAGGCACACCCGGCACACCCCGTGCGCACGCCTATGGTAAGGTCATCTTGTGTATACTCACTAATAGACGTCCAGTACATATACTCAGACTGTACCAGTCTCTATAACGCTGACACGGACATCTGCACTTATTAATGTGCTATGCTGGCTTTTTTTATGCACTCAAGTTGTCACTGATGCACTTTAATAATGTATGCATTGTTGCACTATAAAACTGTTGCACTTTATATTGCATAAATTGTTGCACTTTATATCACACCAACTGTGGCAATAGCACTTTACCTAAATCTGCACCAGTGAAGCTGCTCTCATACGAACCGTAAAGATTTATATGCATCTATTGGTTCATAAGTACAACCTTGTGATCTGTTGTACATAATTGTTGCGCCACTAGGAACCCCCTCTTTTTCCTTTATCGATATTTGCACACCCATTCGAGAGTCTGTGCCATTTCCTAGACGGCAGCAAACCAAAATAAGCACCCATACCTAGACAAGAGCGCCCATACCGACCCTCCTCTCTTTCATATTCTCACTTGACTCTCGATAGGTATAGAGGCAGCTCTCCATCTAAGATGGATTTCAGGTCCAAATTTGGTCACTGTAACGATGAAATATTCAGCGACATAAGTATCCAATCCAGTGACCAATTAAACGATATACATACACTAAGGAGACAACTTGAGAAAGACCTGAAAAAAGAAATCAGGACCAAATGGGATGTTACCACCCTTAATAAATATGTTAAAGACCATATGGTACCCAGAGGGCTACGCTTCTCAAAAAGCTTAGCAGGTGATAACGAAGACAATATACTTCGAGAAAGATGGGAAAAAATGTTGGAGGGTTTTTCAATACACAGTATGAAAGTCATTATTGAGAGAAGGAACGAGATCCTGATAGAACTAAATGACAACATTACTAAGACCCACGAGAAACTTCTGAGAGCATCTTCAGAACAAGAGATGAATTCCTATATAGGACGACTAGAAAAAGATCTAGACAAACTCAACGAAGATGTCAAAGAAAGAAAAAAGAAAAAATATTTAAGAGATATGTCAGATTATAAGAAGGGGAATGTCTGGAAACAAGGGAGCTCCGAAGAGCTAGACAACCATCACCTAGAATCAATAAGAACTCCCCTAGACCTTACAGAAGCTACATCGAAGTCACATTTCCAGACACCCGCACGCCAGAAGCCACAACAGGATAGGATACCCTATAGGACACCGCTACCCCAAAGCGCGATAAGGCAGCAGCAACACAACCAAGGCCGATACAATGAAGGATTATATAGCAGCAAACCATACTATAGACCACCGAATGGAGGTTACAGGAACAATTGGAGATATGGTGCATACAGGAATGATCAACCCTACTACCATCACCAGCAGAACCGGACCTATCAACCACCACAAAGAAGACCTCGGCAGAACAACCAGGGAGATGATGAATATCATGACTATCTAACACTCCCCACCAACAACAGGTATGAAGTCCTTGAGGACCATGTGGATTTTCACCAGGCCCAGCGACCAACAAACAGGAACCTCAGCACCCTCAGAAGAGGCTGGTCCCCAGGGAAGAGATCCCACCAAGAAGAGGACGTAGATCAGGAAAACTCAGAAGAAAATCGAAGACGAAAAGAGAAACAGAGCAGAACGGAGGGATCTATAATTTGACAAATGTCACACTAACAGATGCCCAAATGAAAGTACTGAATAAGGGGTTAAAGTACGCACCTACAGCACACATGGATCTGTTTAATGTGTACATCGATTTACAAAAATTTAAAAAGAACCTCTGCCTTAAAAAATATTTTATGAAAAACCCCGTAGAAAGAGAGTATCCGGTCCATTTTTATCAACACACTACCCTTAAGGAAAAATCCACTTTTTTCCCCAAATCCCTAATTTCACAGGAAATAAGCACCTTCGAGCAAATGGTGATGACAGACCTGGGGAAAGTTAAAACATCCACCAAATCAGACAACCTCACAAAGAACGAAAAGAAAGCCCTCAAAGAACTAGTCTCTAATGAACAAATCGAGATCAAACCTGCCGACAAGGGTGGAGGTACGGTAATTATGACCGCAGATTATTATAAAGAAGAGGCTGAGAGAATCCTGGGAGATGCAACAACATACAGGAAACTTAACAAAAATCCAACTAAAGATATTCAAACAAAATTTGATGAATACCTGGAACGTGGACACGTCTTGGGCATTCTCAATAATCATGAATATAAATATCTCAAGGTAGAACACCCCAGGACTCCTGTCTTTTACTTTTTACCAAAGATCCACAAAAACCCAACTAATCCTCCGGGAAGACCAATCATTTCGGGTGTAGGCTCAGTATCAAGTCGAGTATCAGAGTACCTAGACCATCAGTTACAACCATATGTTGTTAACACCATAGCGCACCTGAAAGATACTACAGAAATCCTGCAAATTTTAAAAGACGTCAAATGGGAAGAAGGTTTATTGCTGGTTACTTGTGATGTACAATCACTGTACACCATCATTCCGCATAATGAAGGAATCAAGGCTGTCGAGAATCCCCTAATAAGAGCAGGCACTTTGCAGCCGGACCAAATTGATTTTATTCTAGAAGGCATCCGATTGATTTTAGAAAATAATTATTTTTATTTTAAGGACGACTTTTATCTACAGCTCAATGGCACGGCAATGGGAACACGTTTCGCCCCATCCTATGCCAATCTTTTTATGTCCTCCTGGGAAGACACTTTTTTATCATTATATCGCGACCACCTCGTCGTCTATAAAAGATACATAGATGACATTTTTTTCATCTGGAGAGGAGATGTAAACGGCCTAAAAGTTTTTTGGGCAAACCTAGATCAAAATAATAAAGGGATAAAACTCACTACGACCTGGAGCCATGAATGCATTAATTTCTTAGACCTTAACATATTCATCCATGAGAATGAAATCCAGACAAAGACATACTTTAAGAAAGTAGACGTCAATAGCTTTATAGAAAAAACCAGTTGCCACCTGCCGCAATGGCTCGATAATGTCCCGAAGGGACAATTTCTCAGGATAAGAAGGAACTGTACGAATCTGAACACTTACGACATACAATCAGAGAAACTCAAAAGCGATTTTATAGAGAAAGGATATGATCCGGCCGTTTTAGAAAACGTAAGGTCAGAGATCAGAAACCGGGAACGTGCAGGAGTATTGAAAAAGAACATTAGAATATCAAACACCAATCAAAACGTACCCTTTATATTCTCTTATAACGCACAGAATAGGACCATCAGAAGAACAATAAGAAAATACTGGCCAATATTGAAAGGAGACCCGCTGCTGAAGGATATATTACCTGAAAACCCCAGACTAATTTGTCGAGGTGTCAATAATCTAAAAATGAAGCTAACACACCGACACACACAGAATACCCTTGCACGACCGAACCACTTTAATATCAAGAAGGGATTCCATCAGTGCGGCAACTGTCTAAACTGCCGTAACACAAAAAGTAAAAAACAGATTATCGCACAAGTAAACGGAACTACAGGACCAATCGCTATCAAAGAAGTCATCACCTGCTTTACAAAAAACGTCATCTATTTATTAATTTGTCCATGCGGTTTGAAATATATAGGCAGAACTACGAGACCGCTCAACGTCCGAATTCAAGAGCATATTAGAAACATTAGGAACGGATATGAAAAACACAGTGTCCCATTGCATTTCAAACTGAAGCACGCCCAAAACCCAGAAGGACTCACCTTTGTTGGTGTAAAGAAAATCGAAACACCATGGAGAGGCGGTAATCTTGACAAATTAATTGGACAGACAGAAATGAGTTGGATCTTTAGACTAGATACGATGCAACCACGAGGACTCAATGCAGATTTCGAACTCTGCCATTTTCTCAACTGTTAGCCCATGGACCGGTCCCTATCCTTTCCATTCACTTTATACCCATTCCGAGACCACCCTGAATTACTTCCCATCGCTTTAGTGAATTTTAACAATGCATCTTACATTATTTTATATTAAGCCATTTAATCTCTATCATATTAATTGGAGCAATATTCCATTTTAATCGCCCCCCCCCTCCTTTTAAGTTTTTAATCATACTGCATCATCCTCAATAATTTATTTGTTAGAGCAACCCTTCTTTTATTCGTTTTAGTTCCTTTCTCTCCTCTCCCCTTTTTTAACTATTTATCCATAGGATTTTTTACTGGTAACTAAAACCAATAACTTTTAGATAGGAATTGGCCAAATAAACAGTATGTGCTCCCATTAGGACAGACAGAAGTGAGTCGGATCCTTAAGTTGGACACTGTACCACCACAAGGTCTTAGCAATGAACTTGACACTTGCCACTTTCTGATTAACCCTTTTTATTGCCAGATTTAGGCCCCACATTATTCATAGCCGCATATTGCACTTATCGTTTTTTACCAACTGTGCTATATAAATGCTGATACCTATTATGTCTGTTTATCAGTGCAGTAACCTTTATTTAACCAATTGACTGATATGTGTATTTAAGCTACATGCTATTCCCCCTTCTTCTAGTCAATCTAGCCACTGTGGAACCCTTTATGAACGTGGGCCTCACAGAACGATTTTCAATGTGCGCAATTTCATTGTGTCTGTATACATTGGCTTAGGCATCAATTAATCAATGGAGACCAGCTCCCACAGCCCATACTGTGTGGAAGATTTGAACAATTGACCCCCATGTAGCGCGATCTCCTTGCTTGTGTGCATGCAAGGTCCCAGTTCAGACAATATTTCGAGTCAGTGTGGAGTTCCGGACTTTAACTCCCGTCTTAAAGCATGGCCAGCATCGCGATCCACCGAATGGAACGCAAACAAACGGTGGAACGCAGATCCAAAATGGCCGCGACGCAGACTGATGACGCGATTCACACCATGTGACCGCGATACAACACAAACCCGGAAATTGGACACTTTCAATGGGAGAATTACAGGAAATGAACTCCAAATAAAAAGGAGACCCCTGGAAAGCCTCAGATCCCCCACTTCATTCATTCTATCGACTGAGGAAGGCGCAGATAGCGCCGAAACGTGTCTCGAGATACCACCACTCCCCCCCCATTTTTTAATTGAGTATTATTGATTGCATCTGTAATCCATGTAATTTTTGAATAAATCCTTATCCAAGTATACAGGAGTATCTGGTTACTGAACCTAAACTGGTAAATCCAAACCAACCTGACCAGGCCAGCCCTCCAGGACCCACCACGGACACCGCAACCTGCACCCAAAGGAACAGCTGAGAGGGGTCCAGGTACTCACCATCAAGCAGTACCATACGCACAACGGTTGAGCCTGGAATGATAAGGCTCCCAAATTGGTGAGTGTAACCAACTTCCCCTTCACTATAGCAAGTCAGTAATCACTGATGTTGTGCCATGAGAGCACTTCCCCTTTTTTCCCTTTATGTCTCTCCACCTGAGGTGAAGACGCTGTATTAAAGAAGGGCAGTAGTCACCCTATAGTTGACACCAGGCGCTTCACTCCAGAGCCCGGATTTAAGCGGCTCTAATTCCTGTAAGTGCGCAATCACTGAGCACCAGAGCTTGTATCAATATCCAAACGTTGCTGCACTATTGTTATTTTTTCTCTCTCCCCCGTTCCTTATCTCCCGATTTGAGTGGAGTTAATCAACGATATAGGAGGAGCCGCCACATCGAGTATAAGGCAGAGCACGTTTAGTGCGTATTCTGCCATCCTAGGACCTCTGGAAAACAAGGACATTAAGGACAATAGACCTCCAATACACACAGGAAATCAGTGTAAGGTCATCTTGTGTATACTCACTAATAGACGTCCAGTACATATACTCAGACTGTACCAGTCTCTATAACGCTGACACGGACATCTGCACTTATTAATGTGCTATGCTGGCTTTTTTTATGCACTCAAGTTGTCACTGATGCACTTTAATAATGTATGCATTGTTGCACTATAAAACTGTTGCACTTTATATTGCATAAATTGTTGCACTTTATATCACACCAACTGTGGCAATAGCACTTTACCTAAATCTGCACCAGTGAAGCTGCTCTCATACGAACCGTAAAGATTTATATGCATCTATTGGTTCATAAGTACAACCTTGTGATCTGTTGTACATAATTGTTGCGCCACTAGGAACCCCCTCTTTTTCCTAAAACGATTTAGTCTGAATTTTGGGATAATTTCGTTTTAGTATGACTCAAGAGATATGAAACTGCTCAGTACAAAAAACGAAAGAAACGAAAATAAAATGCACTACATTTTAGTTTCAGTCCTTTTTGTGATATTACATTGATGAGTGAAGGAGACCAGTAATGAAGAGCGCAACATCGCAAAGCTACAGAAAAGGTTTGTATGCGTAATCCTTCCCGAAAATCTGACAGTGATAGAGCTCCAGAATACTCACTCACAGCACAGATAGCCAGCACAGGAGAGGAAACCTTTACTTAACCCTTGCATGTCTATGAGGCAGACAAGATGATAAAAGCAGCTGGAAATGGAAACCATTCAAATAAATCACACTGAAAGCTAATGACAAAGGATGGCTGGATAGTAAGAACCCCTTTATAACAAGCAGCGCTGGGAGAAGAGAGGGACTTTATAAAATGTGTGTTATCTCCCCTCCCGCTCTGCATAATAGGGGCTTAGGTCTGATACATTTTATGTTATCCAGGAGCACTATCCCCCTTTCCTCATCTATAATACACATTTTATATAAAGTCCCTCTCCTCTCCCAGTGCCGCTTATTATAAAGTGTTTTTTTACATCTGAAACTTTTAGTATCCAGCTCTCACAGTTACTCTGTCATTATGAGCCTTCAGTGTGATTTATTTGAATTTTTTTCCTGGATTTAAAGTGCTTTATTTTATTATAAAAATAAATTTGCACCAGTCATCTCTTGTCTGAGCTTTCAGACCGATTTACGTTAATATTTTCCCTCTCCCCTGCTTTTATATTCATGTCTGTCTCCCCCACAGAGATACAAAGTTTAAGTAAAAGTTCCCTCTCCTGTGCTGGATAAGCATTGCATTCTGAAGTTCTGCACCCTCCACATGCCAATTCAGTAGGATGTTTTATACAGAGAGGGGCATTAATGCAGGAGGATGTTCTATACATTATACAGAGAGGAGCCTTTTTTTTTTAGCCCTTTAAATTCAGTAGCTGTGAGCGCTGAGATCGGCTGCTTGTTATATTATCTCTCAGTACAATGTATCAGGCTCAGCTGTTACAGTAACTGACTGTAACAGCGCTCAGAGTTTCAGTAAAACAAGGAAATAATATTGTTCTAACCTCTTATCAGTGGCGTAGCGTGGGGGGGCCGTGGCCCCGGGTGCAATTTACTTAGGCGCACAAAATTTCAAACGAAATTTGCGCCCCTAATAATGACCAGGTACCGCAGGCTTGAAGTCCAGCATTTTTTTTTTTTCTGGGCGAGCGCCTGCACTCAGACTCCAGCGCCGCGGCAGAGAGACAGAGGGAGGGGGTGTCGCTCGGCTCCCTCCTGCTGCTCCAGAGTTCTAAGGGATTGGAGGAGACTAAGAGGAGGAGGAGCTGCCTGCAGTCTCCTGGTCATGAGGTAACACAAGCTGTGATTGCAGGCAGCTCACATGTATGGCTCCTCCCCCACTTCCATCCTCTTCCCGGTTTGACTGCACGGCCTCTGCACACAGAGTGTTAAGGAGGAGACTGCCACAAGCTGCAGGCACAGCACAAGCCCCATCATGACAGCCAAGACAGTGAGTAAAATGGGGGGGGGGGACATGAACTGCCTCAGAGAAATCAGGCTTGCTACTTTTGAAACATGAGATGATTGGGGGACAGGAGACACAGGGACTGGCTATTTGCTCCAGACAGTGGAGATGAAGGAGCTGGCACTGGGCTCAGGGTCTGGCAGTGGGATCAGGTTCTGGCAGTGGGCTCAGGTTCTGGCAGTTGGGGTCCCAATCATATATTGAGGTACCAGGCATTGGACTGAACAGACAGTACTGTGCAGCATGAGAACAAGCTGCTTCCTTACCCAGCGCTTAGTCACACTCTCCTGTCACCCTGTCCCCACCTGGCGCTCACAGCATGCTAAGGGGCTTATTACTAGTAATAATTAGAAATATATATATATTTTGTTTTGAAATTTTTTATAATTATATTAATATATTAAGATATAATTAATTTATTTTAATAATCTGTAATTTAATACGTTTTTAATATAATTTTCAATTTATTTATTTTAATATTTAAATATAATGTACTATATTTATAGACTATTAATATATAATTTTACTATATAAATATTCCCGATATCCCGCCACATGGAGACTGGTATCCCGAATGATATCGGGAATATTTCTATGTGAGCAGCCAGTTCCCAGCACTGGAGCAATAGATACAGCAGAGACGGAGTGTGGAGATCTGGATTCTATCATTTTAATATATATACAGTAATTTAATCAATTTCAATTTGTTGTGTAATTACTTGAATATTTAATTTTAAATAAATTTTACATTAATTTATTATTATTTCATTAGTTTTATTCCCAACCAGCTCTGTAATACGCTCATACACACAGCATATTGCTATGAGTTTTATTTCTACGCAGATTGCGATACGCTCATACACACAGCATATTGCTGAGTTTTATTTCTACGCAGCTTTGTGATATTACTGTGCATCTTATTGCTGTGGAGCTCTGTGATGTGCTGCTCATATGCACTGCACATTACTGTGACTTTTATTGCTGTGATGTTTAAGCAGACTGCCCAGGGCAAAGCCTGGGGACAGGCACAAATACATAGAAATATGAGAATAACCCTGCAGTCAGTGCATACCACCTCACATACATACACTTTACCGGTGGGTGGAAGGGAATCAGGGCGTGCCAACATGTCCACAGGTTTGGGGGGAGTGCAAATCTTGCCTTGCCCCGGGCGCTGACAACCCACGCTACGCCACTGCCTCTTATATATAAAAATATTATTTACTAGTTTTACTGAAACTCTGAGCGCTGTGATGAGCAGCAGTCAGTTACTGTAACAGCTTTGCCTGACACATTGTGCTGAGAGTGAGAGATACTGTAACAAGCAGCGATCTCAGCCCTCTGAGGAGCCACTACTATAGTAATTGTATCCATTGGTTTTCGGATGAATGAAATTAGTTTTCATACTAAAGAACTGAAAACAAATTTCTTTAGCAACTAAATAAATTGCATTTTAGGACTAATCCATTAGTTCAAAACGAAATTTTGTGCTGTGCACATGTCTAGTAGACTTATGCAATGTACTACCACATTTTGTATCCAAATCCCCATCATTTATTCTTAGGTCTGATAATTTTAACATCTTTAACCACTTGGCTGCTAAGGACGCGCTTAGCGCATCCAGCCAAGTGGTTCCCCTGTGCGGAGGATCGTGCGGCCCCCGGTGCGGGCTGACATCTTGGATGTAAGCCCAGAATCTGGGACCCCGGGGGGCACAATAGATGTCTTTGCGCTAGCAGGATGATGTCTATTGCAGGCGAGTGCGGGGAAAGTGCCTGAAGAGGAGGGGGGAGGTTCTTTGGACCTCTCTACCTCCCCAACCGGAAAAAGGCAGGCACCGCCTTCGGGATCTCCCCCTGATGACTGGCGTCATCACGACTAGTGCGATGACGTCAGTTCTGGAGTTAACCCCTAGCTGCCACCTCCCGATCCGTGACAGTTAGTGGTTAAGGTTTAGTATTGTTGGAACAGCCAGAGCATGTAATTTCCCCCCCAAAAGATGTAACGAGTCCCCATTTCTAATTTTTTTAACAAGGGCACCCCATAGAAAATATAATCGCAAACGCTCACATGATAAAAAGAGACAAAAAACACTTTATACACTTTAAATTATTAAAAATTCACATTTTATTGCATTTTGCGTTATATTATACAAGCAGGACATGACGTATACATATAATAATGATATATTATGAATCTGCCGAGTCTGCCGGAAAGAGCGATATATAATTTGTCTGGTTGGTATAATAAAACGTGGCTTCAAAACGCGTTTAAACATGATGAGCAAAAGCGGTAAAAATGAGCTCAGCGCACAGGCGTGAAATGGCTCAGCAGCGAAAGGGTTAAAGCTACATTAAGTGGAGTTCTGAATTTTGTATTTTGTGTTCCTTGGACTCATAACCGCCCTTATGAAAAATGCACATGTTAAATAGATGCAATCCTTGGCAAGACACCTAACGGTACATACTCACCACCCAGGACATACTTGAAAACGAGAGAAATCTCAATGTATCCTTCCTGGTAGAATCCTTTCACAAAAAAAAAAATTCGGTGATATATACCAACTATTTTCCTGCATGGCTTTGGACGAGATAGTCAATTATGTGACAGTGGCACAGTCCAGGGAGCATCATTTAATTTTCTATAGTCACAGATCCATAAAAATCATCAGCATAAATTGTTACATTTATAGTTCATGGAAGGCATAGGCGAGAAAAAGGCAATATTACTATATATTTACAGTATACAGCTTTTCATATCACTCATTCTACACTTCTCTCTACGCCTGTTTCACTTATATTGACTTACCCACATTTATTTGCCCTGTTACTGCACACACAGCATCGTCACTGACACAGGGACACCTTTGAAAATGGTGAATTTGGGAATTTCAGCTACATCTGTTACCAAGAAAATGTATTATACTAAAAAAGGTCTTGAAACAAAAATTGCCAGAAGAATGAGATTTACCGTTGACCTAAACATGGTGAACATCATATTCTTCTACCATGACATCCATATCTATGTTTGTTTCAGACCGTAAAGCTCTGTGATCAGCGCATTGTGTAGGAGTGCATCACAAAGAAATAAAATGCACAGTAATGTGCAGTGTGTATGAGTCTATCATAGAGCTCCACAGCAATAAAATGCACAGTGATGTGCAGTGTGTATGAGTATATTACAGAGCTCCAGAGCAGTAAAACGCACAGTAATGTGCAGTATGTATGAGTGTATCACAGAGCTTCGGGACAATAAAATGTACAATAATCAGCAGTGTATATGAGCGTTTCACAGAGCTCCACAACAAAAAAACTCAGAGCAATGTGCAGTGTGTATGAGCGTATAACAGAGATCCACAGCAATAAAACCCACAGTAATGTGCTGTGTGTACGAGCCAGTGGCGTAGCGTGGGGGGGGGGGCTCAGGGGGCGGTCGCCCCGGCGCAATTTTCTTAGGGGCACAAAATTGCAAAAGAAATTCGAACCACTAATATTTTTCAGCAGGGAACAGCAAGGTGTCTGCTCACAGACACTGGTTTTATCAATGTGTAGTTCTCATACGCTCATACACACCGCACATTACTGTGGGGTTTATTGCTGTTGGGCTCTGTGATACGCTCATACACACTGCACATTAGACATGTGCATTCGTTTTAGTACTAAAACGATTTAGTCCGAATTTTGGGATAATTTAGTTTTCGTATGACTCAAGAGATACGAAACTGCTCAGTACAAAAAACGAAAGAAACTAAAATAAAATGCACTACATTTTAGTTTCAATCCTTTTTGTGATATTACATTGAGTGAAGGAGACCAGCAATGAAGAGCGCAACATCCGAAGTTCTGCACCCTCCACATGCCAATGCAGTAGGATGTTCTATACAGAGAGGGGCATTAATTAATGCAGGAGGATGTTCTATACATTATACAGAGAGGGGTATTAATGCAGGAGGATGTTCTATACATTATATAGAGAGGGGTATTAATGCAGGAGAATGTTATATACATTATACAGAGAAAGGTATAAATTGAGGAGGATGTTCTATACAGAGAGGACATTAATTAAATCAGGAGGATGTTCTATACATTATACAGAGAGGGGTATTAATTAATGCAGGAGGATGTTCTATACATTATACAGAGAGGGGTACTAGTTAATGCAGGAAGATGTTCTAAACATTATACATACAGGAGCCCTTTTTTCAGCCCTTTAAATCCAGTGGCTGTGAGCGCTGAGATCGGCTGCTTGTAATATTATCTCTCAGTACAATGTATCAGGCTCAGCTGTTACAGTAACTGACTGTAACAGCGCTCAGAGTTTCAGTAAAACAAGGAAATAAAATTGTTCTATCCTCTTATATATAAAAATATTATTTACTAGTTTTACTGAAACTCTGAGTGCTGTGATGAGCAGCAGTCAGTTACTGTAACAGCTTTGCCTGACACGGGGCAGTATTACAATGTTGGTGCTAACTTAACCAGAGCTGTTGTAAACTGAAAACCTCCATAGGCTATAATGGCTCTGGGAAGTTTACAACAGCTCTGGTTAAATTAGCACCAACTATGTAATATGGCCCACATTGTGCTGAGAGTGAGAGATACTGTAACAAGCAGCGATCTCAGCCCTCTGAGAAGCCACTATAATAGTAATTGTATCCATTGGTTTTCGGATGAAGGAAATTAGTTTTCATACTAAAGAACTGAAAAAGAATTTCTTTAGCAACTAAATAAATTGCATTTTAGGACTAATCCATTAGTTTCCAAATGAAATTTTGTGCTGTGCACATGTCTACTGCACATTACTGTGGGTTTTATTGCTGTGGAGCTCTGTGATACACACCACACATTACAGTGGGTTTTATTGCTGTGTAGTTCTGATACTTATACACACTACACATTAATGTGCGTTTTATTGCTGTGGAACTCTGTGTTACACTCATACACACCACACATTACAGTGGGTTTTATTGCTGTGTAGTTCTCATACGCTCATACACACTGCACATTAATGTGGGTTTATTGCTATGGAGCTTCTTGATGTATCTTCCTGATATCTCCCCAGCTGACCTGAACTGCAGTAACTCCATTTGGCCAGCAGATGGCAACATCTCCCAGCCAAATAGGTTATTACAGTAAGGAATACATTGGGAATATTCTCATATATTTCTTAATGCGTAATTAATTAAAAAATATTTTCCAAAAAAACACTAGTTCCTAACAGGGTTTCTTAGGAAAAATCCCTTGATAGTGAAGAGGTTAAGGGATTTTTAGTAACAGTCCCCAAAACCTTGACTTCTCAAACTGGGTTATGGTAGTGAGGGAGTTAATAGCACAATAAGCTGTTTCGCAGATAAAATGTACTACAGATAAGTGAGGAGGGGGACAGTCCATAGAAATTATTCCATGTACATTTGAATTTTTAGTCTTAGTGACAATCAGCAACAAAAAAGTCATCAACTTAAAAAGGCATACAGGGAATTTTTTAAGCAGTATCACAGATGTCACGGGCAATAAATGAGGGCTCAGAGTGATGATAAAATGGATCAGAATAGTTTTCATGTTTTTTTATGTGGCTCCCTTTTCCCAGAGCAATAAGAATTGTTGACTTCTTTACAAACAAAAAAGTCTAAAACCGCGGCAAGTTTTCCTTCAGATTTTCTTTTTTTACGCACGTGCAAGTCGTACAGTAATTACGAGTACTAATCTTTTAACCCCTTCACTGCCAAGCTCTACATTATCTGTCGAAAACTTCCATAATTTTGTATCTGCAAACGCGGGACGCGATCTTGACAGTTAAATATAGAAGAAAAAAAAATAGAAATTTGGCTCAGGGATTGTTGTTCTAAAATAGTTTCTAATATATTGCTGGAAAAAAAGGTTCTGAACTGTAGATGGTGTCCCTTATCTCGCACAATTTCCCCTTCACCTCCAGCTTCGGAATCCTAGCTGGATTCTGGAAACTGGAAAATTCTGAAATCCAGAATGTCCGAGATCCCAAGCATTCCATGTAAGGGTTGCTTAACCCCAGTGGCGTCACTAGGGTTGGTGTCACCCGGTGCGGGCCGCACCCCCGCCCCCACCTAGCGACACCAGTGCTTAACCCGTACAATATATGTTTTCAATGTTAATTTTTGGTTATAAAAGTACATTTTGTAATTCAGCGACATTCCGTACCAATGGTGTTTTTTGTCTGCACAGAGGTCACATGACTAACAACAAAGACCAATGGACTGAGACATACCAAGAAGACGTCTAAGATTGATAACACACTGTAGAGGTCAACACAGTGTCAGCTTATCGCCACTACATCACAACATTTTTCTATGCAAAAAATAAATGTTTTTCCTTGATAAATATTATATCAGGTTTAGTTTCATAATTCAAAAACTAGGAGATCAGGAGATCATGGGAAAAGGGATTCTTCTTCTACTGTTATTTTTTTCCCTGTCATTAGACTGATATCATAAAAGCTGGTTTTAGCTCTGGAATTTATTGTAGAAGTATAAAACAAAATAATTAAAGGGGCGCTCTGCTCATCCTGACCACTGTATTGCTTCAATGTGGTCAGAATGTGAGGAGTGCCCCCCCCAGATCCCCCGATGGGGTGAAATCTCTGGGTGCGAGAGCCGTGACACAGTCCATGTGGGGCTAAGACCTCTTCTATGAAGAGCTGTCATTCTGTATTCTGAGACAGGGAGGACAGAATAGAGGATGGGATCTAGCCGCCATTACCATTAAGCTGAAGTGGTTACGGACCCGGTGTCTAGAACATGTTTTTCATTCCATTTTATTCATAATATAGGAGGTGAAGAAAGTTTATGCATTTCTAATCCCAGTGGAAGAATTGTAATTTTAGTATTTTACTCTTGTTTTCAATTACAGGGTTATTCAGGGAGAGCCGAATTGGCTCAGAGATTACACCGAACAGTGAGTTTCCCCGTACGGTGCAATTTTGGGGCCATTTGGCTAGTCAAAAATATAGCAAAATACGGCAAATAATTCAGCAAAATACGGTGCCTGTTTGATGGCAGTGAACTCCCCCTAGAGAAGCAAGGTTAATCTTTCACAGAACGCCGAACAGCAGAGAAAAGTTGTCACATTGCCCTTATTTTTTGGTGTTTTCACTCGACAGATTATTATTAATCAGGTGAATCCCATAGGTTTCAATGTAAAAAACATTCCCTTTTTGATTAAATATTTATTAAACTGTTTATTCGTTCAATTTACAGCAACAATTTTTTTTTTTTCTTTCTTTTTTTTTAAGATTTGTTAGGCTTTTTCAGGGTTTTCTGGGCAAAATAGTTTTTCGATTCTTTCTTTATATAGTGTTTTTTTTTTCTGTAACAGACCTTTTTATTATTATTGATAGGACCTTATACTGGATATTAATTCCAGGCATTTTTGTCCAGTAGTTTCTTAGCAATCAGCTTTTAAAAGCTGCTGTGTTTTTTTTCACCCGTCCTTCGGCTTGTCAACTTTTTCCGGTTGCTGGTCGGTGCTCTGTTCGGCGGATTGATGTTTTTTTTTTAGATGCGTTCAACGTTTTTGCGGTGTATCGTCGGGTGTGTTCACCTTTTTTTCGGCGGTTTATCGGATCACTCCGATTTTTTATTGGCGGCTCTGCAACTGTTTTTCTGTCCGAATCTGCAGTTTTGCTGCGATTTTTCGGACGCGATCAGTGTTTTTTGGTGCAGGGAACGGAATAGCACCAACGTTTAATTAAAAATGGAAAAAGAGCAGGATGATTTGAAACTGAATCCTTTCTTTGCCGCCGTCCCTGACGGACATTATTTTAATGGTACAGTTTTCTTTAACCCTTTCGCTGCTGAGGCACTTCCCGCCTCTGTGCTGAGGTCATTTTTACCGATTTTGCTCATCATGTTTAAACGTGTTTTGAAGGCTTATGACCCAGACATATTATATATCGTTCTTTTTTTTTTTTTTTTCTGGGGTATATGGAGTGTTCAGGTAGAGGTAGTACCTCTGATGGGGAACATGTGGTGCTCCTTGGAGCAGTTCGTCCACCTTGGTCCTCACCTGTCACTCAGCTCTCACCTGTGGCTCCTCGTAGCTGTCAGCATGCAACAGCGGCCATACCCTGGGCAACGGCTTCCACTGGCCGGCCAAACCAGGTGGGGGTAGCCGAAGGGTCTCAAAACCCTCGGTGAATTAGGTGTTGCCTACCTATGCATGCGAAGTCTGAACATCGGCTGATCCTGTGGAGGAGACCATCTAGGTCCAACGGAGGTGACGGCGACTACAGCAATGCACTGTGGAGTGTATGGAGCAAGACGAGGCACGTAGAACATCTTGGTCATCCACTGCATCCGTGCCCATCTCTGGTTGTCTTGACTTCCTCTTGCCACTGGATACTGGTGGGCCCGGACGAGAGAGTGAGGTCGACGTAGCGCAACTCTTCTTCACTTTAAAAAAGTTTTCTGCGCAAGTCATCAGTCATCCACAATTCAAGTCCTGTGGCGATGGGTAAGCGACGAAGCGGCAGGTGTGGTGCACTGGGAATCGTAGCCGCAAGCCTGCACACAGGCGACTCAGGCTATAGGGTCGCTCTTCACTGACCGGAGCAGAAGTGAAGTTCGGCAGCCACCTGAGTGTCTGAGCAGTCCTATTTAGGGTAGCACTGCTCACCTCCATGCATGAGGAAGGGGCTAGAAAAGGTGCCCCAAACATTGCCTGCTCCTCACACCCTGGCTGGCTAACCGCGGTCGGCGGGGACCCAATTATGCGGTCGAAAATCAAAAACAAACTCAATCACAATAAAATTTGCTACATGGAACATCCGCACTCTTCTTGACAGGGATACCGCAAATAGGCCGCAACGACGCACGGCGCTCATTGCCCATGAACTTGCCAGATACAATATAGACATCGCCGCCCTAAGTGAGACCAGACTCTCCGGTGAAGGAGAACTCACAGAAAGGCTTGCTGGCTACTCTTTCTTTTGGAGTGGACGCGACTCTCATGCAAAGCGAGAAGCGGGAGTTGGTTTTGCTATTAAAACTTCTCTTGTGAGTAAACTCTCCAGCTCCCCGAAAGGAATTAATGATCGTCTTATGACGCTGAAACTCCCTCTCTGCCATGGAAAGAAGTTTGCCACCATAGTCAGCGCCTATGCACCCACCATGACAAACCCAGAAAAGACCATAGATAAGTTCTATGATGATCTGAACACCGTTATTTCCTCCACTCCCATTGCTGATAAACTCATTGTTCTTGGAGATTTTAATGCACGTGTCGGGAGTGATCACACTTCCTGGGACGGAGTGATGGGGAAGCATGGGGTTGGAAAGTGTAACAGCAACGGCCTGCTGCTCCTTCAGACCTGTGTTGAACATGGCCTCCTGGTGACAAATACCATTTTTAGCCTTCCAGCACGCAACAAGACATCATGGATGCACCCCCGTTCAAAACACTGGCATTTAATAGACTATGTCATCATCAGAAATCGGGACCGGCAGGATGTGAAGGTGACTAAGGCCATGTGCGGCGCAGATTGCTGGACGGATCACCGCCTCATCGTCTCAAAGATGAAAATCCACATTCAACCTAAGAGAAGACCTCATGCCGCCATAGCTCTGAAACGCCTCAACATCAGCAAGTTGAAGCGTCCTGATGTCAAACAGACTTTTGTTGACACCCTGGATGAACGCCTTGCTTCAATCACACTGGATAATCTGGATGCGGGAGCAGCGTGGACCACATTTCGTGAGACGGTGTATAGCACAGCCATTGAGCACCTTGGACCCTCTACCAGAAAACACAAGGACTGGTTTGATGAAAATAACATAACGATTCAACTGCTACTCGAGCAAAAACGTCGGGCGTACAAGGCACTATATGATGACCCAATGTCAATGGCAAAGAAAGTTGCACTGCGTAACATCCGCAGCAACATCCAGTCGCAACTGCGCCAGATGCAAGACTCCTGGTTGAGTGCGAAAGCTGAAGAGCTTCAGGGCTTTGCAGACAGGAAAGATATGAAGAACTTTTACAGCGGCCTTAGAGAAATCTATGGCCCTACCGCCTCAGGGTCTTCTCCTCTCCTCAGTGCTGACGGTTCCACACTCATCACAGAAAAGGAGCAAATCTTGGAAAGATGGGCGGAACACTTTGCTAGTGTGCTGAATACGCCTTCTGTCATAAATGATGAAGCCATCGAAAGACTACCCCAGGTCCCAGTGAACAAGTCACTGGACGCTGTTCCAACTCTGGACGAGATACAAACAGCCATCCGCCAGCTGTCCAGTGGCAAAGCACCTGGTTCCGACATGATTCCTGCTGAAATCTATAAAGAGGGTGGACCAGCGCTGACGGATAAATTGCTCTGTCTAATCCAGATCATCTGGCAGACAGAAACTGTACCACAGGACCTTAAAGATGCTTCCATTATCCATCTGTACAAACGAAAAGGAAATCGCCAGGCCTGTGACAACCACCGTGGAATCTCACTGCTATCCATTGCAGGCAAGATCTTGGCCCGAGCCCTGCTGAACCGCCTGAATGTACATCTAGAGCAAGGTCTCCTTCCCGAGAGTCAATGTGGCTTCCGCAAAGCACGTGGGACTATTGACATGGTGTTTGCTGCCAGACAGCTTCAAGAGAAATGTCAGGAACAAAACTCGGATCTATATTCCACATTCATTGACCTAAATAAAGCTTTTGACACGGTCAGCAGAGATGGCCTGTGGAGAATCATGAAGAAGTATGGATGTCCAGACAAGTTTACCGCTATCACCCGGCAGCTACATGATGGCATGTTGGCTCGAGTCCAGGAAAACGGTCAATCATCTCAAGCATTTCCTGTTACAAATGGAGTGAAGCAGGGCTGTGTCCTGGCTCCCACACTCTTCAGCATCATGTATTCTGCAATGTTGTCTGATGCGTTCAAGGATTCCACCACGGGCTTGCCAATTCGATTTCGTACTAATGGATCAGTCTTTAATCTCAGAAGGCTTCAAGCGAAAACCAAGGTCAAACATAACATCATAAATGAGCTTCTGTTCGCAGACGACTGTGCCCTCAATGCTGCTTCGGAAGGCGATATGCAACACAGCGTTGACATTTTTGCTGATGCCTGCAATAACTTTGGTCTCACGATCAACAGAAAGAAAACTGAAGTGATGTATCAGCCAGCGCCCAGGAAGCCTTACGCTGAACCCAGCATCACCATCAGTGGGCAGCGTCTAAACGCGGTGGACAAATTCATGTACTTGGGCAGCATCCTTTCTAGATCTGTCGTCATGGACGACGAGTTGATTGCTAGACTCGCAAAAGCAAACGCAGCATTTGGAAGACTCCGCAAAAATGTGTGGGACAGGAGAGGTATCAGACAAAAAAACAAGATCAAGGTGTATCGCGCAGCAGTCCTTTCGACGTTGCTCCATGGATGTGAAACGTGGACAATCTACCAGCGTCACGCCAAGAAATTAAATCATTTTCACACAACATCTCTTAGAAAACTTCTTGGTATTAAGTGGCAAGACAAAGTGCCTGATACCGAGGTCCTTGTTAGAGCGGACCTACCCAGCATCTTCACCATCCTGGCGCAGTCTCAATTTCGATGGGCAGGACACGTAGCTCGTATGAAAGACAATCGACTTCCAAAGATGTTGTTATTTGGCGAACTTACACAAGGCAAGCGCTCCCAAGGAGGTCAAAAAAAGCGCTACAAAGACACACTGAAAGCAGCTCTAAAGGCCTTCAATATTAACCCCATTAACTGGGAGCTTGCTGCTCAGGACAAAATCAAGTGGAGATCAGCTATTAAGAACGGAGCTCAATCCTATGAGACCAGCAGAGCAGCGGCAGCTGAGCAAAAAAGGCTGGCCAGGAAAGGTAGTGATATACTACTATCTTCTGCGGCTATTCACTGTCCACATTGCCAGAGACTATTTCGAGCGCGAATTGGCTTGGTAAGCCATCTACGCACTCACCATGACCCACCCTATTCCCTAAATGGATGACTAGATGGTCCTCGTCGACTCGACGGACGAACAAGAGAGAGAGATATCGTTCTTTCCATCAGACTCGGCAGATTCATAATATTTCATTATTATATGTATACGTCATGTCCTGTCTGTATATTATAACAAAAAATGCAATAAAATATACATTTTCAATAATTTACAATGTGTAAAGTGTTTTTTTTTCACATTTTAACATGCGAGCAATTGCGGTTATATTTTGTATGGGGTGCGCTTGTTAAAAAAAATTAGAAATGGGGACTCGTTACATTTTTTTTGGGAAAAATTATGTGATTTTTAACAAAAGCACCGCATACAAAAACCATTAGTGCAGCATCATTGTTCACATAATTGAAATGGGAACAATATTGCTGCATTAACAAACCAAAAAAAAGAAAAAAAACTTGTTTATTTTTTTTTTATTATTTTTTTAAAATATTTTTTTATTTTTATTTTTAATTTAATTTTTTTAAAAAAAACTTTTTTCATGGTCATGTTTGGTATCGTTGGAACGGCCATGCTCTGGCCGATCCAACAGTACCAAACATTAACCCCTAGCTGCCACGGATTGGGAGATATGGGGTTCATTGGAACCCCCTATCTCCACCATTGGTGGCAGTTAGGGGTTAACTCCAGGACGGCTATGCACGATGACGCCAGTCCTCAGGGGGCATTCCTGGAAGCTTGGCCGACATCCAAGATGTTGGCCAGCCCCGGAAAAGGATCACGATTTTCGGCGCCGATTCGGGATCCGGCCCCCATGGGGTTAATGCCAGGTACCGTTAGGAAGAGCAGGCTGTGCCCTTCCAAACAGTGCCTGGATTAACCCTCTGCAAGCCAGCGATCGGGAGGGAGAGAGGTCCGAAGGACCTCCCCCCTCCCTTTCAGGCACCTCCTCCGCACACGCAGGGGGGGCGCCTGAATTAGATGTCATCGCGCCACTGCGATGACATCTAATTGTGCCGGCGGCAGTTCCGGGTGCTGGGCTGACATCGAGGATGTCAGCCCGCACCGGGGGGCACAGCAATCCGCCGGAATCCGGCTGATCGATGGCCCCAAAGGGAGGACGCGCTCAGCGCGTCCTCCGCATGGAACCCTACCTGCGGGTGGACGCGTCCTCCGCAGCGAAAGGTTTTAAAAAAAAAACAACTAAAATCTAAGGGGGGGGGCCTCATTTGCTTTTAATATTCTGAAAACAACTCTGCACGTCTTAAAATGACCACCAGTGTTTCCCTCCTCATCGGGCCAAGACTTCTTCAACCTGGAATCAGGGAGGGCATCTCAAGCTGATTTTGGTTAAAAAAATCCACCTGACTTAACCCCTTCACTACCGTGATTGTGTATACACGATCAACTGCAGCAAGTACAGCAGCACAAGATCGTGTGAACACGATCTGGGACTGTGCTGTGTGATTGCAAATGAAATCCGTTTGGTTGCAAATTACTTTTGCAAATGAAGCTGCCCTCAAAGTTTTAATCCTGTGGGCATAATGCCCAAGGAGTAAAAACTATATATATCGGGCATTCCCCAACTAAGGCTGGTGTCAGACGAGCGTAGTGTTCACGTCCGTGATTGCGCCTAAAAGTACGTCCGTGATAGTATGACAGAAAGTCCATCGGAGCCCGTTACACGAAGTACGTCCGCACTGAACTGCGGACGCACAACGGCCGCGGCCCACGGACGCAAGGCAGGCAAGAACGCACAACCCCTAGAACGGCCGCACAAAGTGCGCTGCGTCTGCAACGTCTGCATAGCTTTGTGTGTGAGTGATGGAACGTGGTCAGACGGACTGCATTTATACGTCCAGCATTTTTCACGTACAAAATGGTTTTGCTTTTAATTTTATTTTCCCTCCTACATCCGTCAAAATATACATCAGTAAATAAACGGACTGTGTGGCCACTACTGCGTCTTCCGTACTGACGTACGTCCGTGTGCACGGACGTATAGTCCGTAGAAATCACGCTCGTCTGACCCTAGCCTAACACGGAGCTACAGGAAGCAATTCTAACTGCAGTAACTTAATTTGGCCAGTAGATGGTGCCATCTGCCTGTCAAATAGGTTATCACAATATGATATACATTGGGAATATTCCCAAATTTTCTTACTGTATAATTAATTAAAAATGATTTTCCAAAAAAAAACAAACACTGATTTGTGGTTAATTACCAGGAACTGTAACATTAAAGAGATAAAACCAAAAAAAGTTACATTTAATATACCAAGATGTTCTACAATAGGATATGACACTCATTCAAACCTTCGTGCTATCCGTTTGACATTAAATGGGATCCAAAAGTTATTTTTGATGCTTATAACTGCTCTTAAAATGGTTTCCGCCTGGTATTTTGAAGTATTATTACGATCAAGAGGTCAGGCCTTTGAAGAGGCAGAGAGCAGCTGCTTGGTGAGGACTAGGTGGGATCGAGCTTCAGAGATAAGGAGCAGCAAGAGAGATCACAGTGTCAAGATGAAGCTGAAGCGATGAAAGGAGATCAATTATGTGCAGGGCTGTAGAGGACGTCCAGGTATAGGACAAATAATCAGATTTAATAATAAAAGGAAAATTCCTGGAGGCTGAGGGAGCTGTCACTCTTTGACACCGTTTACAATGTATCAAGCTTTTCCGTTATCCTAATGACATGCGAAAGGCCTATTGTGCTCATCAGCGCTGATTGGCGGTGGTGGTGGGTCCTTGACCTTAAAATCAATTTTAAAAAATATGAATAAAATCGTTTTTTGATTATTTCTGAGGTATTTTGGGTCGCCGGCGCAGCCCTCACCCTCTTTTCGTTTTTTAATTTGATGGAATGTAGACGGAAAACAATCCCGTGGTGGAGGAGAGAAAGTGAGACGATTAGAAAATCAGAGATTACGCTCTCGCAGCTGTAATAATATTGTATGAGACGCAAAGACCGCAGACAATAACACCAGTGTCGGATACACGCAGGACGGGAGGAAACGTTTAACCCTCTGCGTTACCAGGCGATGAGTGGAATTCACTGCGAGCTTGAAATCCTAGTTGTATGCAGCATTGGAAGGGTTAAGTAATCATGGAAAGGTTAGATAATCACCGTCCCTTGCTTTAAAAGCATAAAAATGTGCATCTCTAATCTTTTCATGAAGGGAGGAGATGACAACACACGCACACGCACACGCCTACTTTATTTTAACCCTTATAATTGTACGGTGTTGCGTATATGTGTATTTTGTCTTTTTGCATTTTATTTGGGCAGCCAGTGCAGCAAAACCTATCGGTGTAGCACGTTGATTAATAATAATGCAGGTTTATGAAAATACTTTTTTATAACCCCTTCACTACCACAATCATATACATATGGTTAGCAGTAGCAGACAGATCATGTTAACACGATCTGGAGCTGTGCTGCATTATTGCAAATTAAATTTGTTTGTTGCACATGAATTGCATTTGGGCTCCAGAATGTGTCCCCCGAAGTTCCAGCACCTCAGGCATGGCACCCGAGGTGCTACAACCATTTTTATAAATGAAGACATGTGCATTCGTTTTAGCACTAAAACGATTTAGTCTGAATTTTGGGATAATTTAGTTTTCGTATGACTCAAGAGATACGAAACTGCTCAGTAAAAAAACGAAAGAAACTAAAATAAAATGCACTACATTTTAGTTTCAGTCCTTTTTGTGATATTACATTGATGAGTGAAGGAGACCAGCAATGAAGAACGCAACATCGCAAAGCTACAGAAAAGGTTTGTATGCGTAATCCTTCCCGACCCCCTACCCAGAAATCTGACAGTGATAGAGCTCCAGAATACTCACTCGCAGCACAGACAGCCAGCACAGGAGAGGAAACCTTTACTTAACCCTTGCATGTCTATGAGGCAGACAAGATGATAAAAGCAGCTGGAGAAGGAAAACATTCAAATAAATCACACTGAAAGCTAATGACAGAGGAGGGCAGGATAGTAAAAACCCCTTTATAACAAGCAGCGTGGGAGAAGAGAGGGACTTTATAAAACGTGTGTTATTTCCCCTCCCGCTCTGCATAATAGGGGCTTAGGTCTGATACATTTTATATTATGCAGGAGCACTATCCCCCTTTCCTCATCTATAATACACGTTTTATATAAAGTCCCTCTCCTCTCCCAGTGCTGCTTGTTATAAAGTTTTTTTTTATGTCTGATACACTTAATATCCAGCTCTCACAGTTACTCTGTCATTATGAGTAGGGATGAGCTGTTCGGGTTCGGTCGGTTTGGAGTTCGGCCCGAACTTTGGCAGTTCGAAAGTTCGTGAACTTCGAACTTTTTGGGCGTGTTCGGTTCGAGTTCGGAAAAAAAAAGAAATTTTGAAAAAAGTATAAACAATGCTTAAATACTAAAAAATCTCGAAATAAAGAGACTCTTTACTGCAGAATATTATAAGCAATGGTTTATTAGATATTGAATTAAAAACTAATGTGTACGTGCAAAGATTCTTCTCACCTCTAAATTACCTTTTTTTTTAAACGGCATAACAACAACAGTTGTTTTAGTCTGGCCTAATCAATTTGATACATTTTATGTAGAATGAAGGTGTGGGGTGTCTGCTTCTGTTCTGAGTGAGTGTTAATTTCCCTCCTAAAACTTCCTAATATGCTGCATTTAACTGCTGTGTGAAAAAATACAAAATTTACTCATTGCCCGCTTTTAACATCTAAAGCAATGTTATTTTTCACCTCGGGATTAAACATTCACAGGGTTATTCAGAGACAGGGTTATTCAGAGAAAGGTGAAACTCAGGAGAATGACTGAAGAGAAAATTCTAGGTCAAAATAGCCAAACCAGAAAAATTCGCCCATTTATCTCACTTTCCAAATTGACTATTTGGTCTAGAAGTTTCCATTCTCCTGCTTTTCACTGCCAAAAAATCAGTAAACTTTTTCTGCGTGTACGAAAATGTCTCCTCTTTTCATACAGACTGCCGCCCCAAGCAGTTGTTTATGGATAGATTAAAGGAAAAGCATTTACCGTCATTTGAAATGTCATTTTTTTGCTTTTAAGTGTTTCTATACATCCTAGAAATCCGCCACTTCACGGGCAGGTTATGGGGACCTCCTAGGCACGATATTTGATGGAATTTTTCGTTTTTATTTTTAACCCTTATTTCATGGAAAACTCACTGTCCCTTTAAAAACTTATTTTTTTTAACTTTTTGTCCTTGTTTCCTGTCCCCCAGGGCACTACCCGGACCCCCATACACTTTTTATGGCAAATATCTGGCATATATGCCCTCTTGGAGGGCACTCTAAAAACCGAATTTTCAGCCCCATTGACTTGCATTGAGTTCGAGTTTGGTTTCGGGTTCGGATCCGAACATATGGAAAGTTCGGGTTCGAGTCCGTACCGAACTCGGGGGGTGTTCGGCTCATCCCTAATTATGAGCCTTCAGTGTGATTTATTTGAATGTTTTCCCTGGATTTAAATGGCTTTATTTTATTATAAAAATAAATTTGCACACGTCATCTTTTCTGAGCTTTCAGACCGATTTACGTTAATATTTTCCCTCTCCCCTGCTTTTATATTCCTGTGTCTCCCACACAGAGATACAAAGTTTAAGTAAAAGTTCCTGCTCCTGTGCTGGATAAGCATTGCATTCCGAAGTTCTGCACCCTCCACATGCCAATGCAGTAGGATGTTCTATACAGAGAGGGGCATTAATTAATGCAGGAGGATGTTATCTACATTATACAGAGAGGGGTATTAATTAATGCAAGAGGATGTTCTATGCATTATACAGAGAGGATCCTTTTTTTTAGTCCTTTAAATCCTGTGGCTGTGAGCGCTGAGATCGGCTGCTTGTTATATTATCTCTCAGTACAATCTATCAGGCTCAGCTGTTACAGTAACTGACTGTAACAGCTCTCAGAGTTTCAGTAAAACAAGGAAATAATATTGTTCTAACCTCAGTTACTGTAGCAGCAATGCCTGACACATTGTGCTGAGAGTGAGAGATACTGTAACAAGCAGAGATATCAGCCCTCTGAGGAGCCACTATAATAGTAATTATATCCACTGGTTTTCGGATGAATGAAATTAGTTTTCATACTAAAGAACTGAAAATGAATTTCTTTAGCAACTAAATAAATTGCATTTTAGGACTAATCCATTAGTTCAAAATGAAATTTTGTGCTGTGCACATGTCTATAAGTGAATATCTCTTGTAACACAGAGATATTTACTTTTTGCAGTTCGAAGCCCCAGCTGCAATATCTCCTTTTGGCCAGCAGATGGCAATGTTTGCCTGCCAAATGGGGCCACTACAGTAACAGGGTTTATCAGAGAGCACCGAATTGTCACCTCTTTCGTTCTCTGCACTATGGGGGAATCAAATTCCCTGACCCTGCGGTGAATTCAGCATTCACTGCAGGGTCCCTGAAGTGCAGGGAAAATCCGCCAACCGCATCTGAAAGTCTGCAGCATTGAATGGAAAAACCACCGAAAAAATGCCACACGCATTACAAAAAAAGCCGACCATCCGCCGCAAAAACACAGACGAACAGGGTAATAACGCAGACAACAAAAGCCGACGATCTGTCAAACACAGCGCCGACCAGCCGCCAGAAAAATCCAACAAACAGGGAAATAAAAATAAAAAACAAACCAATTGAAAGTTTCAAATTCGAAATGCTGTTAGCAAAAAAATTACTTCATGAAAATGTCTGGAATTAACATATAAGGTCCTATGAATAATAATAGAAAGGTCTGTTACATAAAAAAAAGGCAATTTAAAAAAAATGAAAATAAAAAAAAATTACGAAAAAATCCCATAAAATACAGTTTAATAGATATTGTAATAAAAAATGGGAACATTTTTAACATTGAAACTTATGGGATTCGCCTGAATAAGGCTAGGGTCAGACGAACGCAGTGCGAATGCGCGTGCAGCCGCACTTTATCACAGCCGTAGTAGCAGCAAATGACGGCCAATGACGGGCAATATACGAAGTACGGCCGCACGAAGGTTCGGCCGGGCAACGCAAACGGCAAAAAAACAAATTTTTTCGAGAACGTGATACCGCTAGTACTGACGTACAGAGTGCGCTTCGTCCGCTAGAGGCGTGTGTGCGTGATTAGGAGACGTCAGACGCTGCTAATGTCCGGCCAACATAACGTCCAGACGCAAAAAGTGTTTTATTGATGATCCGTACAAAATCACTGACGAAAATGCGCATCGTATGACCGCTATCGCGTATTCCGTGAAAAAATACGTCCATTCGTTTGAACGCACTTTTTCACTGACGACGCATAAAATGCGTTCGTCTGACCCTAGCCTAAACCTTCCGAATGAAAACACCGAACATTGGGTCATTTCACTGACGTTTCTCTGCTGTTCGGTGTCTCTGAATAGATTAACCATTGCTTCTCTATGGGGGATTTCACTGCCGCCGAACAGGCACTATATTTCGCTGGCAATTTGCAAATTTTGACTAACTGCCTGCTTTTTGAATAGCCGAATGGCCACGGAATTGCACCCTACGGGGAAATTCGCTGTTCGGTGCAATTTCAGGGCCAGTTCGGCTCTCTCTGAATAACTCCTTAAATCATGCATTAATCATATCTCGCACATTGGGACTATTCCCGCTTAATAATTAATGTAAATCAATTCAAAAACGAAATTTTTGTAAAATCCCTTGGTAGTGAAGGGGTTAAGTTGAACATTTATAAAGGTATTTTTTTCAATTTAAAAGTATTTTCCTCATTTTTAATGTTTTATATTAGGAATTTAAAAATAAAAGTCTCGTTAACACCTTACTAAGTACAATATAGAGTTGCATCCGTAATCTAAACCACCCTAAACATATCACCAAGTCCACCTACATCTTTCAAATGCAGAACGACCCATCATTTAGGAGCCTCTCCAAACTTCATGCTGTGTAAACCACATAAAAAGTATTGGTGTCTCATGTTGAATAGCATTAATAGTATTAAGAAGAATATTGAAATGCTGATATAGGTTTTAGATAAATGACGTTTTTTTTATATATATATATATATATATTTTTTTACATATATTTTTGTTTTTCAATTTAAGTGAATTCTCCTTCTTTTTACGCGTTCTATTTGGACTTGCTAAATATATAATTGACGTTAACAGCAGGGTCAGGTCCTGCCCTAATGCCCTTCTCCTGACATTGTTGGAACTACATTTCCCTAGAGGCTCTGTCATGCTAAAATGTAGCTGAGCATCATGGGAGGTGTAGTTCCAAACACATGGAGTGCTAAGGTTGCCAACCCCCTTAGCAACATGGTCTGTGTCCCAACTCTGAACTTGTCATGGCTAAGAATTAAATGGAGTTAACCCCTTAATCTAAACCACCCCCAACCTCACCTCATAGGTATGCAGAATGCCATTAGGACAATAGGGCAGTGCCCAAGGTCCCTGGTCTAGGAGGTGGCCCCAAGAGGGTCCCTCTAGGACAGGGGTCAGCAACCTTGGCTCCCTGATGTTTTGGGAACTACATCTCCCAAGATGCTCAGTCACGCATTAGGCTGACTGAGCCAGATGGGAAATAAAGTTCTCAAAACATCATGGAGCCAAGGTTGCTGACCCTTCTTTAGGACTTGGTCAGGCCTGCCCCACGCTGGCCATGAGCTCCTGCATTTGAAAGTCAGGTGGAGGGGCCCCTTGCACTCCAGAACCCCACAATGAGTGTCCCCATGATCTCCTATCATCCAGGTGCCCCAAGTCTTATCAGACTGCCCTGAGAATGCCCCATCATCATCATCATCTCTATTCAGGGAATACATATAACTGGCTACAGCAGGCTTCTCCTGTCCTGTTATTCTTTTTTTTTTAATCAATCATGGTCAGATTATTTATGCTTCTGTTTGTCTGACCTATTCCACGGCGCTGCGGAATGTATTGGATGCTGAATCTTACATTTTTTTATGTCTTTGTGACAGCGCCAGAAGCAGAACCACTTACAAGAATTTTTAGAAAGCTGAATGTTATTCTTTATTAACCCCTTCACTACCGGGTGATTTTTCCAGAGACCGGTATTTTTTTTTGGGGGGGAAAATCATCTTTAATTAATTATACAGTAAGAAATATTTGGGAATATTCCCAATGCATTCTTCCCTGTAATAACCTATTTGCAGGCAGATGTCGCCATCTGCTGGCCAAAAGGAGTTACTGACATTCTGGTCTCCACGCAGGATCGGCTAGGGAGCTGTGAAAGAGAAATATAACCAGCTGGTTTTAAAACATGTTCAGGGTTATTCAAAGAGAATCGAAAAGTCACTGCACGTTCGGTGACTTTTCATTCTCTTCAATTCGGGGCGATTCGGCGATCTCATTTCGACGACCTTGCGGTGTATTCAGCAAGCACCACAGGGCCGTCGTAATGCAGGGAAAAGCCACCGAAAAGCTGCCGAACACTCACCGCAAAACCCAGGTGAATGCACACCGAAACCCGCTAAAACATCTGGATTAACCCCGCCAAACACGCCGGAGAAACCCGAGCAGCAGCCGATCAGAGCGCAGAGCAGCCGCCGGAAAAAGCCGACACCGCAGACGAATGGAGTGAATAAAAAAACAAAATAAAACAGTTTGCTTGAATGTTTGAAAAGTGAAACGCTGTTTGCAAAGAAACTACTGAGCGAAAATGTCTGAAATTTAATATGAGGTCCAGGGAATGATAATAAAAAGGGCTGTTACAGAAAAAAGAAAAAAACGATTAAAATTTTTTTTTTATTTATTTTTGGCAAAAAAATCCTGAAAAATGCTTAAAAGATCCTAAAAAATCTATAAATATAGAGACTTTTTACTTCATAATATTATAATGAACTGTTTATTAGATATTGGATTAAAACAGGAATATTTTTAACAATGAAGCCTATGGGATTCGCCTGAATAAACCTTTCGAATGAAACCACCGAATGGCAGGGCATTTCGGCAACTTTTTACTGCTGTTTTGTGTTCTCTGAATAGCCGAACCATTGCTTCTCTATGGGGATTTCACTGCCCTCGAACAGGCACCATATGTGCAGGCAATTCGCCAACATTTGGCGAACTGCCTGCTCTCTGAATAGCTGAATGGCCAGGAAAGGTAACCATACGCTGAATTTCACTGTTCGGTTACCTTTCGCCAGCAATTCGGAGTTCTTTGAATAATCCTGGTGGACTCCTCAGGCATCATGCTCAGGGTGCTAAACCATTAAGGGCACGACTGCAAACACATTTTGTTTGCAATAAATTTAAATTCCCTTGCATTGTTCTTGTGGCAATCCATATCAAATATATTTTGATATCAGGGCATCAGGAGGTGCCTTGCAGATCGAGTTTAGTCGATCTTGGTAATGAAGGGGTTATCCTGGTCTGGTTATGTGTCACAACTAAGAAAATGTAAACTAAAAATGCTTTATTGCATTGTGTGCTCTTTGTTTCCCGCACTTCAGGGAGTCAATTCGCAGACCCTGCAGTGAATTCAACATTCACCGCGGGGTCTCCGAAGTGCAGGGAAAAGCCGGTGAACGCATCCAAAAAACCACCGCAAAACAGCCAAATCAAAAGGGAAAAACCGCCGCAAAACCGCTGAAAAAACCTTGAATCGATCCGATAAGCCGCTGAAAAAACGCGAAACATACCTGATGATCTGCTGCAAAACTGCTGAAGGCATCCGATAAAAAAACGACCATCCGCCGAACAGAGCACCGAACACCAGCCAGAAAAAGCCGAAAAGCCACCAAACGGGTTAAAACCCCCCCAAAAAACACTGCAACTTTTAATACACGTTTGCAAAAAAACTACTTGATCAAAATTCCTGGAAATAACACATAAGGTCATATGAATAATAATAAAAAGGTCTGTTACAAAAAAAAAAGCTATTTAAAATAAATCAGATTTTTTTCCACCAAAATATCCCTAAAAATGCCTAAACAATCTTTAAAAATAAATATATAAAGAGACTTTTTGCTGCAGATTAAAAGAATAAATGGTTTCATAAATATTTAATAAAAACGAGAAATATTTTTCCAATTGAAACCTATGAGATTTGCCTGATTAAACCTGCTGAATGAAACCACTGAAAATCAAGGCATTTCTCTGACATTTCACTGCTGTTCGGTGTCTGACTAGATTAACCATCACTGCCGACGAACAGGCACTGTATTTCGCTGGCAATTCGCCAAAATTTTGCCAATTGCCAACTTTCTGAATAGAAGAATGGGCAGGAAATGGCACCGTACGGGGAAATTCACTGTTCGGTGCTGGGATGGGCCGAACACCCCCGTGTTCGGTTCGAACTCGAACACCCGAACGGCCGAAAAGTTAGAATTCGAACTCGAACGTAATGCAAGTGAATGGGGCTCGAACTTCCAAAATATTATGGCATATATGCAAGATATTGGCCATAAAAAGGTGTATGGGGGCCTGGGTTCTGCCCTGGGGGACAGGAAACAATGAAAAAAAAGTAAAAATAAATAAATGTTTTTAACCCATTCACTGCTGAGTGCTGAGCCGTTTCACCGCCGTGCGCTGAGCTAATTTTTACCGCTTTTGCTCATGTTTAAATGCGATTTGAAGCCACGGAAAATGTTTTATTACCAATGAGTGGGAAATGTTTGACCAACAGTGAGTGGGAAATGTTTGACCAACAACGAGTGGGAAATGTTTGACCAATAACGAGTGGGAAATGTTCGACCAACACACAGGACAGGGTATACCTGAAATAGGCCAGATGGCATGCAAGGACGCATTCTAACACAAGCCCAAATCGATCAGAGTTAGAATGGTAAAGGAATAGCCAAAGACTGGTACACGGGGGTGGTTCTCATACAAGCCAGGTAACAACGGAGACTGAAAAATCATCCAAGTGAAGAATCGCCAGGAGACACTTAGCACTGAGGGAAGCAAACTTTGCGACAGGGCGATGAGCCGGATCGCGCTGTCTGTACTTAAACCCGGCGGGCACGCATCATCATGCCACGCCCCGCGAGCTCCGGAAGCAGGAACAACTTGTAGATGGCGCCGCCGGGAGCCGGGGCCCCCTCTGAGCCCCAGACGTGACAGATACGCTCATACACACCACACATTACTGTGAGTTTTATTGCTGTCGAACTGTGTTATGTCCTTTTTTTGTTTTGGAAGGGGGCGAAAAGCTGTTACGGGATGAGGAGGTTTAACGGGGGGGTCTCCATCATGAGGTTCAGTAAGGGGCCCCATCATTTCTGATGGCTGCCCTGTATGCATCCGGTACATGGGTCAGTGCACCCAAATATTGGGCCTTTGGTGCCAGCTAGTGCCTTCACACCGTAACCCCTCTGAGGTATTGTGGAAGAGTGCAGGGTTGGACCATGCGGTCAAATATTGAAATGATATGCACCTGTCACATTCAAGTGCAGAAAAAGTCTGTCTTAGTCGGTGGTGCACGACACCGAGAATCTAACAGGGTTATTCAAAGAAATCCGAATTGTGGCCGAAAGGTAACCAAACACTGAAATTCATTATGACCATTCGGCTATTCAGAGAGCAGGTAGTTCGCCAAATGTTGACGAAATGCCTGCACATACGGTGCCTGTTCGGTGCCTATTCGAGGGCAGTGAAATCCCCATGAAAAAGCACTGCTTCGTCTATTCAGAGAACACAAATCATCTCTCTTTGAATAACGCTGTATATATCAGATATTTTTTTATTTGCTACTTTGGGATAAAATGCACTTTTTGTGTCAGTTTTCCATAGTTTCCGCATCTGTAAATATGGCCCTAAATATATTTTAAATGTATTCGCTCAGTGCACATCACGCGACGGGTAAATATTCTCTTAATTTATTTGTTTGTTTGGTTTTGTAGGTGGCTTTTATTAATCCCATCAAAGGAGAACAGAAACAATCCTCTACATTCCCTTACAGAGACGTAACATCTGCTGTAATTCTAAAGACCTTCAATCCCCGGCTCTGAATCCCCAGCTCTAAAAACAATGTAGCAGAAATGAAGTTTGTCTCTTCATAATATTTCACAGTTCTTCCTTAAACAAAAGCAAAAACAAGCCTCGTGAATAGACATTTTGATATTAACAGACAACGTTATGCCGTATCGAGAGTGCTGGGATTTGTTTGAGTTAAAAAAACCAAAGAAACAGTGAAATATACAAAAAAAAAAAACAAATACTAATTATTATAAAAAAAATAGCAAAATAGATATAATGAAAATAAATATATACACACATATCTATATATACTGTGGCCAGATCATTATGACCACCTGACTTTTTTAGGCAAATTAGCTATAATTTCGGACTGAAGTTGCTCGAGGGCCAGACCATTATAAATAGGGAAGCAGGCTGTTTACCACGACAGTAGAAGTGATTTTTTTCTGAAGATATGGGTAAACAATGCAATTTAACAGCCTTTGAATGTGGGATGATTGTTGGTGCTCGGAGCCATGGAGCGAGTATTAGCAAAACAGCAGAATTCGTTAAATGTTCAAGAGCAGCTGTTGTTAAAGTGTTTAAAGACTGGACTGTCAGCCAAAAATCTGGGTCTGAACGTGCGAATTGTGGCCGTCAGCGACTAGTCAATGTTAGGGCAGAACGGAGAGTGGCAAAACTGGTACAAGACAACAGAAGAGCAACAGTGCATGAAATTACTGCAGATCTTAACCAGGGATCCTCTCAAATGATCTCTGAACGCACTGTTCGCCGTACACTGCATCGTATGGGATATGGAAGCCGAAGGCCTGTTCGAACACCGTTGCTGTCTGCGGTTAACAAGATAAATTGTATTGTAAGCAACCAGCATGTCAGGGCCGCTGGGCTGCAAGTGTCGGGTACAGCCGCGCCCTGTCCACCCAGCGCTATGGCACAGAATGCTGGTATAGGGCTGGGCTGACAACCGCTCAATCTGCCGGAACAGGGACAGCCTATCTCACCTCCACAATGTCAGGATCGGGTAACCCCGCTTGCAGACTGTAAGCCAACAGACCCTGACCAACCGGTCCTTAGAAATGGGCGGGTTATGGTCAGTAATACTGAGAATGACGAACACAATAAAGTGGGGTGCAAAGAAGTGGAAAAGAAAAACAACCTGCGGAATAAAGTAACCCACAATGCTCTAGCTAGCCGGTCCTTAATAATGGCCGGGTTAAGCAGGGCAAACCAACAAAAACACACATAGGCAGGGGTTAAGGAAATAGAGGTCCGTTATACTATGCCAGAAATCAGGGCGCCAGAATACAGGGAAGTCGAGACAAGCCGGGATCGTATAAACCAGGAAATCAATCAGAATAGGAATCAAGAAATAACAACAAGGCACTAGGAGTAACAGGAACCACGCTAGGGCAACTTGCTAAGAGAAAGGAAGCCCTTCTAAAGAAGCTTTTTGCAAAGTGGATTGAATCCGCGTCCAGGACTGACGTAGGAGTTGTAAGTGATCGTTAAGTGCAGGAATGGGTGATTCAGACGGAGTGCCAGGTAATAAAGCAGGATGGAACCCATAGGTCGCAAAGAAGGGTATGACCAGAGCTGTCATGTACCACGTTATTCTAGCCAACTCAGTCCAAGGTAATAAGGAACTCCAATTATCTTGTTGGTGGGAGATGAAGAACCGTAATATTGTTCTAAGGACTGGTTGGTACGTTCACAAGTACCCGTTAGATTGTGGGTGGTAGGCAGAAGAAAAGGATAAGTTGATACCCATTTCTTTACAGAAGGATCTCCAGAATCGGGAAATGAACTGAGTACCACGATCTGAGACTATTTCCTGCGGTATCATGTAACGTCGTACACCTCCTTAGCAAATATACCGGCTAGCTGTTTCTGAAGAAGGAAGTTTTTTCAGTGGAACAATTGGGCCATTTTAGAAAACGGTCAATAACAGTGAGAATGGTGGTATTACCCTCAGATGGGGATAGGTCCACAATAAAGTCCATGGATAAATGGGTCCATGGTCTCGAAGGCACAGGGAGAGGTGTAATAGACCCACTGGAAGATCAGCAGGGGTCTTATTCTGGGCACACACGTTACAGGATGCATAAACCTTCGGATATCAACACGAAGAGTGGGCCACCAATATAGACGAGAAACGGCGAGAATGGTCTTATTGACTCCTGGGGACCTGCAACCTTTGATGCATGCATAACTTGTAATACTCCCTTCTCTTCGTTCTCTCCTACATACAATTTTCTGGAGGTAGAGAGCTAGGGGAGCATTCTGATAGGACAGAATGCGCTCGATCAACTGAGAAGACACTTGCATACACACAGTGGCGATTATATGAGTACTGGGTATGAGAGAAACTGGTTCGGTGTGAGCAGTTCCTCTTCCTCAAACTGTCTGGAAGAGCATGCCGCCTTGGTATTACGTGACCGGGCGGTAGGTGATCAAATAATTGAAGCGACTTAGGACAACGACCATCTGGCCTGGCGGGGGACAGTCGCTTCACGTCTGCCAGGTAGGCTAGGTTCTTGTGGTCAGTTAGAGTTCCATTCTTTTAAAGCCATTATAATAGCCAAGAGTTCTCTGTTGCCAATGTCATAGTTTCTCTCTGAGTCGGACAACTTCTGGGAGAAGTAGCACAAGGGTGAAGTGGGGCATCCCAGTGTCTCTCTGGAAAGTACTGCCCCTATACCAGATTCTGATGCGTCGACCTCCATTATAAATGGTTTAGAAAGGTTAGGATGTGCTAGAATAGGTGCAGAGGCAAAGGCCGTTTTTAAATCCTCAAGGCTTTAAGGGCAGCGGGAGACCAGTTGTTTATTGCCCTTTCTTGGTCATAGAGGTGATAGGAGCAATTACAGAAGAAAAGTGTGGGATAAACTTTCTGTAATAATTGGCGAATCCAATAAATCTCTGGATAGGTTTAAACCTTTGGGTAGAGGCCAAGATAGGATGGATTCCAGTTTTTTGGGATCCATTAAAAAACCCTTGGAGACACGATGTACCCCAGAAACGGAACCTGTGTCACATGGAATATGCATTTTTCTAGCTTACAATATAAACCATTTCGTAACAGAGTGCCGAGAACAGAACGCATGTGATCATAATTGTGTATGTAGGTCAGGAGAGTGCACCAGAATGTCATCTAGATAGACTATGACACATGAGGAGAGGTAGTCCGAGGACGTCATTTATAAAATCCTAAAAAACCGCAGGGGCGTTGCACAACCCAAACGGAATGACCAGATATTCGTAGTGGCCGCTATGGGTGTTGAATGCGGTCATCCACTCGTCTCCCTCCTTTATGCGTACCAGGTTGTATGCACCCCTAAGACCAATTTAGAAAAACACCGTGGAACCTCTAAGACGGTCAAAGAGGTCAGAGATTAGAGGAATAGGGTAGGCATTCTTGATGGTGATACGAATCAACCCTCTATAATCTATGCACGGACGGAGGTCACCCTCTTTTTTGGCTACAAAGAAGAACCTGCCCAGCTGGGGAAGAAGATCTTCGTATGAAACCCTTCTCCAGCGATTCCTGGATATATTCCTCCATGATACTATGTTCCTTTGGGACAGTGGATAAATTCTCCCTTTAGGGGGAATGGTACCTTGGTATAACTTGATAGCACAGTCATACGGACGGTGCGGGGGTAGCTTATCTGCCTCTTTTTTGTCAAACACTTGTTTAACAGACAGATATTGCTCCGAACGGTAGAAGACAAAGGTTTTGCAGTAGGGGTATTGAGTAACCTGATAGGTAACATAGAGGGAAAACAAGAGGAGGAACAGGTGGAACCCCATGCGACGACCTTTCCCTTTACCCAGTCAATGTGAGGATTATGTTTTTGTAACCATGTGAGACCTAAAACGACTGAACAAGACGGTGATGATATGATTTGAAACACTATGGATTCGTCATGATGATCCCCAAGACACATGGAAATAGCTTTAGTCTCTTGGGTTATAACAGGAGAGGCAAGTGGCCTACCATCAATGGCCTGTACCATTAAGGGTTTGGATCTAGGGGACAGAGGAACAAGATGACCTGAGGCAAATGACTCATCCATAAGATTATCAGCAGCCCCTGAATCCAGCAATGCATCACAATCGAATTTGACAGAACCCCATATTAGACAGACAGGAAGAAGTAATCGTAGTGAGGTCGGTTTGGGACACAAAGTAAGAACACCTAAGGCCGGTCCACTCCTAGGACTTAGGTGCGAGCGTTTTCCGGGCGTGATGGGCACTTAAGGCGTTGGTGCCCCCCAAGTCTGCAATATAGGCAAAGACCCTCTCTACGCCTATAGGATTTCTCTTCTTCTGTCAATTTGGTGTGACCCAATTGCATGGGTTCGGTATCAGAGACCTGTGAAGTGCGAGATGGTGGACTAACGGAACCTCGTGTAGGAACCCTAGCAACGCTTTTTCTGGGTCTCTCTCTGTGTTTAGCTCTATCCCTGATTCTGTTATCAATATCAATCACGTAATCGATCAAATCCTCTAACTCCTAAGGCAAATTCTTAGCTGCTATCTCATCTAGGATAGTATCAGAAAGGCCCTCCTGGAAAAGCAATACAAGGCAATCATTAGTCCAATCAACCTCTGCTACTAGGGTTTTGAAGTCTATGGCATAATCTGCAACAGACCTGGAACCTTGCTTAATTCTGAGCAGGGATCTCCCAGCCCTCTTGGAACGACCAGGAGGATCAAAGGTGTGTCTGAGAGCACGTACAAAGTTGTGGTAGTTATAGACCACGGCATCATCATTTTCCCACAATGGGTTAGCCCATGCTAGGGCTCTACCAGACAAATGATTTATCATAAATCCCACACGGGCACGATCTGAAACATACATTCTAGGGTTTAGTTCAAAATGAATGCTGACCTGAGTCAAAAAGCCACGACACCCAGTCTGTTCCCCACCAAAACGAATTGGAGAAGTCATGGATACATGGGAGGCAGGTAAAGCAACCTCAGGTGTGTGGGATTGCAGGACCTGGGCAGAGGTCGCCACCTGTGGATCAGGCTGAAAATAGGCAGTACGGACAAGAATAGTTTATATAGCCTGAGCAAAGGCATCCATGCGGTGGTCTAATTCATCGACACGAGAGGCACATGCAGCGAGCTGCTGACCTACGTCTGCAGGGTCCATGGCCCTAGCGTAATGTCAGGATCGGGTAACCCCGCTTGCAGACTGTAAGCCAACAGACCCTGACCAACCGGTCCTTAGAAATGGCCGGGTTATGGTCAGTAATACTGAGAATGAAGAACACAAATAAAGTGGTGGAGTGCAAAGAAAAACAACCTGCGGAATAAAGTAACCCACAATGCTCTAGCTAGCCAGTCCTTAATAATGGCCGGGTTAAGCAGGGTAAACCAACAAAACACACATAGGCAGGGGTTAAGGAAATAGAGGTCCGTTATACTATGCCAGAAATCAGGGCGCCAGAATACAGGGAAGTCGAGACAAGCCGGGATCGTATAAACCAGGAAATCAATCAGAATAGGAATCAAGAAATAACAACAAGGCACTAGGAGTAACAGGAACCACGCTAGGGCAACTTGCTAAGAGAAAGGAAGCCCTTTAAATAGAGCCACAGCACTACCTATTGGTGCTCAGAGGAGACGCCCTGCTCTGCTATAGGATAGCTGGTCATGTGCTGCGATTGGTTTTCCTTCCTGCATGTTGCATCTGATTCGCGGGCAGCACCATTCTCTGTCCTGTAGTACACAGTACCCTGGAATAAGGCTTTCTTGATATCAGCTGCTATGACGGCCGCAACGTTTCCCCGGACATGGGGCGAAGGTGCAACATTTCTCCAGACATGGGGTGAAGGTGCAACATTTCCCCAGACAAGGGGCGAAGGTGCAACATTTCCCCAGACATGGGGCGAAGGTGCAACATTTCCCTGGACATGGGGCAAAGGTGCAACATTTCCCTGGACATGGGACGAAGGTGCAACATTTCCCCATACATGGGCCACCGTGACACACAGCATGGTTTCAGTCCCTGGGGTGGTCAGACTCTGGCTCCTCGGCAGGCGGCTATGGGTATCAGCCAGAGTCCCAGGTTGTTGGGCCTAGCAAGGCCACAGACGAGACTCGCATGCTGGGCTCCACCAATATGGCGGCCAGGCCTGTGGCGCACGTTGATGATGGCAGCAGCTGCCCAATAGCAGGGAGGAGCTACCTGAATAAAAGCCAGCTAGATCAGTTGCTCCGGTATTGCACAAGTATTTATAGAGCAATAACAAGTTCTGTAGTACTGTGCAATTGGTAAGACAGAACAGAACAATACCAGGTACGAGGAGACGATAACATCAGATCATTGGCAGAGCAAAGTGGTCAGGATGTCTGCTAATAAGGGAGGAAATGTAGGCAGGGGTGCGGTTATGGAGAGCTTTGAATGTGAGCACCAGTATTTTGAAATGGATTCTAAAGGAAACAGGGAGCCAGTGTAGAGATTGACAAAAGGGCGAGGTGCGAGAGGTGCAGGAGGTGAGGTGTGAGAGGTGCAGGAGGTGAGGTGTGAGAGATGCGGGATGTGAGAGGTGTGGGAGGTACGGTGTGAGAGGTGAGATGGATGAGCCTGGCACAGGCATTCATAACAGACTGCAGAGGGAGAAACTGGGATCTCTTAAGGCCAGAGAGAAGGAGGTTACAATAGTCAAGGAGGGAGATAATAGGGGCTTGGATGAGTGTTTTAGCAGAGTCCTGATTAAGACAGGGACGGATGCGTGCAATATTTCTTAAGTGGAAGTAGCTTGATTTGGTTAAAGACTGAATTTGAGGAGCGAAGGAGAGATCAGAGTCTAAGAGGACACTGAGTCAACGGGCCTGAGAGGTAGAAGTAAAAGTGGCACTATTAGCCTGAAGAAAAATGGGTGCAGGAATGTTGGCTTTAGAGGGAGGGGAGAAGATTAGCAGTTCAGTTTCAGAGAGGTTGAGCTTTAGGAAACGGGAAGTCATGGTTATCACATTTTCAATCATTACTTGCCAGACTTAAATTCATTCTTAATTTCGATCTGAACATCCACAAGCAGAAATCTGGAAAATCTCATGCAACCTGATGCCACCAGGCAAATGTGTTTTTATCTTTCTTTATATGGCATATTTGGCCATCTGTGTAACTGTGCACTAAAGCAGCTAGTATTGACAAAACATATATCATACACCAGGGTTGTCAAACATACGGCCACCTAGATGTTGATGCCTATAATTCCCAGAATTCTTTCAATGCAATAGATGGCGGGGGAATGGCTGTAGTTCAGAAACATCTAGGGGGGGGGGTTTCCTGAGTCTGACAGCCCTGTCTTACACTGTGTTTAAAGGAACAAAGGAAGGTGTATTGGAGAAATAATCCAGGTTACCAGTTTTTCTACATGCCCCCAGTGGTTACTGTCAGTAATGCAAGTTCCAATGAAAATTCTAAATCACTCATCGGAGAGTAACCCTTTGTTTCCCAAGGACACCACATACGCATTGGGTATATACTGTACATATTGTCCTCCCATTACATCTTGATCTTGACTCATTTCACTTGGCTATGGGGAAAGCCTTTGGGTACGTCCGTTTATTTATCAGTTTATCATTTATTTATTGCAAAAGAAGGTTTATAAAAGCCTTCCAGTGGTGTATTGATCTATGGAGACATTAAACATCCTGTGCAAAGATTTACTATTAATCTTTTGTGAGTGGATGGTGTTGTCCCTGCGTATAAACATTATCAGACCAGAGAAACAGGATGATTAATTCACAGGAGCGCGGAGATGCTCTATGCTGTTCATCACAGATATCTGTAGAGCAGGAGGGAGAAGATACAGGCGAGCTTATTAACTTAATGGGGGGAGGGGGTAAAAAGCTTAAAGTATGTCATTGGCAACATATTTCTTATAAGTCACTGAAAAATACATTAAGATGCAGAAAACACTACGTCAGTAGAAACTCATCCTCATCGAGGACCATGAATGACGAAATGATACTCAACTGTTGTTGACTGTCCACCAAATATGCTTGAGTTAATAAGGTTGGAACTGGGCAAATGTGGCATAATGTCCAGAGCAAATTATTGGTGGTCTCACGAGAAGAACATTCCCAGCATCCATCATGCTTTGTATCACTTGGAATGGAGCCCCTACATGGAAAGGAGAGGACGAACAATAGGTGGAAAGACACAACGGGCTCGCCTTAACCCTTTCACTGCTGAGCCATTTCACCGCTGTGTGCTGAGTTCATTTTTACCGCTTTCGCTCATCATGTTTAAACGCGTTTTGAAGCCACATTTTATTAAATGACCCAGACATATTAGATATCGTTCTTTCCGGCAGACTCGCAGATTCATAATATATCATTTTTATATGTATACGTCATGTCCTGCCTGTATATTATAACAAAAAATGCAATAAAATTAGAATTTTTAATCATCTGCAGCGTGTAAAGTTTTTTTTTCACATTTTATCACATGAACATTTGAGGTTATGTTTTCTATTGCGCTTGTACAAAAATTAGAAATGGGGACTTGTTACATTTTTTGGGGGAAATTACGTGATTTTTAGCAAACGCACCCCATAGAAAAAAATCATTAGTGCAGCATCATTGTTCACATTATAATTGAAATGTGAACAATATTGCTGCATTAATAAAAACAACACAAAAAAAATATGTTTTTTTTTTTATTTTATTTTTTATTAATTACATTTTTTATTTATTTGTTTTAATTTTAATTTTACGTTGTACATGGTCAGGCCTTTCGAATGATACCCTCCATGACTCCCTAGCTGCCACGGTTCTGGAGATATCGGGGTTCAAAGGAACCCCCTATCTCAACCAGGGGATTTCCTTGGGAAATCCCCAGGCAGCTAGCGGTTCCCCGGCTATCTGACATCATCACGCTATGCGCGATGATGTCGGGCAGCAAGGGGGGACCCAGGGGTGGAGCCGCCATCCAAGATGGCGGCCCCCACCTGAGCTAGGCTGCACTTCGGCGCCGCAAGGCACTGGAGTGCGACCCGGTGCTTGAGGGGTTAAAGCCAGGCACCGCTTAAAAGGGGAAACATAGAAACAGAAAAATGTCGGCAGATAAGAACCTTTCGGCCCATCTAGTCTGCCCAATTACATGGATACTTTACCTGGATTTATCTTTTGTTTAGGATAGCCTTATGACTATCCCATGTCTGCTTAAATTCTCCTTTTAAGTGGTGCCTGGCTTTTGGCGCTGTGCCTTCCCGATCGGGAGGGAGAGGGATCCGAACGGATCCCCCCTCCCTTCCAGGCTATCTCGGGCATTGCCAGGGGGTCGCCTGGAAATGACGGCATTGCGCATGGAGCGATGATGTCATTGACGTCGGGAGGGTCTTAACTTCAGCGTCTGAGGATGCTGAAGTTAGACCTCCGTGGGACCCCGGACAGAGAGGTGAGTATCTCCACCGGGGGTTCCGCAAAGCTGATGACGTGTGGGGCACGTCCTCAGCATGTAACGTGCATCAATGAGGACGTGTCCCATGCGTCCTCAGCAGTGAAAGGGTTAATTATGTCGGCCGACTTTATCCGAAAAAATATTATCTGCTTGCAGACGATACATTTTTCTGAAATATCGGCTGATTTGTTTGAAAAAATTCAGCTAGAGCTGATATTTCGAAAAATGCCACTGGTCAAAAAAAAAGCTGGCCAGTAATAAGGCAGAAAATGCTTCTTTTTGGCCAGCATCACACATTTGTGAGTCTTTAAACATGGCTATTAGTTGTATCTGATGTTTAGAAAAAGATTTTAGTCTAATCCCTTCTATTTCTCTGTCTGAAAGTCCAGTTATTGTCAAAACCTTTTAGCATTTGAAATCTTTTTGGAAATCGGCACATCGATTAATTCGAATTGATTCGATAAGTATAGACGCGAGAGAATAAACTCAATCCGAATATTTATTGGGAATCAAAATGCCAGTAAGCCCGATTTTAAATATCCCGAACTGAAAAATGGCAGAAAATTGTCTGAAAAAGGTCCTGATTTTGGCCTTCGGCCAAATTATCTCCACCCATAGGAGAAGAACGTTTAAGAGAGATCCATAAAACAATGGACTATCACATATTGCTATATGGAAAGATATTTGGGAGGGTGGCAAAAATTGATGAGACACTGAATCGCTCATCAAAAGGTTCCCCTACTAGTAGTCAGCTGTTTATGTGTCTGCGGTATCCATAATTAAAGGAAGACAGGAAGCATGGATGCATACGCATTTTGAGAGACTTATCAAATTAGTAAAACATTCCAAAACCCTTTTAAAAATAGGAAAACATTCAGAGACTGGGATGAAACACATTGCTCTGTAGTGGCTCCATTGTGTCCCTCTGCATGTCATGGTCATGGTATGGGGTTATAGGTTGAGCCCAAATTCTAAAGTCAAATGCGCAGCAGGCAGGTTACAAGTAGATGATGGCAGACATGGGTTTTATTAGAAAAACAGGATCAACGGATTCAGAATCGCAGCAGAATCGGGTACCGGTCACCAACAAATGGCAGGAAGCAGGATGGAAAACAATACGGCTCAGGTAAGGCAAAAAGAAACCTACCGAGTCCATACAGCTAAGATTCAATAGGCACCATGAAGAAGTATGTTATGGCACTGCTACTTAGGGACGACACCCTTCCAACACTGTTAAATAGTATATCCAATCCATATAACTTAAGTCCAGGTAACAGGAAAACCAGCCTTGATCAAGATCCACTTGTTGGATCGAATCATTGCCCAGGTCCACTTTTGTGAAAAATATTTCTCCTCTTGCTATCCTGGTGTTGTGTGTCTACATACAATTCTTGGATGCTGTGGAGTTGGGGGAAGCCCTGAGACTACACACCCAGTTAAACAAAGTGCTGTGGCCCACCACATTTACATCTTGAACAGGCAATGGCCCTGACTTCAAGAAGGGAAGGTGCTGCCTGTGGTCAGGTCAAGGTAGAAGCAGTTTGGGCATGATTCATTTTGCGATCCTTGTGTGATCCTGGGCTACAAATGTGTCAACGCATTACGAATAGACACAGCAACCCTTTTCCACCTGCCTTATGAGGCTCCAGCAGCTTAAATGTTATTTGTGAACTGCCACGACCTGAGAGGAGAAGAGGAGAACTCCGGTGTTACCCCATACAGTGTAAAGGAATTGGGTTCCATCAAATACCTACATTGTTATATGGTGTAAGTAACTTATTGTGAAGAGGCCGGGGCCAGGATATATCTTTAAAAGTCAGGATAGTAATTTATTGCACAATTCTCAAGGTTTCATTTAAACATGAAGTGTCCAGCCCCCCCTATTAGTCTTAATCAACAACGACAAACTGACCTTTTGGAAAATACCCTAGTCCTAAAATTATTCATCCATGTATTTAACTATGGTGAAGCTTTTCTGTATAGCTTTCCAAGCTCCTGAGGTGTTTCCAAGACGCTTTCCCCACACGTCTCTCCATGGGTGTCCTCTGCTCCTCAGTGAATCCACTACAGCTCTACACAGTGTTCTATGAAATGGTGAGTCTTGATAAGGTACCATTTGGGTATGTGAGCTTCGATAGAGTTAATCCCTGTCCTACAAGGGAAAAAATCTCTTTCCAACCTCCGCATCGAATGTATTCTTTCACCATTTCCATATAATTATCTGGCATGCCATTAAATTAACACTTTTTTTCACAGATATCTAACAAGATGTGTCCCCTTCTGTCACCTCTTCTGTCGAGCTGTCTTAATGAAGCAACAGCTGAAGAATCACACGTCAGCTACCCTGCTGAAAATATTGATTACTACAGCAAAATGTAAAATGAAAACATATCATTCTTTTGAATTGTTTCCGTTAACAGTTGATCTACACTAGGGATGAGCCGAACACCCCCGAATTCGGTTCGTATTCGAACCCGAACTTTCCAAATGTTCGAATCTGAACTCGAACTCAATACAAGTCAATGGGGCTGAAAATTCGATATTTAGAGTGCCCTCCAAGAGGGCATATATGCTAGATATTTGCCATAAAAGGTGTATGGGGGTCCGGGAAGTGCCCTGGGGGACAGGAAACAAGGACAAAAAATTTTAAAAACACGTTTTTAAAGGGACAGTGAGTTTTCCTAAGGGTTAAAAATAAAAATGAAAAATTCCTTCAAATATCGTGCCTAGGAGGTCCCCATAACTTGCCCATGAAGTGGCGGATTTCTAGGATAGAGAAAAGGGGGGGTATATCTCTGTCGGGCGCTACCTGTATATATGGGTCTCTCACACTTCGTAGAGTGGAGTGGGGAGCCTTTAGTGATGTAATGGTGTATGCTTGCCACATGTGTTGTATCCAGTGAATATATTGATATTTAGTGGATGTATTTGTGGTCTATGGTCAAAAAAAGTTTGGAAAAACCAATTTTGTATATATGTGTGACTGCCAAATGATAAGGCAGTGTTGTTATTTGAGTTGGAGGAAAAAATAGTAGTTTCCGTTGGATTTCTAGGATTTCTAGGATGTATAGAAACACTTAAAAACAAAAAAATTACGTTTCAAAAGACGGTAAATGCTTTTCCTTTAATCTATCCATAAACAACTGCTTGGGGCAGCAGTCTGTATGAAAAGAGGAGACATTTTCGCACACGTAGAAAAAGTTTAGTGATTTTTTTGCTAAATTATTGTGAAACTTATGCAGGCTTTAGATGAAAGTAACAATAGGTGATTTAAAATTGGGCCTTTAGCGTCGGCAACAGTGCCGTCACACCGTAACCCCTTTGAGGATATGAATCTGATACAGGCGTCAGTGGCAGTGCACCCAAATATTGTGCTTTTGGTGCCAGGCCTGCAAGTACTATCATACAGTAACCCCTCTGTAGTATTGTGGAAGAATGCAGGGGTGGACCTTGCACCCCTGCATTCTTTAAAGATATGCATCTGTTAAAGGCGTCAGTGCACCCAGATATTGTGCTTTTGGTGCCAGGCCAGCAAGTGCATTCATACAGTAACCTCTCTGTGGTATTGTGGAAGAATGCAGGGGTGGACCATGTGGTCCTATATTAAAAAGATATGAATCTGGTAATGGGCGTCAGTGCACCCAGATATTGTGCTTTTGGTGCCAGACTGCCAGGCCAGCAAGTACTATCATACAGTAACCTCTCTGTAGTATTGTGGAAGAATGCAGGGGTGGACCTTGCGGTCCTATATTAAAATGCCCTCTTATCTGTGTCTGGGAGCGTCTGCCTGTCCGTTTTGTTCTTTCAGACATGGTGAGTGATATATAGATTAAATATATACAGAACTCTGATTCAACTCTGGTATAAAGATTAAAGATTTACAGAACTCTGGTATAACTAAGTGAGACACCCTGATAGCTGGCAGCCTGTGACAAGACACAAATTACAATCCCTCCTATAAATCAGTGAGACCCCCTGATGGGTGGCAGTGAGAAGCCACAGATTACAAGTCTCAGAAACCTCCTTTAAATCACTGTGACCCCCTAATGGGTGGCAGTGAGAAGACACAAATTAAAAGTCTCAGAAACCTCCTATAAATCAGTGTGACCCCCCCTGATAGCTGGCAGTGAGGAGACACAAATTACAATTCGCATAAATCTGCTAGAGGTATGTGGGACCCCCTGATGGGTGGCAGTGAGAAGACACAGATTACAAGTCTCAGAAACCTACTATAAAATCAGTGTGACTCCCCGATGGGTGGCAGTGAGAAGCCACAGATTACAAATCTCAGAAACCTCCTATAAATCAGTGAGACCCCCTGATGGGTGGCAGTGAGAAGCGACAGATTACAAATCTCAGAAACCTCCTATAAATCAGTGAGACTCCCTGATGGGTGGCAGTGAGAAGCCACAGATTACAATTCTCATAAATCTGCTAGAAGTATGTGGGACTCCCTGATGGGTGGCAGTGAGAAGACACAAATTACAATTCGCATAAATCTGCTAGAAGTATGTGGGACCCCCTGTTGGGTGGCAGTGAGAAGCCACAGATTACAAGTCTCAGAAACATTCTATAAATCAGTGAGACCCCCTGATGGGTGGCAGCCAGTGAGAACACCCGGATTATAACAATTCCCAAATATTTTGTAGAAATTAGTGACCCCAAAATACTTGCTGGCAGTGACAAGAGACAGATCACCTCAATTCCCAGATATTTTGTAGAAATTTGTGACCCCCAAAATACTTGCTGGCAGTGACAAGACACAGATCACCTCAATTCCCAAATGTTTTGTAGAAATTAGTGATCCCCAAAATACTTGCTGGCAGTGACAAGAGACAGATCACCTCAATTCCCAGATATTTTGTAAAAATTAGTGACCCCCCAAAATACTCCATGGTATTGACTGTGTGACAAGAGACAGATCACCTCAATTCCCAAATATTTTGTAGAAATTTGTGACCCCTAAAATACTGCGTGGCACTGGCTGTGTGACAAGACACAGATCACCTCAATTCCAAAATGTTTTGTAGAAATTAGTGACCCCCAAAATACTTGCTGGCAGTGACAAGAGACAGATCACCTCAATTCCCAGATACTTTGTAAAAATTAGTAACCCCCCAAAATACTTGCTGACAGTGAGAAGACACAGATCACCTCAATTCCCAAATGTTTTGTAGAAATTTGTGACCCCCAAAATACTTGCTGGCAGTGACAAGACACAGATCACCTCAATTCCCAAATGTTTTGTAGAAATTTGTGACCCCCAAAATACTTGCTGGCAGTGACAAGAGACAGATCACCTCAATTCCCAGATATTTTGTAAAAATTAGTGACCCCCCAAAATACTGAGTGATACTGGCTGTGTGACAAGAGACAGATCACCTCAATTCCCAAATGTTTTGTAGAAATTTGTGACCCCCAAAATACTTGCTGGCAGTGACAAGAGACAGATCACCTCAATTCCAAAATATTTTGTAGAAATTTGTGACCCCCCCAAATACTGAGTGATACTGGCTGTGTGACAAGAGACAGATCACCTCAATTCCCAGATATTTTGTAAAAATTTGTGAGTCCCCAAAATACTGCGTGGTACTGGCAGTGAGTCACAAGACACAGATCACCTCAATTCCCAAATATTTTGTAGAAATTTGTGACCCCAAAAAGACTTGCTGGCAGTGACAATAGACAGATCACCTCAATTCCCAGATATTTGGTAGAAATGAGACCCCCCAGACCCCCCCAGTAGCGTGGCAGACCGGCAGTAAGAACACAAAACAACTATCTCCTCTGAAATCTCCTCTCAAATGTGTGCAGAAGCGCTGCGTGGAAACCTTATATAGTGTGCTGCGGGTCTTAGCTCTGTGAGCCCATGATTGGGCAAAATTTTCCCAATCAGGACTCTGAGCCGTGATTGGCATAGTGTTGAACCTGTCTTGCACCAGACCTGTGGTCAGGTGCAAGGCTGTAGCCAATTATGAGCTTCAGGCCAGTGGGAAAGTGCATTGTGGTCCATTGTGGTGCATTGTGGGCGAACAGGCGGCGAACACCCGGAAATGTTCGGAGTTCGCGAACAAACGAACAGGCTATGTTTGATGCGAACTCCGAACCGTCCGAACCGAACAGCTCATCCCTAATCTACACCAAGAGTCAGCAACCACGGCCCTCCAGATGTTTTGGAACTACATTTCCCACTAGGCCCTGCCAACCTGATGATTGGGTGGAAATCATGGGAGATGTAGTTTCAAAACATCTTGAGGACCAAGGTTGCCAACTCCTACTCCATAGCATACAACGTTCATAAGACTCTTTGGGGGTCTATTCAGACCTTATTGGTAAGAGGGAGTCACCAAAGGAAATTATCGGTGTGAGCCAATATCTTTTAGATTCTCCATGTTACCAACTCTATACTGACCGTGCTGTTGTGCTAGCCTTTGTGGTACAGTCACTGCCCCATGGTATAGTCATCAAACCAAATCACCGACCCACTACTGGCTAACGTTTGAGGGTTGCCTAGATGGAGTTTTATTACACTGGATGTAAACATTGCGACGCTATAGTCTTTTAGTTACTTCATAAAAACTGTATTCAGTACAGAGAAGCTACCAAACCAGACAAGGTCGGAAGGTAAATATACCTACGAGAGAAAACCCTGATGGGTGGCCTAGTGGAAAGTTCTGGATCTGAAGCCATGGACAACTAAGACAACCTGCTTTGATGGCAAGTCAAGAACTGATCACCATCATTGCACCCTGCAAAGACCTGATTCAGGATCTGTTGTTTTGCACATGTAAAAGGGTGCAAGACTGTCAGGGAGGTTTTTTGATGTCACAAATAACATGAGCAATAGTGCCTGTCCTGCAAGGTCTAGTTGGATAGATATCATTATTGTATGGCCCCGACCATATTCCAATTGTATCCAGAGCAGAACTGGTCTTTGGGAAATCAGGCCAACATTTGCCCAGTCCTGACTTAAAATCAGTTTTACATAATTTTGTACTACATCCCATTTATGGTAGCAATTCTCTATTATATATCTTAAGTAACCCCTTCATGCTAATGGACCTATAATGCCATTCCAGTAGTGGGAGGGCCTAAACATCACACGGCAGCATAGCTTACCACGTGACTCTCTGGGAACTCCTATGGCCTCCCTCCCTTCCCTGTGGTTCATTGACATCACTGGCTGCAGCAGGACGGCCTACTTTCAGGAAGTCCCACTGCAACCAATGGCTTTCTTTAGCCGCTGGGAATGGAAGTGGGCCATAGGAGTTGCCAGACGAAGCATGCTATGCCACCGTGTGATGTTTAAGCTTGTCTGCCTCCCTTTAGCCCCCCAACTGGAAGGGGTTAAGGTCGTTAAAGTTGACCTGTTGAGTCCACTGGAAGTTGAGCTAATACTCCAGATATACAGTATATATTAGCGATTTTTTTTCGAAGACATATTTGAAAAATTCCCTAGTTTTCAGTCACTCGCTTCCATGTGCCATGACGCAAGAAGAGTGACAGATGTGAGTGAAGAGCTGTCCTACAGGACCGCCCTTCACTCACTTCATGCAGCCGATTGACCGTTGGCGTACTGACCGATAGGTCAGTGTGACAATGTCACTGCTGAGGATCAACCGAGCAACACTGTGTCATGAATACAAAAACAGACCGAGTGATACTATCTTACAAGAACGCTGACCTCACCCCGGCGTCTCCTCCTAATGACGTCACAAATGGTAAATATATATATATATAAAGAGAGGGGTGGATCTGCAATGAAAATGAAAACGTAATGGTGCAGTAAATTAACAACCATGTACAAAATAGGCCCCCTAGGACCTCACTCACTGAAAAGTCGAGTATATAAGGCACATCAAATGTGTATCCAGCGAACCGTTCAGGTAACCAGGTATCCCAAGACCATAGGGTTCCGGAAGGATCACCAAAAATCATCGTTTGCATTAACCACTTCGCTGCTACGGACGCGCTCAGCGCGTCCAACCGCAGGTACGTTCCTTGCGGTGGACGCGCTGAGCGCGTCCTGCCTTTGGGGCCAGCGTTCGGCCGGGTTACAGCTGATCGCTGGCCCCCCCGGTGTGGGCTGACATCCTTTATGTCAGCCCAGCACCCGGAACCGCCGCCGGAGTAATTAGGTGTCATCGCGGGGGCGCGATGACACCTAATTCAGGCGCCCCCCCGCATGTGCGGAGGAGGCGCCTGAAAGGCAGGGGGAAGACCCTTCGGACCTCTCTCCCTCCCGATCGGCGGCGTGCAGGGGGTTAACCCAGGCACCGTTTGGAAGGGCACAGCCTGCCCTTCCAAATGGTACCTGGCATTAACCCCATGGGTGCCGGATCACGAATCGGCGCCGAAAAGCGCCGTTCGTGATCCTTTCCCGGAGCTGGCCGACATCTTGGATGTCGGCCAAGCTTCTGGGAATTCCCCCTGAGGACTGGCGTCATTGTGCATAGCACGATGACGCCAGTCTTGGAGTTAACCCCTACCTGCCACCAATGGTGGAGATAGGGGGTTCCAATGAACCCCCTATCTCCCGATCCGTGGCAGTTAGGGGTTAATGTTTGGTATTGTTGGATCGGCCAGAGCATGGCCGTTCCAACAATACCAAACATGAGTATAAAAAAAGTTTTTTAAAAAAAAACAAAAATAAAAATAAAAAAATATTTAAAAAAAATTATAAAAAAAAAATAAGCAAGTTTTTTTTTCTTATTTTTGGTTTGTTAATGCAGAAATATTGTTCCCATTTCAATTATAATTGCTCGCATGTTAAAATGTGAAAAAAAACACTTTACACGTTGTAAATTATTGAAAATTCATATTTTATTGCATTTTTTGTTATAATATACAGACAGGTCATGACGTATACATATAATAATGACATATTATGAATCTGCCGAGTCTGACGGAAAGAACGATATATAATATGTCTGGGTCATATAATAAAATAAGCGCAAAACGCATTTAAACATGATGAGCAAAACCGGTAAAAATGACCTCAGCACGGGAAAAGCCTCAGCAGCGAAAGGGTTAAAATAGGATTTATTCACACATTCCAACGCGTTTCGTCCTATAAGGACTTCATCAGGGAATGGTGATGAAGTGATCCTTCTGGAACCCTATGGTCTTGAGATACCTGGTTACCTGAACGGTTCGCTGGATACACATTTGATGTGCCTTATATACTCGACTATTCAGTGAGTGAGGTCCTAGGGGGCCTATTTTGTACATGGTTGTTAATTTACTGCACCATTACATTTTCATTTTCATTGCAGATCCACCCCTCTCTTTATATATATATATATTTAACACTGTGTCATGTCCCACAGACCCAACGGAGGGGTAAACATGGTGACATCCGACACTTTAACAAGGTAAGCACAACCAGTAATATCTCTTCAAGGATGAAATATAACAATGATCTATAAGACCAATGCAATATGGATATACACCCCCAATGGGATATCGCAGATACAGTGCACCTGGTCACAAGAGACACACTTTGACAGTGTACTGGTAATAATGGTGTCCCATCATTCAGCAAGACCATCAGGGTTATTCAGAGAAAGGTGAAAACCAGGAGAACTGGCAGGAGAAGAGAACAATCTAGACCAAATAGCCGATTTGGAAAGTGAGATAAATGGGAGAATTTTTCTGGTTTGGCTATTTTGAGCTCGAATTTTCACTTCTCCAGTCATTCTCTTGAGTTTCACCTTTCTTTGAATAGACCTGCAGGCATTTAATTAATTAATTAATTTATTTTTATTTTCCCCTCCTATATTCACATAAATAAAGTGCAGTGCTTGTATATCGTGGATATATCGTGGACCAAAGAAGATGGATATTCAGAAGCGAAAGAATTTCTGCATTTTCTGACTATAAATAAGGATTACATATAATCTGGGATGTTGAATTTAGTTCAATCTGATGCAAAATTATGCAGAAACATTTGGCATGACTGCCTGTGAAATATACATTACATGACTGTAATCATATTAATTGGTAACACTGTATATTTCCCCGAGTATACAGTATAGTGTCTAGAATAAAAAATATAGAAATAAAAATTTAAAAAAAATGTTGTTCGAAGGACACTGGGCCATACTACATTGATCACGCTACAATGGGGACGCTAAGGAAGAAAACCGTGCCCCCGTTTTACTGTGATATTACGGTGCAGGCGTTAAATCAGCAGCCTGCACCGTAACACGGCGCTAAGCCTCAGGAGCACTAACCGCCGCCGCGAGCATCCCCTCCATGTAGTCCATAGGACTCCATTTAGGCTTCCGCTGCCGGTCACATGACCTGCAAGATCTCGCCTCTCGCGATATCTGGCAGGTCGGCGGAGTGATTCACAGAGGGAGACTGTTGGACTTTTTCCCCCAGTCGCCCTCTGCTCCCGACGGCAAGAAGAGGCAGATGGAGCCGCTGTTCACTCCGCGGGTTGAGGGGTGAGTATTTGATTTTTTTGGGTTCTTTTTTTGCTGGTGCTGGCGGATTCTGCAGAAGTGGAATCCGTTAGCACCAGGTCCTAGCTCTGGGTAACTTTTCATTAACCGCAGCAGGACGGTAATTAGCGTTAGGACTTTGTAATACTAACGCTGATTAACACTTTGCGCTCCCCATGTTAAGCATAGGGAGCGTAAAGTACAGTAACCTCGCGCTGAAAAGAGCAAGATGTGAATTGCTAATGGGTTTTTTAACCCGTTAGCTCATGGATTGTAATATGGTGTGCCCGCACTAGGGCAACCAGAGCTGACCTTAACACTCGTACAGGTGAGCGCTAACGTTAGCATTATGAATGTAATATGGCCCCCTGGGTTTTGCACTTTCATGTAATGAGAAATATTAGGAGCTGAGAGGAAATGGTTTTATAATTTGAGATGGATTATTGACAAGTAGCAGCAATGCATCAATCAGCACTTTTCTGCATCACTGGCGAAATATAAGAGGTTTCAGCAAGCTGACCCAAATGACATGGCAGTGCTCTACCTCCAACAAGGTTATCTCCTCTCTCTCTCTCTCTCTCTCTCTCTCTGTTTCCTTTGGGGTTTGGGGTTCTTGCACATTGTTGTTTATGTAAAAGCTACCTGGGAATACATGAAATCACTTTCTTCCATCAAGGAATGATCAATGTTCCTCTGGTGTTCTGAATGGAAACGGCCAGTTGCTTTGTCATTTTGTGCTAATTCAGTATACTGGTGGTCAGCATCTTCAAACCTTCCAGTGGGATGAAGAATCCAATAGCAGTGAGGAGTGGGGAGAAGTGAAGTGGTGCACCTACCTCCAAGAACCCCTATAAGACCAGTAGTATTAAGAACCAAGTGGATCTATAACTCTCGTGATACAATGGAGCCTATTCACAAAGCACTGGTGTTTGCTCTAAGTGGAAACACAACAATCGTCAAAATTCCAAACAGCGCCTGGAGAAGCTTTCTCTGAAGTACCCTGAGCTCTTATGTTGGATTTGATTGCCACAGGAGCACATTCTGCAAAAGATTTTCCTCAAGGTTTGCGCGACTGAATTCTGGAACGTGAGTGTCTTACGCATAATTTTTAAATTAGCCTTTTCACTACCATGATCAAGTATATTCGATCTTCAAAGTCTCCCGCAGGAGCCCAATGTAGAGTATACTCGATCAGATCTTACTCTGGAGAAATGCAAAGGAATTTTGTTAATTGCAAACGATAAACAATATCCATAACGTGCCCCTAAAAATTCAACACCCTGGACTTGACAGCCGAAATTGCTTGAAAAGCTTTGAAATCCGTTTTTCCATCAAGGTAACACTGAGCCCAAACTGTACACATGTAATAGCACTTTATGGCCACTAGAGAGAGCCCTCTGTCAACTTAACTACAGTGATTATTGTCACAGGTAGACATACCCATCTCTCTGTGTCTAGCTATCGGTATATCTACCGCAATATGTATTATATAGGAATATTTATAAATATGCCTATCCTTAGATACCAGGCCATTTGGCGCAGCTGGCCTAAGAAATCAATGGCTGCGTTTCCAGTCTGCTGGAGGAAACAATTAAGCAGGTTCGTGACAATTTTCTCTGGAGTCATCAAAGGTGTGAATTAAAGATAACACCTCTTTGCGGTGTACCCAGCAGGCAGCAAGAGCAATTACTCCTGGCAGGGAGAAGACGCAGACAGAGCAGCACCCCAACTGCATATCAAAGAAGCAATCACATTTTCTGATCACAGAAGGTGGTCTTTGGGAGATGATTGATAGACCAGGGAAATTAAGAGTAATGACACGCATACTGAGCGTGCTCCGGAGAGGGGAACTCTGGGATATGTAGTGCAGGAGGCTGGGCCATTTGTGGGTGGGTTTTGGAAGGACCAGGAAGTGTATAAATTCTGAAAACTGGCCATGTGGTAGGGCTGATCACATGGGGTACATTCGAAAGATGACTGATCTGTCCATGCTTCTATCTCCAGGCTCCAGGAGTCACCGATGCTAGCTTACTGATTAGTTTGTCATAAGTAATGCTCTGTGGTTAACCCTTTTCTTTTATTTGCTGTGTAGTGTGTAATTAATTGATTTATTCTAGCTATAATTTTTCCTGTAACAAATGCACTGTGATTATATATATATCTTTGTTCTATATCATAAATAAACCTAACCTATTTAAGTTCTGCTTCTGGCTGATGAGATCCACGCTAACTAAGAGATTGGAGTAATTGCTGATTTTTTAAGCTCGGGTAGATACGAAAGTGTGCGTTGCGGTTGCCGGGGGACGGTAGGGAAAGGGACAGTGTTTTTGCTTAGCCCTGTGTCTCTCGCTGCGATGTGCATAGTGTCCATGAGGACTGGTGGCAGCGTAACTAATAGAATAGGGAAGTGAGGCCAGGGATTGTGGGAGACGTAGTCATTACCCGCGTCAAGAGAAGACTTGTACTGCGTTGCAATCCTGGGATCATTGTATCGCGCTCTGCGTCCCTGTTGCATGAGAGAAGTGTGCAGAGACAGTTAGTGGGTGGCTTAACCCGGCGTCTTTCGCAGCAGCGAGCGTAGAGGTCGTGACAATTATATACAGATGACATGCTTCTGTATATTTTTACTGTGTGGGTAATGGAAAGTGATTTTAATTCAGTAGGGAAGAGGTTACATTTTTTTTTAAAAAAAAATAGATACTTAAACTTGCATTTCATGGTATATTTTACAAATGTCTCAGTCCTGTATGTCTTTATAATTTTATTAATTAATTCTAATATTGCTGTGTATATAATATTTTATTAATTAATTTTGTTAATTAATTCTAATATTGCTATATGTATAATATTTTAATAAGTCATTATATTAATTAATTCTAATATTGCTATATATATAATATTTTAATAAGTCATTTTATTAATTAATTCTAATATTGCTATATATATATATAATATTTCATTAATTATTTTTATTAATTAATTCTAATATTGCTGTTCTATCAACCCATTTCGTGGATTACCCAAAATGTTGTTTGACGAGAGAATAAATACGTTAAAAATATAAAAGTAAACAATCGTATCTATACAGTTATATTGAACAAAAACAAAAATTACAATTTCCAGTTCAAATTTTCGAACCTTCTTCTCTTAAGGCACTCGAAGTCAGGCAATCTGGTAAAGGTTAAGCCAGATAAGCTGTCAGCTCTCTTCAAGGACAATTACTTGTACTTTGAGCAGCCGGGGTGGATAATTGCATGCAGTCAATTTCATTGTAGGTATGAGTACTCGAGATCGAACCGACAGGTCCCGCGAAGGAGAGCAGGAGTCGAACGTATCAGTTTGGATATAATACAGTCCAGGAGGATGATGGGAAAGTAGGCGAACAGAGATTGTCCCGTTTAATTACCTGTAAGCATCGTGGTAATTGGTGAAAATGTCACAGATGCCGGAACGGACAATAAAAGCCTTTAATGGGGCCTTAACAGAGTTTTTACTTTAATCCTCCCTAGGCTGGCGATATAGGCCTGGATTACAGGAGGTTTTGAAGGCTAAGGTATCTCTATTCCAGTTTTAGCACATCTCGTGGAAAATTCTTCAAAGAGATGATATTATGCTGACGGTGCAAACATGAATTTCCAGAAAAAATCCTGAAAAATGAATAAAAGATCCTAAAAAAATAAAATAAAGAGACTTTTTGCTGCAGATTAAAAGAATGAACGGTTTATTAGATATTGGATAAAAACGGGAATATTTTTAACATTGAAACCTATGGAGTTCACCGGAATAAACCTGTCGAAAAAAAACACCGAACATCAGGGCATTTCTCTAACATTTATCTGCTGTTCGGTGTTCTGTGAATAGATTAACCATTGCTTCTCTATGGGAGATTTCACTGTCGTCGAACAAGCACCGTACTTACTGGCAGTTCGCCAAAATTTGAATATCTGAATGGCCCCAAAACTGCACCGTATGGGAAAATTCCATGTTCGGTGCCATTTCGGGGCCACATCGGCTGTCTCTGAATAATACCTATAGTTTCAGCAAACTGATGGCACTCATGGGTCTTCACGTAAAAAATCCAAGCTTTATTGTAAATGCATTAACGTTATGTCTCGTTCAAACCTTTACAATGGGGCCGAATCGCTAAATGGGGATTTGAGGAGCAGAGTGCCTGCTTTTGGTTATATATATATATTGGGCCCTATCATCTGATGTGAGCTAACCCTAGCGTCAGCATGTTTTTGTGTTAGCGCCAGGTAAATTCAGTCTAGCGCCTGACCGACAAATCGTTTTCCTCCCGCTAGAAATAGAAAAAATCACTTAGCGCGCGGTAATTAGCGATTTGTAGCGCGAGCTTACTGTACTTACCGCGTCCTATACTTAACATTCGGAGCTCTAGTGAGCACTTGCGCTATTGTAACCAACAGATCACTTGGTGCCAGCGCTAATTTTTAGATGGACACTAATCGCAAAATTTTACCTCCTGCTCAACCCTGGTGGTACCTTCAAAAAAACACAAAAAACAGGTCCTTGCCAAAAATTAACAGGCAATTAACAGGCAATTGAAAGGAATGCAGCACAGATGTTCTCTTGGCCCCATACACCGTAGTAATGGATCTGGGCAGCAATTTCGCTGCTGTTGCAGAAGGCTATATTATAAATGTATCCTTTATCCACATATATCCTAATTCTAATATATTGGCTAATTTTAAACATTTTATGCTGGGGCTTATTCATATTATGTAAGCGATCAAGTGTTAGGGTTAGGACCATGTTTAAAGGGACTCATGGATAAGTTTGCCCTGAAATCTGTATTATTTATATGCTGCAGCAGGGAAATTATTGTCGCTCCCCCGGCCTTCCTTTTGGATCTATTAACCCCTTCACTGCTGAGGCATTTCACCGCTGTGTGCTGAGCTAATTTTTACCGCTTTTGCTCATCACGTTTAAATGCAATTTGAAGCCACATTTTATTATATGACCCAGACATATTATATATCGTTCTTTCCGGCAGAAACGACAGATTCATAATATATCATTTTTTTATGTATACCTCATGTCTTGCCTGTATATTATAACAAAAAATGCAATAAAATTAGAATTTTTAATCATCTGCAGCGTGTAAAGTGTTTTTTTTATCACATGAACATTTGCGGTTATATTATCTATGGGGTGCGCTTGTACAAAAATTAGAAATGGGGACTTGTTACATTTTTTGGGGGGAATTACGTGATTTTTAGCAAACGCACCCCATAAAAAAAAATCATTAGTGCAGCATCATTGTTCACATTATAATTGAAATGTGAACAATATTGCTGCATTAATAAAAAGAACACATTAAAAAAACATGTTTTTATTAATTTTTATTTATTTATTTATTATTTTTTTAAAAAAAATTAACTTTATATCTGGTCATGTTGGATATCATTCAAAAGGCCATGCTTAGGCCTATCGGATGACACCCTCCATGCCCCCCTAGCTATTGGGGTTCAATATTGGGGTTCAATATTGGGGTTCAAAGACAGCTAGAGGTTCCCCGGCTATCTGACGTCGGGCAGCGAGGGGGGACCCGGGGTGAAGCCACCATCCAAGATGGTGGCCCCCACCGGAGCTAGGCCGCACTTCGGGGCCGCAAGGCACGGAAGTGTGACCCAGTGCTTGAGGGGTTAAAGCCAAGCACCGTTTAAAAGGGGAGACTCTCCCCTTTCAAGCGGTGCCTGGCTTGTGGCACTGCTCTTTCCTGATCGGGAGGAAGAGGGATCCGAATGGATCCCCCCTCCATTCCAGGCGGTCTTCTGACATTGCCGGGGGGGTCGCCTGGAAATGACGTCATCGCGCACGGAGCAATGACGTCATTTACGTTGGGAGGTGGCTTAACTTCAGCGTCTGTTGACGCTGAAGTCAGACCGCCGCGGGACCCCGGACAGAGAGGTGAGTATCTCAGCCGGGGCTCCCACAAAGCGGATGACATGTGGGGCACGTCCTCCGCATATAGCAGGAGTAAATAAGGACATGTCCCACACGTCATCCGCAGCGAAGGGGTTAAATGCAGTGTAATGATTCTACATGCTGCTAGGTTGCATTTATCATGCAATGCCCATCAGCCTTAATTAATATTTGTGTGCATATAAACATGGATAATACGGCCACCTTGGAGGATTTTAATATTGCCGGGGTGTGAGGGCTCTTGGCTGGATGTGTTCATACTTATACAAGCTTGTGACGGCAGGGGATAGGTATGGCCCGGCACTCTGCACTGGATAGAAAACAGTTCTATCCTGTACACAACTGCATAGCGCTGGGTCTCAACTCGGGTCTTAGCATTTTCCTAGCGTGCGTAAACGACCTTATACACAGACTACCGCGGACAAGGTGATCTGTTCGTGGGTCGTTGGGTGCTACCTTTTAGCGACTTGCGCTAGATTTTTCCGTTAGCGATGGCGTTTTAGCTCACACCAGGTGAGAGGGCCCAAGGTCTTTTAAATGTAAATGTTAGTACTATAAAGGTATCACTGCATCCTGCAATACTCTGGGAATAATATACATATATATTAGGAAATTAATGGCCTGCATACCTTCAAACACTTTTATTTTCCAGGTGCTTGAAAAGATATTAAATAAACTGCAAAATGTTCTTTGATATAATGAACGGTAATGCATTTAGTTAATGTATCTGTTTCTCATGGATATTTAGAAAAATATAGAAAATATATGTCAACGATATACATAGGAAGGCAGACAAACGGACAGACAGACAGGTTGACAGATAGACGGCCAGAGAGGAATCAAGCATCTTTGTTGCTTATATTCAATTTCTACAACATTAAAGCTCACAGCTCTCTCAGTGCTGTAGCTGGGTACATTTGAGACATGCACGGTTGTGAAGCTCGGTTTCTGACAAAGAAATCAAAATGTGCCAAATTACACAGACACTTTCCAAAAGGCTTCAGATGTTCTGGAGGTGAGGGAGGTTGTCTACGAATCCAGCAGAGACCAAAAAGAAGGGAGTAAAGAGCACACAAGCGATATGTTTTCCATCAACAGAAGAAGTGGCAAGAGAATAACTAAGTATTTTATTTATTCTTTCAAAAAGACATTTGCGCTGCCGGCACAGATTTGTCATCCTGCCAAGGTCTTGGTATGTTTGAGATGGAAAACTCCACTTATACACAGCAGACCAAGTGTGAAGATCTGTCTTCTTTCACTTCCATGTTTTATTTTTATTTATGAAAAAAGAATCGGCTGGTTGATGCGTGTGGAAAAAATAAATTAGAAAATTAAGTTCTGTATTTTTATCCCTTTCATTACAAAGTGATTTTCCATAAAACCACCAGCAGGACTCGGTGACTTTATGTAAAATCCCTTTCCATAGCATACAAAGTACAAAATGTACAGAAGAGTCTCCTCGTCATCTGTTCACTGTAGAAAAGCCTTGTTAGACAAACAGCAGGCACCATCTGGTGACCAAAAAGTGCTACTACATGTACAATACACCTTGGGCTCCATGTTTCCTTGAAGAAAATATAGATCTCAAAGCTTTTCAAACAACACATCGTAACTGACAGCCGATGTGTTGAAACGTTGCGGGCACATTCTGAAGCCCATTTGCAAACAAATGTCATTTGCAATAAACAAAATTCCTTTGCATTGCTTCAGAAAATGACAAGATCGAGTTTACTCGATCTATAGCTACTGCAGGAGCTTTTGAAGATCGAGTTTACTCGATAAAGGTAGGGAAGGTGTATCTCTCTATCTATCTACAAAAATGAAGAGAGCCCAATAAGACATGGAAAAGAAACAAAACAGGAATCTTTGGCTATTTGGCAATCAGCAGATCTCAAATTGGGTTTCCCGGGGGTTAAAATGCGTTGTCGCTGCTTTTCTTTACAAAACAGCATAGCTGTGATACAAATACTTTCTCTGCTCTGATACAAATACTTATTTACCCAGTTACATATGCCATCTTGCCGTCAAAGGATTCTTTTGCTCATTTGGGGCGCTTCAAGCGAATAAGCAAACAGCAGATAAAGTCTCCATTGGCAATGCCTCGGCAGGTGTCTGAGTGTTTGAGCTACTGGGAATCGGGTGGATATAGTCTGACAATGAAGAGGTCTGATTAAAACTGAGTCTCTGAATTGTCGAAAATTGAGCAGGATGTAAAGTAGTTACAGTAGGCACATGGGATCCTTGAAACGGCACACATTAACTCGGATGTTCCTGGCTAAGTATGGCCACAGGCACTTATTATGTTAAACATTTATACTTTTATGTAGTCTCAGAATCTAGAGGAAACGGGAAAAAAAAACTTCATTAGATGTGTCACAAACCCCATCTGCTGCTCTTACCATGTCTTACAATGCTCTTGCCATGTCCTAGGTCCTAGTCCCCCCCAGATGTTTCTGAACTACCACTCCCATCATTCTCTGGCCATCTATTGCATTCAAGGAATTTGGTGAATTATAGGCCATCAATACCTTGGGGGGGGGGGCAGAGTTTGAGATCCCTGTCCTAGACCTTTTTAAAAGCCTTCTTCACGTCTGTATAAAATTCTAATTTTTCTGTGTAGGCGTTGTCACGGAACGTACATGAGAGCTCTTTTCAGCGAGCCACAGGACTAAAGACTGAACCCTTTTTAAAGACCATTTTTCCTGTTTTCGTTTTGGTTTTGCGTGTGAGCCTATAGACCTCTTATTTTATTGTTAGATGTGGTTTTATTGGTGTAATGTAATAAAAATGTACCCTGTATGATGATGATTGTAAAAGTATGAAAGAAACCGTTTGTCTGTGTTTTTCCCCGTCGCCATTTTGCTCATACCAGCATGGTTTCACAGAACAAAGGATCTCATGCCCCAAAATGGAGGATGCAGCGGGCCAGAGGATTGGAGGCTTTTCCAAAACCTCATCTGCCTAATCCCCTGGACAATGGGGGAGCCTGAAAGGGCAAGATAGAGGATACAGCAAGCCAGCTGATTGGAGGCTTTTCCAAGACCTCATCTGCCTAATCCCTGGACAATGGGAAGGCTGAAAGGGACCTGATAGGGAACAGGAGGCTGGGAAAGGAGCCAATCAGTGCTGGTTGTGTGGGTGGGGGAGTTGGTAATCTGTTTGTGTGAAGTTGTATAAATGACCCTGTTGAAACCCATAAAATTCAGTTCACTGTTTTAAAGCATACAGCCACGTCTGGTGTCTTCATTTCAGAGCTACAATCACTAATGCAGGAGACACTCAGAGGTCTCCTGCATCACCACTCAACCCAGGAACGGGATCCCCAAGGCAACACCGCACCATCTCTCCAGACGCCGGACCAACGCCATTTCATCCTCCAGGCCGCTCGAGATGCCGAGTGCCGTGCCACTCGGTAGTCGGACCGGACACCATCAAAGGGGGGAGTCAGATAGAGCAGGACCGCAGGCGGACTTCCATCCCGTCACATTGGTGGCAAGCGGTGTGGATAGGCTCTCTGAACCCCCAGAAAAAGCACTTAGCATGGCAGGGTACGCCAACTACAAAAAAGACACCCTGCGGGGCATCCTGGAGTGCCGAGGAGGCACCCCGGGCTCAAAAAGTAAAGCCGCCCTGATCGAGGAACTGCAGGAAATGGACCAGGGAGCCGTGGGCACGCCAACCTTACCACCCACCCAGGCATTGGTCCCAGAAGATCCCTTCCAAAGGAAAGTGCGGCAGCGGCTAGCCCTCTTCGGAGCCGCCCCGTCAGAAGCCGCTATACACAACGCCATCCAGGAGATCCGTCAGGAAGAGGAGCAAGAGAAGGACCGTCAGCACGAGCTGCGGATGGCGGTGCTCCGAGCAAAAAAGGACTGAATACCCTGCCCCTGAACCCTACCCCGTAGAACCCTGGCTCGAGGTTGACAGCTTGACTGGAGCTTCATCCAGGGAATCTACACCCCCCAGCGATACTTCTTTTTGGACTTACAGCTCGCCTGAAGTTTTAATTGAGGAAACCGCACATCTCAGCGACCCTTGGATGGAGGCTTACAGCCCGCCTGGAGCTGCATCCGAGGACGCCACACCCCCATCGAGTGGTGGTGCCACTGTTCCAGCACCCTCGCAGACACGAGTGCTGAATTCCCGAGAAGGCTACAGGAGGGCCTGGATCGGTATCATGGATCTACAGTTGAGCCCTCTGGGCCCGAGTGGCGGGACGAGATCCGCCAAGAACTCTGGTACGAGGCACTGTACCATGAAAGGGACTACCATGGTGTCAATGTTCCCTCCGACGCTGCCATCTACCAAGTGCAGAACAATGCCAGAGCAGCATTCCTGAAAGGCCGACCCCCAGAGGAGTGGGAGGCAAAGTTCCAATACCTGGTTCAGCAGGAGATCACACTGGAAGCCACTTACCGGGCGTCCCAGTGGTTAATAGGACCCCTGCTACCCTGCACCATCGACGGCGCCTCCACCCCAGGCCTCCACTATGGCGGCACAGGGCTGCTATACGAAAGGATGGCCAACGACACCGGGTTTGGAGAAGAATCGGAGTGGCGGTTGGAGGAGATACTGGAACGCCGGGAAGAGGAACTCTCATACGAGAGCAAGGACTTCGAGATAGAGGAACTGGAGTTCCTGGTAGAGCGCGAATGGGAGCTTGAGAAGGCCTACAGAAGGTTGTTGGACGACGCTCCGCAGTCAGGCCTAAGCCCCATGACCTGGGACTGTCTGGCCGAAGAAGCAGACAGTCCAAGTGACACGGAAGTATTGGAGCCCGAGATGCTCCCATGGGTCCCCGTCAGGACCACAGTAGACGAGCCGGCCAGGTCAGAAGAAGCACGGCAGGTGCCAAGCAACCAGAATGGGCCACGTAAAGGGTCCGAGTGGCCCAGAGAGGAAGTTATCCTCCCGCCCCCGCAAGATGACACTGTGCCAGTGTCTGCTTACCCAGCAGAAGAGCTGGCAACGGGGCAGAGTGCCGCTGGCCTCTGCCCATCCTCCACCATCTGCCCCAAGGAGCAGAAGGGGGATACCCTCGAGCTGCTTATCCCGCAGCCGCTTACCCCATCCAACCCCCTGGACTTTGTTCCTGTACCCACCTCCCGAGCAGAAGAGCTGGCAACGGGGCAGAATGCCGCTGGCCTCTGCCCACCCTCCATCTACCCTGAGGAGCAGGAGTAGGATTTACCCAAGCTGCTTATCCCGCAGCCGTTGACCCCATCCGACCCCCTGGACTTTGTTCCCACACCCGCTTACCCAGAAGAAAAGCTGGCAACGGGGCAGAGTGCCGCTGGCCTCTGCCCACCCTCCCTCGTCTGTCCCGAGGAGCATAAGGAGGATTTCCCAGAGCTGCTTACCCCGCAGCCGTTGACCCCATGCAACCGCCTGGACGTCGTTCCTGCGCCCGCTTCCCCAGCAGAAGAGCTGGCAACCGGACAGAGTGCCGCCGGCCTCTGCCCAACCTTCACCGCCTGCCTCAGGGAACAGAAAGAGGATACACCCGGGCTGCTTATTCCGCAGCCACTGACCCCACCGGAGATGGAGGATGCCATTCTCCTGCCCGGGGACCCTTCCTCGGCCTTGAACCCCCAGCCGACGCACTGGCAATGGGGCAGAGCCTGTTTCAACTCTGCCCATCTGCATACCCCTTTGGCCCGGAGGCCCCAGGCAGCCACTGTTTTTTCCAACGGCTGACCAGGGCACTCAGGGCGTGTGCATTTAGCACCCATTTTTCCCGGGTGCGCGATACCTCCGGAGGTGGTACAGGCGGTACCCCTCCCCGACCACAGGACCCTTATTCCGGAGGGGGTGCCCCCAAAGACTTTTACCCCCAACACGCCAGGCACTGCCGCAAGGACAAATTGAGAAGCCTGGTGGCTCGCCTCCTTCCCACAGACTATGGGCCACAAAGACTGCACCAACTTCCCCGAGTCGACCCGTGTGGGTCCAACCGTGTCCGTCGGACTCTAGAAGGGGGGAGAAATGTCACGGAATGGACATGAGAGCTCTTTTCAGCGAGCCACAGGACTAAAGACTGAACCCTTTTTAAAGACCATTTTTCCTGTTTTCGTTTTGGTTTTGCATGTGAGCCTATGGACCTTATTTTATTGTTAGATGTGGTTTTATTGGTGTAATGTAATAAAAATGTACCCTGTATGATGATGACTGTAAAAGTATTGAAGAAACCGTTTGTCATGGAGCTGATGTAACGCTCCATGCTTCAAACCCCAAGAGACTTTATGTTCATTTATATCGTGTGGTTTTAAATATATTTTACATCGTTTGGTTTTAGTTTAATTTAGTTTAGTGTAAAATGGCATAGCTTTGGTTTTAAAAATACTTATATTCCTGTAGGTAAATGTGTTTTTGTGTATACAGTAAACAAGCTTTACTGCTGTGTAATTTATGCACCAGGGCTTTTCCCATTGTCTAGCTGCATGTTTGATTCAAGGGATCTCTGATAGTGTGTGTTTGATCTGATGTGTTTTTTGCCAATTTCCAAGTGGCATTCTTAAGTGGACGTTCAGAGTTGATTCCTGGAGTTTTATCCAAGATCCCCTACGCCATCACGATCCCTAATTCCTGTGTCTCCTCTCTCCACAGGTAGGCATTATCACCCATCACCCATCATCCACAGACACCCACATCTCAACTGATCCCCTGCATACTTTTGCTGGTAGGACCCCCATCACCCAGTATTCGCAGGCACCCACTTTGTAACGTTACCTTGGTCTTTTTGCTGTTTTTACTTATTTTTTATTTATTTTTGTTTTTCTCCACCATTTGCTTTGCTAATTAGCATGTGAATCTCCTGCCCTATTGACACAGCCCATCCAGCTTTAGGTGTTGACTTTTTCAGGTGTTGACTCTTTAACTGCCTGAATGCAATCAGTCCGCCCTATATAACAACTATAACAGGCTCCATTGTCATTTCCAAGTGGCATTCTTAAGTGGACGTTCAGAGTTGATTCCTGGAGTTGCGGGACTGGAGGAAGGAACTGCAAAACTGCAAGGCCCACTTTTTACTCTGGTAAACTCACGTCTATATCATGCTTTCTCTCACGCTTCTGCTCTTTACTTCTACCTTTCTCCTTAAATGGAACTCCTGCCCCTCTACCACCGACCCCTACACTATCTGCATCTCTCCCTCCCTCCTCTCGTCCCACATGATGGCCTCGCATGAGCTCCTTTGTTTCCTCAGAACATGGTCTCCCTCTAACTCTCGTGCTGCCAATCACTCCCACTCCCACAAATCCCATTCCCACCTTCTCTTTCTCACCCTCCTGCTGTTACTCTATTCAGGTGACATATCCCCTAACCCTGGCCCCACAACACATCCAATACTTCCCTCTCATCCTATCTCCATCGCACATAAATCACCTCCCTGCAAGCCCAGCAACCTCATTCCCATAATCCCTCAGCGCCTGTCCTCTTTCTCCTGTGCCCTCTGGAACGCTCGCTCTGTGTGCAACAAACTCACAGCCGTCCATGACCTCTTCCTTTCAAACTCCTTCAACCTCGTAGCTTTAACTGAAACCTGGCTAACTCCCTCTGACACGGCCTCCGTTGCTGCTCTCTCACATGGCGGTCTACACTTGAGCCATACCCCAAGACCGGGTGAGAGAAATGGTGGCGGGGTCGGACTCCTGCTCTCTCCCACCTGCACCTACCAGCATCTCCCTCCACCCCCATCCCTCTCCTTCTCCTCCTTCGAGACACACTGCATCCGCCTGTTCTCTCCTCTGGCTCTCAGGGTGGCAGTCATCTACCGCCCACCGGGACCAACCTCCCAGTTCTTTGACCACTTTGATACCTGGCTTTCTCACTTCCTGTCTTCTAATCTTCCATGCCTAATTCTCGGGGACTTCAACATTCCCATTGACGATCCTTCCGCTCCTGCTGCCTCCAAACTTCTTTCACTCACGTCCTCCCTTGGACTCACACAATCCTCCCTCCTCCCTACCCACCGCGATGGTCACGATATTGACCTGGTCTTTTCCAACCTCTGCTCCATTTCTGAGTTCAAATGTCGCCCTTTCCCCATCTCTGACCACCACCTTCTCTCTTTCAACCTATCTGGACTTCCTAAACACCCTGCTCCCCCACCCCGCACACACACTCGCAGAAATCTACATGCTGTGGACCCCCATCAATTCTCCAACCTACTTCACCACCTCCCTCATACCTCATCCTTCACCTGCCCTGATGCTGCCACTAATCACTACAACACTACGCTTATCTCTGCTCTAGACACTCTTGCTCCTCTTCGACTCCTGTAAGGCCCCACGCCGCCAGCTTCAGCCCTGGCACACCCTCCAGACTCACTACCTGCAAAGATGCTCCCGCACCGCAGAGCGTGCCTGGAGGAAATCCCGCTCTGAAGCTGATTTTGTTCACTTCAAGTTTATTCTCCGGTCATACACCTCTGCCCTCCACTTGGCCAAACAATCCTTCTTCTCATCTCTTATATCTACGCTGTCCTCCAACCCTAAACGGCTCTGGTCCACCTTCAACACCCTCCTCTACCCACCTGCACCTCCCCCCTCAGCTGCCTTCAGCGCTCAAGACCTGGCAGACTACTTCCTCAGTAAAACTCTAACTATCAGAAGCAACATCCCAACACAAGATAGTTATCTGCCACCTCCACTCCCACAGGTCCCCTCTGCCACCCTCTGCCGCTTCCTCCCAGCCACTGAGGAGGAAGTCAATTCCTTATTGTCCTCCTCACATCTCACCACGTGCCCGCTCGACCCCATTCCCTCACATCTAATTCCTCCCCTCTCCTCCTCCCTCACCCCTGCTCTCACACACATCTTCAACCTATCTCTCTCCACTGGCTCCTTTCCATCCGCCTTCAAACACGCGCTAGTTACCCCTTTACTAAAGAAACCATCCCTAGACTCCAACTCTCCATCCAACTACCGCCCTGTATCCCTGCTTCCCTTCACATCAAAGCTCTTAGAAAAACTAGTCTTCCACCACCTGTCCCTCTTCCTGTCCTCCAATTCCCTACTTGACCCCCTGCAATCTGGCTTCCGTCCCCTACACTCAACTGAAACTGCCCTCACCAAAGTCACCAACGACCTCCTAACTGCTAAAAAACACGGCCACTATTCTATTCTCATCCTGCTTGACCTCTCGGCTGCTTTTGACACTGATGACCACCCCCTCCTTCTACAGACCCTCAACTCTCTGGGTCTCGGTGACACTGCACTTGCTTGGGTTGACTCCTATTTATCCAACAGGTCCTTCTGTGTGTCCTTTGCTGGTAACTCCTTTCTCTTCATTGCCTCTATCTGTTGGTGTACCTCAAGGCTCTGTCCTTGGTCCTCTGCTCTTTTCCATCTACACCTCCTCCCTGGGCAAAATCATCAACAGCTTTGGCTTTAATTACCACCTCTACGCTGATGACACTCAGATCTACCTCTGATCTCTCTCCCCCTGTCCTTTCAAAAGTCAGTGACTGTTTATCTGGCATCTCCTCCTGGATGGCCTCCCACCACCTAAAGATCAACATGTCAAAGACTGAGCTCCTACTTATTCCTCCCTCCAATGCCTCCCCACCTCCTGACTTCTCTATCACGGTGGAGGGTATCACCATCTCCCCATCAAACCAAGTTCGCTGTCTTGGGGTTACACTTGACTCTGCTCTTTCCTTCATCCCCCACATCCAGTCTCTTTCCTCCTCCTGCCGATACCAACTGCGTAATATTTCCAGAATTCGGCCATTTCTTACCGCTGTCACCACAAAACAACTCATACACGCCCTGGTAATCTCCCGACTCGACTATTGCAATAATCTCTTATCTGGCCTCCCTCTGTCCCGCCTCTCCCCCCTACAATCCATCCTGAACGCCTCCGCCAGGCTAATTCACCTCACCCGCCGCTCTGTCTCTGCCGCTCCCCTCTGCGAGTCCCTTCACTGGCTCCCCATCCACTGCAGAATTAAGTTCAAAATCCTTATCCTTACCTACAAAACCCTCACTAACTCAGCGCCCCACTACCTGTCCTCACTAATCACCAAATACACCCCAGCCCGCTCCCTAAGGTCAAACAGTGACCTGCGCCTAGCTTCTCCCCGCATCACCTCTTCCCATGATAGACTGCAGGATTTCTCACGCGCAGCCCCCACTCTCTGGAACGCTCTCCCTCGCACTGTCAGACTTTCCCCTAACTTCTCTTCCTTCAAACGCTCCCTTAAAACATTCCTATTTAGGGAAGCCTACCACCCAACTCACTGACACAACCATCAATCACTCTCACCTTACAGTCCTCTCCTCCTGTTTCCAACCCCAACCCTCCCAGATTGTGAGTTCCTACGGGAATAGGGCCCTCATCTCCTCCTGTACTGTTTGTCAAATGTTGTTCAATGTATTGTAACCCTGTCTATACTGTGCTTATTGTACAGCACTGCGGAATATGCTGGCACTTTATAAATAAAGAATAATAATAACAATGGATATACAAATGTTGTGTGAGTTGAAGGCTAGAGAATGCAAAGAATGTTTATTGTAAATAACTGACATAATGTAATTAGTATGGGTATGCAAATTATGACTGTTGGACTTCAGCATAAATGGTGGTTGTTCATTAAAACGTCAGAGAACTCTCAGAGCTCAGAGAGAGAGGATCCTGTTTTAAAGCATACAGCCGCACCTGGTGTCTTTATTACAAACTACGCTACACTGCACACTCACCCTCAGAAGGCAGAGAGCGGCCTTCTGGAGATTCCTAACGGCTCCAGGGCTGTCATGTGCCAACCCGTAGCCCTCCTAAACGGCGCCATAGACACCGTGCCCGAGCTGGTAAGAACCATTGACCTACTAACATCAACATATGTATTCATACATATCACTACAAATTCCACCTCTAGCCTCTGGGAGTCCCCTTCTCTTGCTGCCCTTGATCCTAATCAACTTCTACCACACCTGTAAGGAAGCAAGCCTGAATTCCTTTATAATGATTACTCTCCCATCTATCCTTGCTTCATAATTACAAGACCATTCTTCAGCCAAGGTGTGTACCAGGAAGCTCTCCCAGATCTAACGGCTACGACCAGAACTTCAGACCGTGACACTTGCCAGGCCTCATCTCCTGCTAGGCCGGCATCCTATTTATCCAGGTCTGTACTTATCTCAAATCTACCCTGCAACTTCAGGAATCCACCTTTGATCTCAAGTCTACCCTGCAACTTCAGGAATCCACCTTTTAATATCAAGTCTACCCTGCAACTTCAGGAATCCACCTTTGATCTCAAGTCTACCCTGCAACTTCAGGAATCCACCTTTTAATATCAAGTCTACCCTGCAACTTCAGGAATCCACCTTTAATCTCAAGTCTACCCTGCAACTTCAGGAATCCACCTTTATATCAAGTCTACCCTGCAACTTCAGGAATCCACCTTTATATCAAGTCTACCCTGCAACTTCAGGAATTCACCTTTAATATCAAGTCTACCCTGCAACTTCAGGAATCCACCTTTTCTAACAAGTTTACCCTTTTACTAAAGACTTACCTTCCACCCAAAGATTCAACTACTGCCAAGAGACTCCTATCATTAATTTGTTTATCTCTTGTGCCCTTCTCTGCTTCCAGCCTCCTGTGCCCTTCTCTGCTTCCAGCCTCCTGTGCCCTTCTCTGCTTCCAGCCTCCTGTGCCCTTCTCTGCTTCCAGCCTCCTGTGCCCTTCTCTGCTTCCAGCCTCCTGTGCCCTTCTCTGCTTCTAGCCTCCTGTGCCCTTCTCTGCTTCTAGCCTCCTGTGCCCTTCTCTGCTTCTAGCCTCCTGTGCCCTTCTCTGCTTCTAGCCTCCTGTGCCCTTCTCTGCTTCTAGCCTCCTGTGCCCTTCTCTGCTTCTAGCCTCCTGTGCCCTTCTCTGCTTCTAGCCTCCTGTGCCCTTCTCTGCTTCCAGCCTCCTGTGCCCTTCTCTGCCTCCAGCCTCCTGTGCCCTTCTCTGCCTCCAGCCTCCTGTGCCCTTCTCTGCCTCCTGTGCCCTTCTCTGCCTCCTGTGCCCTTCTCTGCCTCCTGTGCCCTTCTCTGCCTCCTGTACCCTTCTCTGCCTCCAGCCTTCTGTACCCTTCTCTTATTATATTCAGATTACCCGGATTTCTTTATCTTGTTGTTTTATTCTAAATAAACCTTATCATTTTCCTTACTTGACTTTCCTCCTTTTGTGTTCGCTGCATATTGGCTCGACACCCCTCGCACACCGTGACAGAATTATGAAGCCATTGACTGAGCCCGCAGTAACACAAGCCTTTCTGAACCAAGTAACCTGTATGATCAATACATTTTCTTCCAACTTAATCAGCCTCGTGACTAAAGAAATACAATGCCTGAAAGACCAGTCAAAAGAGATGCCTGCTACTAAACCCAAGATCTACCGCCAACCTTTAACTCCTGAAGAGCGAATAAGAAGGAGACACTTTGACTTATGTTACTATTGTGGAGCCAGTTCACATTATGCTATGGACTGTAAGATACGACCCCTCAGAAACAAAGATCCTTCTGATATTCGAAAAGAAAATTGTGGCTATATGGCTAAACCACAGACTGGAGCGAAGCTGAAAAACAACCAAGGGTTAACTCCATCTATACTCCCTCTGCAGGTTAATTCTGAGAAAATGAAACCCTCACCTCTATTGCAAGACCTTGTCATTAACCCTCCTTCCTGGAAACTTCTCCCAGCACTTACAAAATCCTGGACTTTACCTCTCATTAATCCCAGCCGAGAAGTCTCTGATACCCAAAGCAAGCGAGAAGTCTCTGATACCCAAAGCAAGCGAGAAGTCTCTGATACCCAAAGCAAGCGAGAAGTCTCTGATACCCAAAGCAAGCGAGAAGTCTCTGATACCCAAAGCAAGCGAGAAGTCTCTGATACCCAAAGCAAGCGAGAAGTCTCTGATACCCAAAGCAAGCGAGAAGTCTCTGATACCCAAAGCAAGCGAGAAGTCTCTGATACCCAAAGCAAGCGAGAAGTCTCTGATACCCAAAGCAAGCGAGAAGTCTCTGATACCCAAAGCAAGCGAGAAGTCTCTGATACCCAAAGCAAGCGAGAAGTCTCTGATACCCAAAGCAAGCGAGAAGTCTCTGATACCCAAAGCAAGCGAGAAGTCTATGATACCCAAAGCAAGCGAGAAGTCTCGTCTTCTACCCTGCCTATGGAGACTGCTGCCGGGTTCCCTACTCGTGATGCTGCTGCCGGGTTCCCTACTCGTGATGCTGCTGTCGGGTTCCCTACTCGTGATGCTGCTGTCGGGTTCCCTACTCGTGATGCTGCTGCCGGGTTCCCTACTCGTGATGCTGCTGCTGGGTTCCCTACTCGTGATGCTGCTGCTGGGTTCCCTACTCGTGATGCTGCTGCCGGGTTCCCTACTCGTGATGCTGCTGCCGGGTTCCCTACTCGTGATGCTGTTGCCGGGTTCCCTACTAGTGATGCTGTTGCCGGGTTCCCTACTCGTGATGCTGCTGCCGGGTTCCCTACTCGTGATGCTGCTGCCGGGTTCCCTACTCGTGATGCTGCTGCCGGGTTCCCTACTCGTGAGTCTGCTGAGTCCTTTATTGAAATGACTACTCAGTCTACTGAACCCTCTATTGAAATGAATACTCAGTCCTCTATTGAAATGACTGCTGAGTCCTTTATTGAAATGACTACTCAGTCTACTGAACCCTCTATTGAAATGAATACTCAGTCCTCTATTGAAATGACTGCTGAGTCCTCTATTGAAATGACTGCTGAGTCCTTTATTGAAATGACTGCTGAGTCCTTTATTGAAATGACTAATGAATCCTCTATTGAAATGACTGCTGAGTCCTTTATTGAAATGACTGCTGAGTCCTCTATTGAAAACATTGCCGGTTCCGCCATTGAAAACCTTGCCGGTTCCGCCATTGAAAACTTTGCCGGTTCCGCCATTGACAACATTGCCGGTTCCGCCATTGACAACTTTGCCGGTTCCGCCATTGACAACTTTGCCGGTTCCGCCATTGACAACTTTGCCGGTTCCGCCATTGACAACATTGCCGGTTCCGCCATTGACAACATTGCCGGTTCCGCCATTGAAAACCTTGCCGGTTCCGCCATTGAAAACTTTGCCGGTTCCGCCATTGAAAACTTTGCCGGTTCCGCCATTGAAAACCTTGCCGGTTCCGCCATTGAAAACCTTGCCGGTTCCGCCATTGAAAACTTTGCCGGTTCCGCCATTGAAAACCTTGCCGGTTCCGCCATTGAAAACCTTGCCGGTTCCGCCATTGAAAACCTTGCCGGTTCCGCCATTGACAACTTTGCCGGTTCCGCCATTGACAACTTTGCCGGTTCCGCCATTGACAACTTTGCCGGTTCCGCCATTGACAACATTGCCGGTTCCGCCATTGACAACTTTGCCGGTTCCGCCATTGACAACTTTGCCGGTTCCGCCATTGACAACTTTGCCGGTTCCGCCATTGAAAACTTTGCCGGTTCCGCCATTGAAAACTTTGCCGGTTCCGCCATTGACAACATTGCCGGTTCCGCCATTGACAACATTGCCGGTTCCGCCATTGACAACATTGCCGGTTCCGCCATTGACAACATTGCCGGTTCCGCCATTGACAACCTTGCCGGTTCCGCCATTGAAACGGTTGCTGGTTCCTGTATTACTCCCACAGCCAAGTCTACACCTCAAGCGCTAATAGCTGAAAAGGCTATAGAAATGCCACTACCAAAAACCCTCGCAGGTGCCAACCTTCCAAAAGATCAAGTCTTGGATCTTCCGTCTACCCTGCAGTGCATTCTAGGACAAGTTATGACCCTAACCCAAGCTGTTCAAACCATCCAGAGTCGTCATACAGAATTGGAGATAAAAGCAAATAACCTATCTGTTCTCCTGGAAGACTCCACAGCAACTCCTTTGAACCCTGCTATCTATATCACCCCTATTGACACTGGTCAGTCATCCTGCACTGTGAGTTCGTCCAGAAGACTCCTAATATCGAAAATAGACTCTCCAATCGTCAATATCCGCAATCTTCGCTTACCTTGTGGGAATTTACAAAAATCTAAACCGGGACATACATCCATATTGCCTCCGATGTCAGATTCCGATGGGAATTCCATTAGTCCCTGTCTAATCTACTCTGAACTGTCATCGGATGTTCTACAGACTAATATCGACTCTGGTTCAACCACTCTGGATTGCATGGAAACGTCACATAGCGCCGTAATTCCCGAAATTGAAGAACAAGTCTTGTCCGCTCAGAGAGCGTCCTTTGTGGGGGGGAACTGTCATGTGCCAACCCGTAGCCCTCCTAAACGGCGCCATAGACACCGTGCCCGAGCTGGTAAGAACCATTGACCTACTAACATCAACATATGTATTCATACATATCACTACAAATTCCACCTCTAGCCTCTGGGAGTCCCCTTCTCTTGCTGCCCTTGATCCTAATCAACTTCTACCACACCTGTAAGGAAGCAAGCCTGAATTCCTTTATAATGATTACTCTCCCATCTATCCTTGCTTCATAATTACAAGACCATTCTTCAGCCAAGGTGTGTACCAGGAAGCTCTCCCAGATCTAACGGCTACGACCAGAACTTCAGACCGTGACACTTGCCAGGCCTCATCTCCTGCTAGGCCGGCATCCTATTTATCCAGGTCTGTACTTATCTCAAATCTACCCTGCAACTTCAGGAATCCACCTTTGATCTCAAGTCTACCCTGCAACTTCAGGAATCCACCTTTTAATATCAAGTCTACCCTGCAACTTCAGGAATCCACCTTTATATCAAGTCTACCCTGCAACTTCAGGAATTCACCTTTAATATCAAGTCTACCCTGCAACTTCAGGAATCCACCTTTTCTAACAAGTTTACCCTTTTACTAAAGACTTACCTTCCACCCAAAGATTCAACTACTGCCAAGAGACTCCTATCATTAATTTGTTTATCTCTTGTGCCCTTCTCTGCTTCCAGCCTCCTGTGCCCTTCTCTGCTTCCAGCCTCCTGTGCCCTTCTCTGCTTCCAGCCTCCTGTGCCCTTCTCTGCTTCCAGCCTCCTGTGCCCTTCTCTGCTTCCAGCCTCCTGTGCCCTTCTCTGCTTCCAGCCTCCTGTGCCCTTCTCTGCTTCTAGCCTCCTGTGCCCTTCTCTGCTTCTAGCCTCCTGTGCCCTTCTCTGCTTCTAGCCTCCTGTGCCCTTCTCTGCTTCTAGCCTCCTGTGCCCTTCTCTGCTTCTAGCCTCCTGTGCCCTTCTCTGCTTCTAGCCTCCTGTGCCCTTCTCTGCTTCTAGCCTCCTGTGCCCTTCTCTGCTTCCAGCCTCCTGTGCCCTTCTCTGCCTCCAGCCTCCTGTGCCCTTCTCTGCCTCCTGTGCCCTTCTCTGCCTCCTGTGCCCTTCTCTGCCTCCTGTACCCTTCTCTGCCTCCAGCCTTCTGTGCCCTTCTCTTATTATATTCAGATTACCCGGATTTCTTTATCTTGTTGTTTTATTCTAAATAAACCTTATCATTTTCCTTACTTGACTTTCCTCCTTTTGTGTTCGCTGCATATTGGCTCGACACCCCTCGCACACCGTGACAAGGGCAGAGGAACAGAAGCAGGCAGGTCAAGCCGCTCGAGGCGCTGAGGACAGCGCTCCCAGTAGCCGGGCTGACCGCAACGAAGGGGTATCTGGAGAGCAAGGACAGACGGAAGGGAACAGTTCCTTCACACCGTTTGTCTGTGTTTTTCCCCGTCGCCATTTTGCTCATCCCAGCATGGTTTCACAGAACAAAGGATCTCATGCCCCAAAATGGAGGATGCAGTGGGCCAGAGGATTGGAGGCTTTTCCAAGACCTCATCTGCCTAATCCCCTGGACAATGGGGGAGCCTGAAAGGGCAAAATAGAGGATACAGCAAGCCAGTTGATTGGAGGCTTTTCCAAGACCTCATCTGCCTAATCCCTGGACAATGGGAAGGCTGAAAGGGACCTGATAGGGAACAGGAGGCTGGGAAAGGAGCCAATCAGTGCTGGTTGTGTGGGTGGGGGAGTTGGTAATCTGTTTGTGTGAAGTTGTATAAATGACCCTGTTGAAACCCATAAAATTCAGTTCACTGTTTTAAAGCATACAGCCACGTCTGGTGTCTTCATTTCAGAGCTACAATCACTAATGCAGGAGACACTCAGCGGTCTCCTGCATCACCACTCAACCCAGGAACGGGATCCCCAAGGCAACACCGCACCATCTCTCCAGACGCCGGACCAACGCCATTTCATCCTCCAGGCCGCTCGAGAAGCCGAGTGCCGTGCCACTCGGTAGTCGGGCCGGACGCCATCAAAGGGGGGGGTCAGATAGAGCAGGACCGCAGGCGGACTTCCATCCCGTCACAGGCGTCTTCTAGCGCAGTCCATAGGATGCACTACTAGGGTCCTATTTTGATCCTGTTGTCAAAGGGATACTCTAGGATTAAAGCAGGAGGGGAACATGAAGGTGTTAAACAATATCCCTTCCTGAACCCTTCCGCACCAACTCCCATTTTATAACTTTTAAAGCTTACCATTTCTCCCGTGCAGGGCTCCCCTTCCAGTTCTCCAGACGTGACATGCTGCCAGCTTCCTGTATGTCACAGTATGTCACGTGACCATCTGGAGCTTGATACTCCAGATAGCATCCAGCTAATTCATATGTTCTTAATGTGAAAGCAGCGAGAGCCATAGGAAAGACTTTCTGGGTTCTGATTCGTGAAGCCCAAGCCAGTAACAGCCTCAAGGAGCTGCCATGGGTTATCAGCTCACAGCAATATTTTCCTTAGTGGCCTCCTGTTACCAAAACATTCGGCAAAGAGGCCAAACATTAATGTATTGCTGTTGGACCTACAAACAACTTCGAAAATTTAGGAGGAACCATGTTTAATTAAAAACAGGCCTTTCATTTTATCCCATAGACATTGATAAATTCCATTGCTACTGAACAACTTCTACTTTTCATGATCAACAGAAGAAACACCTAGTACCACCACCATTCCAAATCAATTGGTGAAAGAGATATCCTATGCACCTTAAATAGGTACGTTCTTTGAGTAGGTTATGATACCAGGAAGTCCCCCTTCCTATCCCTTTCCTCCCAGTTCCTCGTAATAGAAAGTATTAAAAAATAAATTACTTCTCCTACCATTTGCTGTGTCTGATGTCTACACAATGGGTGGAATGACTCCATTCAATTCTTCAACTCAGCTCTGGAGTTGACCAAAATTCCAGTTTTTCCTGTACCCCATTGGCAATGCCATCCACAACTCAGCAAATTAGCCATAAGCAGTTACTGTGAAGACATTGTCAGCTTTTCAATTTATCTGATCTGAAGAAGAAATGGCTATTGAGAACTTGTCTACCTACCCATCAACCATTGGGTTGTGGTGGTTCAAATCGATAAGCTCAGCCCCCACCGACCAGAAAAAGAAGAACCAATAACAACAAATGTGGTTTCAAGAAATACACGCAACCCAAGAAAATTTATATTGTGAATATCTTATGTTCTTTTCCCTATGACTATTTTATTAAGAATAATTCCGGTGATCGTAGCAGAATGTTCTCCTCCAAATTCTGGCCATGTGTATTGGAGATCTATAGCCACATATACCATATTCCAGTGGGAAATATATGGAATAGATTGCTCAGCCTTGTGATTAGAGCTACATCTTTTTGATAAATGTGTAAGACTGCACAAAACAACTGATATATATCCACTCGTTTTGAAGCTTGCCTGGGATACGACATTTTTACAAGTGCATAAATATTTTCGAGCGTGGTTAGGTTCTAGAATATGTATCTACGGCGCATCAAGATTCTTCAGCATTCCGGACACGTATTTTGGGATATTTACAACAACAATTTTAAGAAGCGAGTCAGTCTACTGATCGTGTCAAACAGCCAATGATAATCTTAATTAATTCACATCGCTTCATGCATGACTTGAATTAAGTCAAAATTCGGTAGGAGCAAGAAAACGTTAAGCTACGATCCAATAATGAAGAAATTGATGAGGATTTCTGCATCACTAGATAGAAGCAGGGGAAGATGTGAAGGCCAGGAATTTGATTGCTCTGTATGGTTGTGATTTGTCTGTTTGACAGTATAAGTATACACTTTTATCCCATAGCATACAATTGGCATTCTCTCTAGTGGATACTCGCGATACAAGATGGAAGAGCTTATAGTCTTTCTTTATGAAGAAAAAATTATTGTATTTGATCTCTTAAAAACATGTCAAATATGCAAACTTCCTTATCTAACACTAAGCCATGCAAATATTATGGTGGTGCAATGGTTTTGGCACATGAAGAAAGGAGGAACGGACTCACTGGGACTCCTTCAAACAGATTATTAGAATAAGACAAGTGATGTTTTGGCGTAGCCAAGTGTCATGGTCCTGGCCGAAGACGCTGGAGGAAGGGCAAGTAAGGTGCTGTTTCCCTTCCAGACTCTGGTTCCGGTCCTGATTTTTCCACTGTCTGGACTGGTGTCCAGGCACCCAGGGATCCATTCCTGGTTTCCCCTCACTTCTCCAGCCTCAGGTGTGGGCTGGGCCTGGACTTCCCATATAATCAGGCCTCACCTTTCAGTAGATGCTTCTGAATTATCCTTCCTTGGACGCCTCACGGTGTGCCAGTCCTGCCTGCTATGCACATTACCAGTCTGAGACCCCATTGCTTTATCTCGCTGAGACTCCTTTCTCATTGCATCCGTGGAAACCACCCTCATTGCATCCGTGGAGACCACCCTTATTGCATCTTGTGGAGACCACCCTCATTGCATCCCGTGGAGACCACCCTTCCTTGCAATATCCTATTGTGACCCCCTCATCGCAGCATTCCATCTACAACCCCCTTCCTGGACATTCCTTACAATCTCCATTTCTGGACTTCTACTCCCATCATTACTCCAGATCCATCTATTGATTTGACTTCCTGTGTATGATCATCTGCTATGGACTTTGACCACTCTCTGCCAGCGGCCTACCAAGACCTCTGCATGAGCTGACCGTTCTCCTGCTACAGCCCTCCTGATACCACGCTTGATATTGTTGTTGTTTCTTTTGCCCTCTGTGTATCCAGTAAGTGTCTTCTTTAGTTATTTCTGTAGTCAGTGTCCAGTCCATTGTCTGTCCTGTCAACTTTGTGTTATTCTGTTATTCAGTGTCCTGTCCCATCTGCTCAGTTTACCCTGCCCGCTGTATTTATTATAACTTTCCCAACCAGCTTCTATAAGTGTTATTACTTATTCATTGTCCCCTTTCCTGATTTACTTCTGTTCCTTCGTAAATAAACCTTTATTCTGGTTAAACCCCACTAACCTGTCTCTCAGTTTGTGTAACCACACCCTGGGCTGGTAAACCCCCGGCACCCCTGTGACACCAAGCCTTTCTTTAGCCTCAGTTGAGTCAAAATGTTGCTTGTCTTATCCGAATTAACCTGTTTCTAGAGGTCCTAGTGTGCCCATCCCTTCCTTCTTCATTTGCTGTGATGTTGGAGACTGGTCCACCATTGTTCATGTAGGCACCCGTACTGATGACCTCTATCTATGCTTTAGTGAATGCATCAGCAAACTGTTTCTATGGAATAATAGTCTTTATTACTTGAACGCAGAAGAAGCATTAGCTTGAAAATTAGTAAATGTTACTTCACGACGGACCTGGAGATGGTCTGGCAAGGCTGATGTTTTCCTCGAGGATAGAAGAGATTTCCAAGTAGAGTTACAACCTCAACGATATATATATATTTTTTTATAAAGACAGCTTTGACTTCAACAAGCTGTTGGGAGGTATATGGATTATGCAGCCCGGCAGTGTGTACAAATCACACATTGCCAGAGGAAGTCAGTTAATTAATTAGTTCCTTCAGGATCCTGGGTATGTTTAATTAATTGACTTCCTCTGATAGCAAACGGGTTCTGTGAGACACCATTAAGGACTATTTACATACCTTCAGAAAGGTTGTGGAGCTCACAGCTCTCCTGGAAATCACGGCTAAGGGTAGCAGCTCTAAACCACATTAGGATTGGAACTACAGGCAGAATAACAGAGTTTAGGGTCTTGGGAGTGGTATGGTTTTGAAAAGTGCAATATCTAATTAGTATGGCTGGTAATCACTGTGATATCACTCTAGAGGTCTTCAAGGAGACTAACATATATAAAAAAACAGCAGAGAAGAAAATTGACAATGAAAAATATGTAATTGCCAATTTCCGGTGAATCCTTGTCTGTGGTGCATTCAACCGACTATATCAGTTGACTGATTTACTATTCTGAAACATATGATGTCTAGTATGTGTAGATGCTAATCGAGAGAGGTTATTATATACTGAGCCCGTAGTGCAGGGAATACTCGCCGCGAACCCGCAAAACACTCGCCAAACACTCACTGAATACTCACTGAACACTCACTGAAAGCCTGCAGAAACCGCCGGAAAAACCCAGCCGAACCTGCCGGAAAAACCCGACGAGCCGCCGATCACAGCGCAGAGCAGTCGCCGGAAAAACCTGGAAAAAGCCGACAAGCAGACGAATGTGGTAGAAAAAAAAATAAGCAGTATGCTTGAAAGTTTCAAAATTGAAACGCTGTTTGCAAAAAAACGACTGAACAAAAATGTCTGGAATTTTCATATAAGATCCAATGAATGATAATAAAAATGTCTGTTAAAGATAAAAGAAAACACGATTTAACCACTTCGATGCTGAGGACGCGCTCAGCGCGTCCTCAGCATTCCCGCTGGTATGCGGAGGACGCGCTGAGCGCGTCCTCCCATTGGGGTCAGCGTTCGGCCGGGTTCCGGCCGATCGCTGGCCCCCCGGTGCGGGCTGACATCCTCGATGTCAGCCGCGCATCCGGAACCGCAGCCGCCGGTATTAGGTGTCATCGTGGGGGCGCGATGACACCTAATTCAGGCGCCCCCCCTGCATGTGGTGGCAGTTAGGGGTTAAGTCCAGGACTGGCGTCATCGTGCTACGCACGATGACGCCAGTCCTCAGGGGGAGTTCCCGGAGCTGGCCGACATCTGGAATGTCGCCAAGCCTCCGGGAACTCCCCCTGAGGACTGGCGTCATCGTGCTACGCACAATGACGCCAGTCCTGGACTTAACCCCTAACTGCCACCAACTGTGGAGATAGGGAGTTCCAATGAACTCCCTATCTCCCGATCCGTGGCAGTTAGGGGTTAATGTTTGGTATGGTTGGATCGGCCCGAGCATGGCCGTTCCACCGATACCAAACACTACTGTGAAAAATGTTGTAAAAAAAATCAAAATGAAAAATAAAAATAATTTTTTTTTTTTAAAAAAAAATTATAAAAAAAAAATAAACACTTTTTTTTTCTTTTTTTTGTTTTGTTAATGCAGCAATATTGTTCCCATTTCAATTATAATGTGAACAATGATGCTGCACTAACGATTTTTGTATGCGGTGCGTTTGTTAAAAATAGTGTAATTTTCCCCAAAAAAAAATGTAACGAGACCCCATCTCTAATTTGTTTAACAAGCGCACCCCATACAAAATATAACCGCAATTGCTCGCATGTTAAAATGTGGAAAAAAAACACTTTACACATTGTAAATTATTGAAAATACATATTTTATTGCATTTTTTGTTATAAATACAGACATGACATAACGTATACATATAATAATGACATATTATGAATCTACCGAGTCTGACGGAAAGAACGATATATAATATGTCTGGGTCATATACTAAAATAAGCCTTCAAAACACGTTTAAACATGATGAGCAAAACCGGTAAAAATGACCTCAGCACGGGGCGGGAAAAGCCTCAGCAGCGAAAGGGTTAAAGAATCACGGAGAGCAGGTGCACCAAGCCCTGGAGAGGCCAACAACCACAATAGAGTCCAAGAGCAAAGAAGAACCGGACTCTCACTGTTAAAAAACATAAGATTTATTGGAAATAAATGGCAAAGTTTAGGTTCTACATGACCCTTTCTCAATGGCTTTATAATGGCTTGAGTGGAGCCGAACGGTTGCCAAGGATTCCAAATAAACCTGATGTTTACAGAGAGTGAGTGCCTAGTCCTTCTTTGTTCTAGTACCCAATGAGATTCATCCCTCCGATTCAGTGGTTTAGCTCTGGCCGAAACCTGAGATGAGTGAATGCTCCATGGATTGAGACCCAGAAGTGGGACCCAGCCTTCTCCAATGTCTCTCAATTAGTTAATTTGAGGAGCCATTGGATTGGCTGGTCAATCACTTACAGGAAGAAGCAGCATGCCAAGTCCGGACGAGGGAGCCCAATGCTGGTTTGGGGGTCAAGCTGAGAGGAAACACATGGGAATGTAGATCCTGCACTTCTTTACAGAAGGAACGGAGTTCCCATTTGGTCAAAAATCTTCATTTAATAAGTTTTGCTATAACGTTCTTTTTAAGTCACAAAAAATATATTTTATTTAGCATAATTACTGTCAATTCTGAAATCCTTTCTGGTGATGGCTTTATTACCTCCGGGTGAGATTCATTGATTTCTTCGTGGCGTGGTGTTGTCAGACATCTTGGTGAGTTCCCATTGTTCTGTATTTTGGACTCGACCCCCGATTAAAGGTATATTGTAAAACTATATGAAGGCTTACAATTATAAGAGGGATTAGCAGGGGTTAATGTTTAACTCCTCTGTCCCCCTCCCATTTTAACCCTAGTGTATCACTATGAGTATTTTGGCCAGGGCTGTCAAACTCATGGTCCCCCTGCAATTCCTGATGCCTGCAATTCCCAGAATTCCTTCAGTGAAATAGATGGTCAGGGAATCATGGGAGTTGTAGTTCAGAAACATCCGGGGGTCCAGAGTTTGCCAGCTCTGATTGGACTGATCCTAAAAAGACCAGGAAGTGCATCACAACATTCCAAATTAGAATATAATTAATACCTTTTGTTTATGTTCTGAAAAATTAGCAGATATTCTAATGCACAGGATTCGGTTAAACAGATTTTTTAAGACATCACAACGACTGCTCTTCTCCTCCTAAAGAATATATTTAGCAATCCGTAAACACTATTTTTATCCATCCGTGAGCAATTTGTGTAAAGCAGGGATGAGCAACACATCACGTAAAGCTAAAATTGCTGGGTTAATTCAGTTTATCTAACCTACATCACGCAGTACTTTTTCCTGTAAGAAAATAAGAAAAAACATAATTTAAATGATGTGGAGATGACATAATAATATAAATGCAAAAATGATACCATTTACTTGAAAATTCACTTAAAACTACTCCTTTGCATAAAAACACTGCAATTTTCCAATATTTCTCACTAGATGGCAACTGTCTGGAACCTTTCATTTGATGAATGATGGCGGCTGATAAGCTATCGATGTAATAAAAGCGTGCTTAACTCCCCTGCCGTATCACACACACGATTTAATATCACTGCGGCGCAAATATTGATGCACAGACTGGATTGGACGGGTAAGTGCTGGAAAGTGTAGTAGTTACCTGGCATGGCCTTCCAGTGGAAGCAAGAATATACATTGGTTTGCCTCAAATAAATGGATACAGGTGGGTACACACACAGGGCTGTCACTTTCTTTTCCGCTGTCACAATCTACTTTTCTACATTTCCTTTGATTTAATGTGAAACGCTCAGATTAGAGAGCATTTATTTTGGGAACAAAACCATCTACGTTTAGCTTGTTATTTTTCTATTTACGTCCAAACATTAACCCCTTCACTGCTAAAATGGAATATACTCGATCTTCAAAAGCGTCTGCTGGTGCCCCAATGTCGAGTATAGTCGATCTGGTCTTATTCTGGGATTTTGTTTTCTTGCAAGTGAAATTCACTTGCGGATGGGATCAAGAACATACCCCTGCTATCTCAACATATAAAACGTGACAGCTGATTTGATGAAATTATTTGAAAAGCTTTGCTATCTGAATTTCCTGCAAGGAACCACGGAGCTCAAACGGCAATGTACAGGTAGTACCATTTATTGGCCAGCAGAGGGAGCCATGTGCCTGTCAATAGGGCTTAACTAGAGTGAACATATACAGAGGGACACCTCTCTATCAGGGTTATTCAAAGAGAGCCGAACTGGCCAGTGGCCACCAAATTTCACTGAACAGTGAATTTCCCCATACAGTACAGTTTCGTGGCCATTCGGCTAGTTAAAAAGTATTGGCGAATTGCCAGCGAAATACGGTGATCTTTGGCAGCAGTGGAATCCCCATAGAGAAGCAATGGTTAATCTATTCAGAGAACACAGAACAGGAGTGAAATGTCAGTGAAATGCCCTGATGTGCGGTGGTTTCATTTGACAAGTTTAATCAGGCGAATCCCATAGATTTCAATGCAAACAAATTCCCTGTTTTTATTAAATATTTATTCAACCAATTACTCTTTTCACTTGCAGCAAAAAGTCTCTTTATTTATTTATTATTCGAGATTTTTTTGGCAATTTCTTCTTCCCAATTTTTTTTAAAAGTGGCGGGTTTTTTTCTCTAACAAACCGTTTTATTATTATTCATAGGATCTTATATATTATTTCCAGGCATTTTCCTTCAGTAGTTTTTTGCAAACACCTTTAAAAAGTAGCTTCTTTTTTTTTACCCATTCGGCGACTTGTTGGCTTTCTCCGGTGGATGGTCAGCGCTCTGTTTGGCGGGTCGTTGGCTTGTTTCGGCTCGATGGTGGATTGTCTGATGCATTTTGTGGGTTTTCGGTAGTTTTTCAGATCAATTCGGTGTTTTTTCAGTGTTTTTTCGATCGATTCGGCGGGTTTTCTGTGTTTTTTCGTATGTGTTCAGCGGTTTTCCGGCAGTTTTCCTGATGTGATCGGCAGTTTTTTGCAGGCGGTTTTTCAGATGCATTCGGCGGCTTGTTCCCTGCACTTCAGGGACCCTGCAATGAATACTGAATTGACCACAGGGTTGGCGAATCGCACTAGCTGAAGTGCGGGGAACGGGAGAGCACCAAAGTGTCAGTGGCATTCCGTTGCTCTCTAAATAACCCTGTATATATTTACTGTGTGGTTAATGGAAAGTCATTTTCCGTAAAACAACTGGGTCCTGCTGGTGGTTTTATGGAAAATCTCTTGGCAGTGAAGGGGTTAAGAAATACTACTCTGCTGTGTTTTTTTGTTTTTTTTAAACAGCACATATTAAATAAACATTTTTAATCATTTAACGTTTTAGCTATGGAATCTGAAAATGAAGACATCATGCAAAGCTGTGAATCAATATCTCGGATTAAATTTATTCTAATATTTGATTGGATTAAATTTATTCTAATATTTGATTTGCTCATTATTATTTTAATATTATTATCATTATTATGCTTTGTAATTTTTATTATTTTTATTTTTCCCCACTTGTAGATCTCTGGGGCTGCCTATCGCTCCCCGGGTTGTCTTTCATAGCGGCATTACTACACATACAAACCTAGTTATCTTCATTTGCACAAGTATCAAATGTCACTTTGAGTCTGGAGTTTTGGCACATTTATAATAAAACATGGGCGAATCAAATCACAGCTGCTGCACCGTAAAATGCGAGGGTATACGGAGAGACAGATCCGGTGCAGTGCCGTTCCTAAAATATTTATTTTGTTTTCCAGCAAACACTTAACTTTACATTAAAAAAAAATAGAGAGTAAAACTCGCCGGATGGAAATTCTACAGAGAGCTACAAATGAAACTTAATAAGGTTTCTCGGCTTGAGCAGAAAACTTGCGAATATTTGCATGCCCGCAATGGGAAAATTTTAGGCATGGGCTGAAAGCAATCATCGGACTGATAATTAAAGGCCATCTTTATGAAATATTGGAAAACGGAAAATGTTATTATGGAATTTGCTTTATAACAAACAACCAGCAGGCGTGTTGATAAATAACATAATGTGAACAGACAGGGGGTTATGCAGAGAGATCCGAAATGTCGCCGAAATGTAACCGGACACTGAAATTCAGCGAACTGGGACATTTCAGGGCCATTCGGCTATTCAGAGAGCAGGCAGTTCGCCAAATTCTGGCGAATTGCCTACACGTACGGTGACTGTTCGACGACAGTGAAATCCCCCATAGAGAAGCAATGGTTCGTCTATTCAGAGACACCAAACAGCAGTGAAAAGTTGCCGAAATGCCCTGCTGTTCGGTGGTTTCATTTGTCAGGTTTATTCAGGCGAATCCCATAGGCTTCAATGTTAAAAATATTCCCGTTTTAATTCAATATCTAATAAATCATTTATTATTTTATTGTGCCGTAAAGAGTCTCTTTATTCATATATTTTTTAGGATCTGTTAGGCATTTTTTGGAAGTTTTTTTACGTTTTTCTTTTTAAATAGTTTTTTCTTTTTTCTGTAACAGACCTTTTTAATATCATTCATTGGATCTTATATGTAAATTTCAGGCATTTTCGTCATGTAGTTTTTTGCAAACAGCGTTTCAATTTTTAAAACTTTCAAGCATACTGTTTTTTTGTTTTTTTTACCACGTTCGTCTGAATCCTGCTTTCCGGTAGATGCTCGGAGCTGTGATCGGTGGGATGTCGGGTTTTTCCAGCATGTTTTGCGGGGTTTTTGCAGTGGTTTCTGCAGGTTTTCAGTGAGTGTTCGGTGAGTGTTCTGCGGGTTTGCATCGAGTATTCCCTACACTACGGGGGCCCTGTGGTGCTAGCTGAATATACCGCATGGTCGGCAAACTAGGAATCGCCGAATCGCCCCGAAGTGTGGAGAACTAAAGGTCACCGAACGTGCGGTGACTTTCGAATCTCTCTGAATAACCCTGAAAGGTTTTTAGAGAGGTTTATCTACAAAAGAAGTGTTCTCAAAATGAGGTGGGATGGATTGTCCTGCCCCATTGTCCTGCCTTGTGTAGAAATGTTGCGTAATGCTTGATTTATTTGTCAGTCCCTAATCTAAATATGTTTCACATTCCAAGAAGTAAATGGTTGTCCAATTATCTGTCTCAGTCTGGTTGGGTCCCCCAGCAGTTTCTGAAAGGGGTTGTGTTTGTATGTAAATGACAGATGCTAGCCAAGCTCTCTGCGTGTAACCATCTTTAAGCTGCGGCTAAGAACCGGAGAGAGATATGGGAGACACGAGGAGAACCCAGGTGTCCAGTGAGGAAGAGGCTTTTGACAGATGTGACCCTGTCGGGGTACATAGATCTGTTACAACAGAGTTTAAAGGAAGAAATTTTTTTTTTTTTACACATTTCCAGAACTTTTATTGATTTATACTAGTTTGTCTATTATTATTATCCTTTATTTATATAGCACCGCGTATTCCACAGTGCTTTACAATATTGGAGTACAGGGATTTCATACATTAACAAGTGTCTTGCCCAAGGCCACTTACTGGAGTGGTGCTCTGGCCGGGATTTGAACCTGGCTCTCCACGGTTATAGAGCAGAGATGTTACCTCTGCTCCCTCCACCCAGTATTAAGGTATAAAAATGTTTAAATGTCAATTAAAAAAATAAAAATTCTGGACAATAGACATGCATATCCCTTTTAGGTGATTGGAATGCCCCTTTACATCTACTCATCAAAGTTAATAGAAAATGTTCTAAGGGCACAATGCAGGCACTGAAAGTCAAAATGTGATATTAAAAACGTCATAAATAATTCAAAGCCATTTTAAAATGTTAACAAACACATACCGGAGACAGTTTTTCCATGTCGTATTGATTAATACTGGTTTTATAGGTCACAAGTCTTCTTTAAATTTCCCACTCCTGACTTCCAAAGAAGTCAAAATGTTTCTTTTACTTTTATTTTATTAAATTTGTAATACAGAAATCATTTTTCATTCACCATGGTAACTCTTTGTCCACAGACACTGAAAGTATATTATTATTATTATTATTATTATTATTATTATTACCAAAGACTTTTTGTGAATAAATACTATCATAACATTTATCTGAAACATGTAATGCAAAGTTAACAATTAAATATAGGGAAAAAGGCGATTTGATCAGAGATATTATTCCAAGATAGTTAAAATAAAAAATTGATATAACTTTCTTTATTTTTAATTTTCCACACATTTGTTTATCCTTTACATAAATATTACTGGGATGAAAGGTTCTAAACTCTAGATGGTGTACCCTATCTTACATACAGATCTATTCAAAGAAAGGTGAAACTCAGGAGAATGACTGGAGAATTGAAAATTATAGGTCAAAATAGCCAAACCAGAAAATTCTCCCATTTATCTCACTTTCCAAATCGGCTATTTGGTCTAGATTGTTCTCTCCTCCTGCCAATTCCCCTGAGTTTCATCTTTCTCTGAATAACCCTGAATGTTTCATACAGGGTCTGAATTATCAGCATCCAGGCAGAAATGGCCTTTGTGCCAGATCCAGAAAACATGAAGCAGATAATAAAATGTTCAGATCTCCTGCTTATTGGGATTGGTAGTGATTATAATGAGATTATTACCAATGCAGCTTCCAAAAAATACCAATATCTGTATGCAGCATGAAGCTGTGTATGGCAACTACAGTAACACCTTGTATCTGTACTGTACAGGGATATTCACTCATTATAACTCCCTGAATCCTATCCCTGTACAGCAGTGAGTGACCCCAGAGCTCTCCCTGTATTCTGCCCACTCACTGGCTGCTGTAATGCAGCAGTAAAGTTTGTCAAACTTTTTGTTACAATGAAAATGGGTCCTGCTCCTTGCAACCTCTTTACAGTAATACTGGGTGACAGGAGTGAGACATCCAAGAGAATTTTGGTTCTCCCTAGGTAGCACACTAATCCTACATTAGATCAGGAAGGAGACGTCAGAGGACTCTATTTAAATAGAAATAAGTCATTAGATATAGGAAATAAATAATGAAGGGAAATTGGTAATAATCTTGTTTTAATAGTCTGAATTGATTTGGATAAAGTGCAAAAACCACTGGCATCATGTCCCTTTAAGCATTTAACGGAGATCAATTTTTTTTTATTTATAGTATTTTCGGTTTTGTGCATGTCATCTTTTTAAGACGTCTTTAAGGGTGATAAGAGCTCTCGTTCCTCTCTCTCTGCCGCTTCTAAAAATACCCAATGACCAGATTAAACCGCCGCGTTGATGTCATCACCTGCCATAGAAATCTCCATGCGTCCAAAAAAAAAAAAGAACATTATTAACGGAACTCTGCATGAAAATAAATAAATGAATCTTCTGATTTCTGTCCGTCTCGGAGGTGGTAAGAGCAGCACCCTGCATGAAAATATCTGATGCCTCTAACCGCTGGATAAATTTAAATTATCCTTCCTTGGCTGCATATGCCTGGGATTTTCCGTTGCGTAACAAAAGCCAGTTCAAGGTCTGCAGCAGCAGAAAGTATCTGATGAACCACAGAATTTCCGCATGCATAGGAAATCAGTCTGACAGCTGGAAAAGGGTCATCACACACATAGTGCGGGATTCGCAGCCTAGCAGATTCTCGTAACGGCAACGTGACTTGATATTTTTCATATTTAAAGGGGATTTGGCACATATCCGTCTTCTTTTTTTGTTCATTTTTTAAGTTCTTTGCCTGTGAACCACTTTAATGGATTTTGGGATTTCTCGATGCCGGAATGTCCAGCTAAACCAATGGCTCACGATGCCAGAATGTCCAGCTAAGCCAATGGCTCTCAATGCCGGAATGTCCAGCTAAACCAATGGCTCACAATGCCGGAATGTCCAGCCAAACCAATGGCTCTCAATGCCAGAATGTCCAGCAAAACCAATGGCTCTCAATGCCGGAATGTCCTGCTAAAGCAATGGCTCTCGATGCTGGAAAGTCCGGCTAAACCAATGACTCTCAATGCCGGAATGTCTGGCCAAACCAATGGCTCTCAATGCAGGAATGTCCAGCTAAACCAATGGCTCTCAATGCCAGAATGTGCAGCTAAACCAATGGCTCTCAATGCCGGATTGTCCGGCTAAACCAATGGCTCTCAATGCAGGAATGTCCAGCTAAACCAATGGCTCTCAATGCCGGAATGTGCAGCTAAACCAATGGCTCTCAATGCCGGAATGTCCGGCTAAACCAATGGCTCTCAATGCCGGAATGTTCAGCTAAACCAATGGCTCTCAATGCCGGAATGTTCAGCTAAACCAATGGCTCTCAATGTCAGAATATCCAGCCAAACCAATAGCTCTTAATGCCAGAATGTGCAGCTAAACCAATGGCTCTCAATGCCGGATTGTCCGGCTAAACCAATGGCTCTCAATGCAGGAATGTCCAGCTAAACCAATGGCTCTCAATGCCGGAATGTGCAGCTAAACCAATGGCTCTCAATGCCGGAATGTCCGGCTAAACCAATGGCTCTCAATGCCGGAATGTTCAGCTAAACCAATGGCTCTCAATGCCGGAATGTTCAGCTAAACCAATGGCTCTCAATGTCAGAATATCCAGCCAAACCAATAGCTCTTAATGCCGGAATGTCCAGATAAACTAATGGTTCTCAATGCCAGAATTTCCAGCCAAACCAATGGCTCTCAATGCTGGAAGTGACATTATAAATACTTAACAAATTAATGCGTTTTAGCAGAATAATCTGATTATTACCGGAGGACCATCCTTTGTCATTGTCTACTTCATCATGATGATGTCACTAGTGACTGGGATGGGCTGGGAATGGAAATCTGCCTGGCCAGTGGTGGATCCAGTGCACACCATGAGCAGTGTCAAGTCTCATACATACAGCATCAATTTGGACGATAATAGGTGGAATTTAAGCAGGTCATGTGTGTGGTTAGAGGCTCTGCTTGAACTTCATGCATAAGAAACTTGATGTTTTTAAAGTAGTTTGTTCTCCCTACCAGCTGACCAAAGCACTGACCGTATGTGGGTTAGCTGTGAGAAGTGGTCTCTTAGCAGGTCTATGGCCCCCACAACCTTTGCAGACCACCGGGTATATGCCCGGTGTACCCCATGTCCTTTCATAGCCTGACATTTAGGCATAAGACAAATGGTTCCCCTGGGGCAAAGGCTGATTTTTGCTCTTAAACGTGGGACAAGTCGAGAAGGAATGCAGTTCCTTCAATATTTTTGCGGAGGGAACAAAGTTTTCATGGTCCCACAAACTATAAAGGTTTATTAATGCGCTCATCAGATGTTTCCATGTTAGATCACATTAAATACACGACACATCATATATTTTCCCTAAAATCCAACCTGTACATATAAATTCCTATGGAATTTGAGTGTGTGGCGGGTTAAGTGCAAGATGACAAATATTAAGTAATAATTAATTTTTGAAGGTAATCTCAGTGAGTTCCCACACTTATATTTTAGGACTTGACCCCTCTCCTTAACCCTTCTTTCTGCACTACTAGTGTTTTAAGGATCTGGACCATCCTGGAGTTATGGAGTACCTGGTGGAATTACTCTTCAGTACAAGCATGAGTGCATTAACTCTTTTGTTGACAACCCCTCTGAGTCCAGACACACCAGGCCCAGTGTAACGGAGATCTTCATGATCAAAGAAAAAGAAGACAAACCAGAGATTTAAAGGTATGAGAAGGTCGTCTTGGAGGTGAATCAAGTGATCTTCAGGTACGTACATCTTGCTCTTTTTAACACATTCATTGGCTGCTTTTTTACGTTAGGAGCCACTTAGTATAAAAGTCAGGAATTAATGCAAAATGTACAGGAAGAAGCAATTTCTCCTTCCATCCCAAAAGAAATGACATCCACCAGCTGTCCACCATGAACTAGTGCAAAGCAAAGTGCATATTTTCAAACACTGTAAAACTGTGGGGAAGAAAGAAAATAATAATAATAATTTAATGAGCATCCCTGTTAACCATAACTAACTAAATATATAGGGTTATATTACATTCCTAACGCTAACGTTAGTGCTCCCCTGTGTGAGCGTTAACGCTGGCTCTAGTTGCCCAAGCGCGGGCAGACCATATTACAATCCGAACGCTAACGGGTTAAATGTTTTATATATACAGTATATATATATATATATATATATATATAGTTTCTACAAGGGTTGCGCATATCCTACCCAGAGATCTTTGCTGCATATGGGGAATGTGGCACAGGAGCTCTAGGATGCAATTCATCGAATTGCTGCGATGTGCAGGCGGCTTCTGCAATAATAAACACACTATATATATATATATTTGCCATACGGGTCAAGCATCAAACTGCAACTGGTCATGCCTAGCTCCTGCTGAAGAGGGTTCAATAAACCCGAAACAGCGTTGTCCAGGAGTGGCTTCGACCAGCTGCATAAACATGATCTCTGCTAAAAAGAAGCCATCTAGTATGTCATGGCATTGATTGGAGGGTTCTGTGTGAAAACATTTTGCATTTGCAATTTGCATTTCTTACCCAGAGTTCCTTGCTGCATATGGGGAATGTAGCACATGAGCTCTATGATGCAGTTCTTTGAATTGCTGTGATGTGTAAATGGCCTCTGCAATAATAAACTATATAATTTGGAGTGTGGAGGCTTTTAATCTCATTTTCTGCCCTTCAAAACAACTTAAATAAGTGTATATATATATATATAAAAGTGAGACAGGTGTCATTTGCATGTCCTACCCAGAGATCCTTGCGGCATATGGGAATGTAGCACAGGAGCTCTGTGATTCAGTTCTTTGAATTGCTGTGATTTGCAAATGGCTTCTGCAATAATAAACATAACTATATACAAATACTATCTATACTATAATTGAGTAAGGCTTGGCGTGTCCGTCACCAAGCCTTACTCTGCGCATGCGCGCGCAACCAGCGGCGGTTGGTTGCGCGCGCATGCAACCGCCGCGGCACGAGCCGGCTGCCGGCTCGCCGCGGCAGTTACAAGATGCACACAGCAGCCGGGTAGAGGCTGCGCTCGCAGCCTCTACCCGGCTGCCGCGCGCATCCAACCCCGAGCGGCGAAGGGAAAGGTCCCTCCGCCGCTCGGGGGTTGGATGCGCGCGGCAGCCGGGTAGAGGCTGCGCTCACAGCCTCTACCCGGCTGCCGAGCGCATCCAACCTCCGAGCGGCGCCGGGGAAGTGGAAAGTTTCCCCACTTCCGCTCTTTGAAGGACCCAAGCCCCGGTCACGTGACCGCGGCTTGGGTCCTTCAACGAGCGGAAGCGGGAAACTTTCACTTCCCCGGCGCCGCTCGAAAGGTAAGTATGGGGCGGCTGTCCGAATGCCAATAGAGCATTCGGACAGCCGCCCCATGTCTGAGCTGGGGCATATATCCATGAGCGCTGGGGGGCATATCCACGAGCTGGGGCAGTATCCATGAGCTGGGGGGCAATATCCATGAGCTGGGGGGCAGTATCCATGAGCTGGGGGGCAATATCCATGAGCTGGGGGCAGTATCCATGAGCTGGGGGGCAGTATCCATGAGCTGGGGGGGCAATATCCATGAGCTGGGGGCAGTATCCATGAGCTGGGGGGGCAATGTCCATGAGCTGGGGGGCAGTATCCATGAGCTGGGGGGCAGTATCCATGAGCTGGGGCAGTATCCATGAGCTGGGGGCAGTATATCCATGAGCTGGGGGACAGTATCCATGAGCTGGGGGGCAATATCCAGGATCTGGGGGCAGTATCCAGGAGCTGGGGCAATATCCATGAGCTGGGGGGGCAGTATCCATGAGCTGGGGGCAGTATCCATGAGCTGGGGGGCAGTATCCAGGAGCTGGGGGCAGTATCCGGGAGCTGGGGCAATATCCACGTGCTGGGGCAATATCCACGAGCTGGGGCAATATCCACGAGCTGGGGCAGTATCCACGAGCTGGGGCAGTATCCACGAGCTGGGCCATATATCCATGAGCTGGGGCAGTATATCCACAATAGACTGCCCTCTGGGCAGGCTTTGCACCTTGTATATATATATAAGGGTTGTGGTGGAGGACAAAAAGAGAGATAAAAAGCCTCCACGCTATAACTATATATATTCAGTTTTAACACAAATCAACTCACATAATAACTTGTGAAAAGTAGGTTAGCATAGCATTATTACTAAAGATACTGTTAAATTACGCGTTAAATATTCCATAAGTGTTGATGTACCACATTATAGCCACTAAAAGGAAAGGCAGCAGAGGTATAAATATTCAAGCAGATTACGCTTTTCCTCAGTGAAGAGATGGGCATATTATGCTCGTCGTGATCCACGATCCATAGTGGATACAGACACAGGATCTAATTGCACGTAGGTCTGTACATCGTAGCATTGAGTCTTGCAGGGTTTTTTTTTACTTATTTTTTATTATTATTGTTTTTTAAATATCAACATTTGTTGTGTTGGTCGGGAAAGAAAAATTAAAGGCAGTTTGAATAGATTAATGTCTCACATGGCAATCTTAATCTAGTAAGACTTCACAAAATGCAGTCTACTAAACATTGTGAAATCACACAAGATAAATGCCTAGTAGCAACATTGAAGTTTGTATGTATTGCGCAGACAATTCTTGCATAGGCAAAGAGAAAGGACTAGCCACGGGCACTTGAAAATGACATCATTCACTATCATATGATTTAGATGCACGCTATGTTGCATGGGACACGGGAAGCAAAATATAAACAGTGCAAGGAGGGACCGGGAGAACAACAGAAGGTGACACCTTGGTGCTTCCTCCTCCTCCTGCTCCCCCCCTTTAGTGGGGACGTGCGTTCAGCCATAGCCCAAAGCCAAATAGAGACAAAAACAATAGAACACAATGTGGCAGCACACTCAGGGTTCTTCAAAGAGATCCGAATTGTGGCCGAAAGGTAACCAAACAGTGAAATTCAGCGTACGGTTATCTTTCCTGGCCATTCGGCTATTCAGAGAGCAGGCAGTTCGCCAAATCCTGGCAAATTGCCTGTACATACAGTGCAGTGACGTGCGGTGAGGTCAGTGGCTGGTGAGGCACTGGCTGGTATCAGAGCCAGAGAAACCTCATGGATATATTGCCCCAGCTCTCATGGATACACTGCCCAGCCCCAGCTCTCATGGATACACTGCCCAGCCCCAGCTCTCATGGATACACTGCCCAGCCCCAGCTCTCATGGATACACTGCCCGGCCCCAGCTCTTATGGATACACTGCCCAGCTCCAGCTCTTATGGATACACTGCCCAGCTCCAGCTCTCATGGATACACTGCCCAGCCCCAGCTCTCATGGATACACTGCCCAGCCAGCTCTCATGGATACACTGCCCAGCCCCAGCTCTCATGGATACACTGCCGGCCCCAGCTCTCATGGATACACTGCCCAGCCCCAGCTCTTATGGATACACTGCCCAGCCCCAGCTCTCATGGATACACTGCCCAGCCCCAGCTCTCATGGATACACTGCCCAGCCCCAGCTCTCATGGATACACTGCCCAGCCCCAGCTCTCATGGATACACTGCCCAGCCCCAGCTCTTATGGATACACTGCCCAGCCCCAGCTCTTATGGATACACTGCCCAGCCCCAGCTCTCATGGATACACTGCCCAGCCCAGCTCTTATGGATACACTGCCCAGCCCCAGCTCTCATGGATACACTGCCCAGCTCCAGCTCTCATGGATACACTGCCCAGCCCAGCTCTCATGGATACACTGCCCAGCCCCAGCTCTCATGGATACACTGCCCAGCCCCAGCTCTTATGGATACACTGCCCAGCCCCAGCTCTTATGGATACACTGCCCAGCCCCAGCTCTCATGGATACACTGCCCAGCCCCAGCTCTCATGGATACACTGCCCAGCCCCAGCTCTTATGGATACACTGCCCAGCCCCAGCTCTCATGGATACACTGCCCAGCCCCAGCTCTCATGGATACACTGCCCAGCCCCAGCTCTCATGGATACACTGCCCAGCCCCAGCTCTTATGGATACACTGCCCAGCCCCAGCTCTCATGGATACACTGCCCAGCCCCAGCTCTCATGGATACACTGCCCAGTCCCAGCTCTCATGGATACACTGCCCAGCCCCAGCTCTTATGGATACACTGCCCAGTCCCAGCTCTCATGGATACACTGCCCAGCCCCAGCTCTCATGGATACACTGCCCAGCCCCAGGTGACGAACTATTGGATGAAAATATCTGGAATTAAGATATGAATAATAATAAAATTATATGAATAGTAATGAAAAGGTCTGTTACTGAAAAAAAAGTAATTAAAAAAAATGGAAAAACATTTTTTGCAGGAAAATCCAGAAAAATTACAAAATAATCTTAAAAAAAATTAATAAATAAAGAGACTTTTTGCTGAAAATTAAAAGAATAAACGGTTTAATAGATATTGAATAAAAACAGGAATATTTTTCACATTGAAACCTATGGGATTCGCCTCATTAAACCTGCCGAATGAAACAACCGAACATCAGGGCATTTCACTGACATTTCACTGCTGTTCAGTGTTCTGTGATTAGATTAACCATTGCTTCTCTATGGGTATTCAGCGGTTCAGTGGTTTCATTCGACAGGTTTAATCAGGCGAACCCCAAATGCTTCAGATTTAAAAATATTCCTGTTTTAATCAATATCTAATAAACCGTTCATTATTTTATTCTGCTGTAAAAAGTCTCTTTATTTATAGATTTATTAGGATCTTTTAGGCATTTGTCGGGATTTTTTCGGCAAATTTTTTTTCATTTTCTTTAACAGATCTTTTTATTATCATTCATTGGATCTTATTACCAGGAAAGGCTTAATGATCTTAACATGTACAGCTTGGAAAAAAGCCGAGACAGAGGAGATATGATAGAAACATTTAAATACGTAAAGGGAATCCACGAGGTAGAGGAAGGGAGTATATTTAAAAGGAAACAAAGTAGCAAAACAAGAGGACATAGTCTTAGATTAGAGGGGCAAAGGTTTAAAAGTAACATCAGGAAGCATTCTTTTACTGAGAGGGTGGTGGATACATGGAACAGTCTTCCAGTAGAAGTGGTAGAGGCCAAAACAGTAATTGAATTTAAGCAAGCATGGGATAGGCATAAGGCTATCCTAAACAAAAGATAAATCCAGGTAAAGTATCCATGTAATTGGGCAGACTAGATGGGCCGAAAGGTTCTTATCTGCCGACATTTTCTATGTTTCTATGTTATATGTTGTCGTCTTTTTCCGGCGTGTTTTTTGCAGGTGTTTCTGCAGGTTTTCGGTGAGTGTTCAGTGAGTGTTCGGCAGGTTTGCGGCAGGTTTTCCCTGCACTAAGGGGGCCCTGCGGTGCTTGCTGAATTCCCCGAAGTGCAGTGAAGCGTGGAGAACGAGAGGGCACCGAAATGTCGGCGACATTTCGGTGCTCTCTGAATAACACTGACAGTAACGGTAAAGAATAGTTCATGAGATTAATAGGTGCAACTCCTACCAGAGATTAGAGCATTGTGTTAATATCAATATATGCTTTTTTTCCCTGTGAAAACACTGTGATATTATTTATTATGGGTTCTGGAGATTTCGGAAAGTGATACTTTGTTTATTATTCTTTTTTTATCACCAGCTGTGTCAGATCAGTTTGAGGTCTTCCAGCGGTCAAGAAAACAATCCTAAAGCCTCCGATTTGTCCTTTATGATCTATGAAACTCATTTATGTTAACATTCTTATGGTCAGTGAGACATTTAGAAAAATAAGCTGGAATGTGACAGTGACCACTGTTTTCCATGTTCAATGGACCAGATACTCTTAAGCTTTCTGTGTGTGGGATCTTTATTTACAGTGTTACACCCCAATGGCCGGCTGAAGGAATCTGCACGGCATTAGTATAGAGGTTTGTTGTTGGTGACCCTTGACATTTCTGGAGTCTTGGCCTCAGATAGAACATACATTACTTTTTCCTCTTTTATTTTTCTACATTTTTGAAAATTTACATTTTCAAAGGTCTAAAGCGATCAGATAGAACCAATGGATGCAATGAGCTAATAAAACTGTTGTTCCTCATAGTGTCATATTTGGAGATCAAAGATTCATTCATATATTCATCTTAACAGGTTGAACTGTCCATATTCTGAGCAGGCGTGTAGAGAGGGCACATCTGTGGTGCCATATAGTGGGCCCTACCTGCTAGCATAACAAACCATAGTGTGGACTGAGCAAAAATATGTGAAGGCCCTGAGGACGAGCAATGTCACAAGGTTTGTGATGGTCCTCTGCCTTAGGGTGGGTCCCCACTCAGGTCTCACAAGGTTCTAGCTCAATGGTGCCAATATGGTGGCTGAACCATAGGAGACTGGTTTGCATATCACCCAGAAGGCCAGAGCTGAAAGGCCAAGGCATGCTCCTCCGCATGAGACAAACCACAGACCCTGACAATCGTTTCTGCCTTATTAGGCCTCATCAGGACGTCATAGCAGATACCTCTCTCGGCATCTGCAGCAAGGGGTCCATGTATGGATTACATTGTAAAGTAGTAGTGAAGGAAGAAAATGGCTAAAAGAATCAATAACAAGTTGAAGACAAGTAAACCTAAGTAATCCTCCACTGTCAACCCCATGTACCTGCGAATGTAGCATATCAGATCATGACTGTACCTATGAACGTAACGAGTGTCTTTGTAGGCTTTACCTACGAGCAGTGTGCCATATAGTGGGCTGTACCTGCGAGCATCATGTGTCATATCATGAATCATACATACGTGTGTTCCTTATAGAGATCAAATCCTGCATTGGATCCTCAATCCAGGCCTCGTGGTCTTACATTGATCATTTACACTATTAATGAGAATAATCATAGTGCATGAAGTCCTAAGTTTAGAAGGTAGGCTTCATGTTGTAGTAAGGCTTATGGAATAATTTCAGTTGTCAACATCACGGAATAGTTTAAATTGTCGTTTGGCCCACCACGCTGTTATGCCTATAGAAGAAAAAAAATCCTTAGAGATATTCCTAATGTGCCCTTCCATCGGAAAATTAGTTTTTCCATCACAGGAGTCTCAATTATATTCCAGGTTGCTTTGTACTTTTCTTGACTATGGATTTCGAGGTTTTCACTGGGAAAGGAAAACATGCCATTTGAAGCTCTTAGATCAACATGACATAGAGCGGTTGACTTTGTCAGCCTGAAGCAGATACTTTGTTTTGTGTATAAATCAGGTAAACCGTACCATTACCCACTGTCTCCATTTCAAGCTCTGAGACGTACAAGCGACAAATAACTGGCAGATATTCATTGCGTCAAGAACAAAACAAACTTATTGAAGTGATTCGATGCAGGTGTCGTTCTGTAGATTGTCTGACAGTGGTTGGTCTGTAGACATGTATTAGATCCTCGGATGTCTTCAAATTTGAAGAGTTTGGCCTCCAACAGGTCAAAGCTATGTTATATTCCGTCAACGAGCCTGGCAGGCTTTATAAACACACATGTCAGGATCAACTGGCTTGTGGAACCAAAGTATTTTGCTCGTCTTCGTTAAGAACAGTTTTAATAAGACCTGATGGATTTTACGGTGACTCACAAATCAGATGACGATTTAAAATGACGTTGCTTAGTTGCATGTATTTTACTTATTTTTTATTTTATTTATAAAATTCACCTTCAGATAGCATAATCATCTGCTATAAAGAAAGGGTAGGAAAATACTTGGGGACCTTCTCCAACCCATTGGTAACGTCAAATAGTTTTCACATCTTCAGGACATTAGGGTAATTTTTTTCTTCATCTACAATTCAAAGATCCATAACACTTGATCACATGGTGTAAAAAGTACAGCTTGCAGTCTGAAACCTATTCAGCACTAAGGACAGCAGGTCTGTGGGGCTCCGGAGCAAAAGATCCCTCTGTTCTTGGTGCTGAAACCTATTCACTACCAAGGACAGCAGTTCCTTGGGGCTCTGGAGTCCTGCGGTGCTGCTGTACTTGGTGCTGAAAAAGTTTCAGCACCAAGAACATCACCCGCTTAACACAGCCAGACGGTAGGAAAGTAAAAAAACAGCTGCGTTCAGCAAAGAAAAAAAGCCTTGTTTTAAAATAATTAGGAATCCAAAAATTTCACCAAAAAACACTCAAAAATTCCAAAAAAAAACAATTTAAAAAAAAGTCTTTTTGCGGCACATGAAAAGAATAAATGGTTGAATAAATATTTAGTAAAAACAGGGATTTTCTTTGAAACCTATGGGATTTGCCTGTTTAAAACTGTTGAACGAACCACCGAAAATCAGGACATTTCACTGACATTTCGGTGCTATTCGCCGTTCTCTCAAAAGATTACAGATTACTTATCTATGGGGAATTTCACTGCCACTGAAGATAACCAAATTGTACATATAAGATGCAATGAATGATAATAAAAAGGGCTGTTACAGAAAAAAGAAAAGACGACAAAAAAAACCCGGAAATTTTATTTTCGCAAACAAAATCCTGAAAAATGCCTAAAAGATCTAAAAAAATCTACTTTTTACTGCAGAATATTGCAATAAACAGTTTATTAGATATTGAATTAAAACGGGAATATTTTTAACATTGAAGCCTATGGGATTCTCCTGAATAAACCTGTCGAATTAAACCACCGAATGGCTGGGCATTTCGGCAACCTTTCTCAGCTATTTTGTGTTCTCTGAATAGATGAAGCATTGCTTCTCTACGGGGATTTCACTGCCATCGAACAAGCACCGTATATGCAGGCAATTCGCCAACATTTGGCGACCTGCCTGCTCTCTGAATAGCCGAATGGCCAGGAAAGGTAACCATACGCCAATTTTCAGTTTTTCAGTTACCTTTCGCCAGCAATTTGGAGCTCTTTGAATAACCCTGTTTGCCCTTTTCCCCTCCCTTTCAATGCCCCGATCTGGTGTAATCACTGGGTGAAGTGTAGGAGCGTCCTCCATCCCACCCAATGTCAACAGCAGCCGGGATTTTTGAATTTCCCAGCTACCGGTCACCAGATCGGTCACTAGTGGTGTCAGCACACAGAGAGCATGTTGACATCACCCTCTGAGGCCAATCGCAGTAGTGAGCCATCTCAGAGAGGCAGCCAATGGATTAGCTCTGAACATGCGCCCAGCGCCAATCCATTATTCAGCGCAGACTGTATGGAACTTGCGTACATAAAGTGTTGTGCGTCCTATAGTGGTGCGCACTTTGCGGTTCCTACGCAACGCAATATTTATTTATTTATTTATAAAGGATTTTACCAGGAAGGATACATTGAGATTTCTCTCGTTTTCAAGTATGTCCTGCAAAGGAACACAAGAAAAACTTCAGGGACGTCCAGGTTCGGGAAGGTTCAAGTGCTCCTTTAAATTGAAAAGTGATTTCCAAAATACAGAAGCCAGACAGACAACGCTCCTTTGCCACCACATCCGATGCACACAACTTTCAGCTCCAATATAATAGGGATGTGCGTTTCGGAATCTTCACGAAATTTCCCGATTCGTGTCTTCGGATTTGGGCAAATTTCCGAATCGGATCGGACACGAAAACCGATAGATCCGAAAAGTTTTCCGAGCCGAAACGAAAAATTTTCGGATTTTTCGAATGGACTTGAAATGTGTCAAATCGAAATTTATTTTTGCTCTATTCATGATTTCGGTTCCATTCGTGATTTCGGTTCCATTTCGGTAATTCTGGACATCGTATATTTAACTATTATTGGTTATATCGCTGATTCTGTAAATTTTGTATTTGTAAATGTGTATCACTTGTTTCTTGTGGCATTCGGGTCAGTTTCTTTTTTTTTTAAATCGTTTTGTTCATTTTTTTTGTTCCTTGGCTTTCATACCATTTTAATATGATTAAATAAAGTTGTGAAATGTATATTCAATTATTCATAAGAAAAAAAGGATCTTTATCTAATAAAAAAAAACACGATAGAATCGCCAGAATTATCGTAGACACTTTGAAACGAGGAGAACAGAAGTTCCGATAAAATGAAAATTTCCGAAATTTCCGAAAAGTCGATACAAAAAACGAGCAAAGTGACCCGAAAACACGAAAAATGGTCGATATTCCGAAAAAAAAATGTACACGAAAAACGAGCCGAACCGTATCGAAACAGAAATCAGTCGAAACGAGCCGAATCGAAAATTGTAAACATCCGAACAAATCGAACCGCATCGAACCGAAAAAAAAATCGGTGCACAAGCCTACAATATATCAGACTTTACATTAAGAACACCAATGAGACACCCGTAAAACGTATATATAGTAACCGCATGAAGCCCATAAAGCCCTCAGCACCTACATGACACTCCTCACAATCCACGTCTATAAATATGCATATTTTTTCGCCTCGCGAATTCCGCAGCTCTGATTTGATTCTTCGATATTTTATTAAAAATGTAGAAAGCTACAGACTCCGTGTGACATTTGATACTCCTGCAAATGAAGATAACTGTCGGATTGTATGTGTAGTAATGCCGCTATGAAAGGCAACCCGGGGAGCGATACCAATTTCATCATCTAACGGTGCATTTTGATTTCAGGCATTTGATTCCCGACGGACCTAAAAGTTGAAAAAATAAAAAATAAAAGAAAGCTATCTAATGAGCATTCCCCATAAATGTCAGCACATTGAATATTAGAATGACTTTGAGCTAACGTATTGATTCTGCAATAAGTTTCTATTATTTATTAAGAGAGGGATATACAGGGGTTTTATTCTCAAAAATCCATGGTTACATTTCATAATTAAAAATTGTAATAACATTAAAGGGGTTATTCAGAAAGCACCAAAATTTATCGTTCGGCGCATTTTGGTGAGCTTCAGCGAATCCAGAGTCGCTGAAGATCACCGCCGATCAGTCTGCCGAATGCTGCCGTTAACCGACGATCAGGCCGCCGAATGCCACCAAACTGCAGGAAAAAAAAAACGAACTCTGCTATTGTTCTAAAAGGTGTTTAAAACAATAAAAATGCATGAAAATGAGTGGAAATTTTTTAAAAATCCAAAAAATAAATAAATAAAAAGGCTTTTTGCTGAAACTGAAAAGAATAAACGGTTGAATAAAAAATGGATGAAAACAATAATGTTTTTTTGCATTGAATCCTTTGGAATTCGCCTGTGTAAACCTGTTACACTGAACCACCGAAAATCAGGGCATTTCGATGCAGTTCGGCGTTCTCTGAGTAGATCAACCATTACTTCTCTACGGGACAATTTCGCTGCTGTCGAATTGTGGCAATCTGAGGCGAACTGCACCATATTTCATTGTCAATTCGCCAGTATTTGGCGAATTGACAGCTTTCTGTTAGACGAACTGCCAAGAAATTGCACAGTGTGGTGAAATTCACCGTTCGATGCAATTTGGTAGCAGATTCGCCATTTAATGAATAACCCCTTAAATATTTTATGTATTCTGCATTGGACCTGAACCCCAATGGCTGTACTATCACTTTGACAGACATACAGACAGACGTTAGGCCGTAACCAATGTTATAGTTTTAATTTACAGAAAATGTCAGGTTCTCCTACAACATTGGTACCTCCCTGTTCGTTAGTGCTGAAGCTTTGCATGTTAACGACACTACGGAAGGAATTTTTAGGTACCGGGTGCTTGCCTGTTACTTTCTGAACCAATGCTAGGGAGCATGTGACTATACCAAGCTCAGTGTAGGACCATGGCTGCCTCTGGAAATGACACATATGGAGGGAAAGGCCTTGTTGCTATGTGTGGACTGTCGAGGCCAGTGGTTCCCAAACCCATTCCTCAAGTACTGCTAACAGGCCAGATTTTAAGGATTCCCTTGGGGAGGTGCAGACGAAATACTGCAATCACTGAGCAGCAAATCATATCACCTGTGCTGTGCTTCAGGTATATGGCAAACCTGGCCTGTTAGGGGTACTTGAGGACAGGGTAGGGAACCACTGGTCTAGGCCAATAACTGCTTCAATGACATCTATTAGAGCAAGTCAGTGCAGCATCTCCCAATAACGATAATTATTAATTGAGGACAGAGTGTGACAGTTGTACAGTTGTTGCTACTGTCACAGCGGAACCCGTCGTGAGCCGTGGTGGGGCCCATGTTCAGGATTAAATGCCCAAAGTACAGGGGATACCAGTCAGAAAACACGAATAATGACAGAAGGTAAGAGCACCACAGGGCTTGATAGAGACTCCTGCACAGCACAACCACAAGGAACCCTAACACTGACAGGCCGGTCTTTAGAGTAGCCAGATCTGAGCAAATAGAAAAAAAACACAGCGCCATGCAGAGTCTCAGGATATAAACAGTATATACAGAAAGGAGTCAGCACGGTATGGGTTTAGACAAACTCGTGGTTATATAACAGCCAGGGATCAGAACACTAGAGAGGGACGTCAGAACAAGCCGGGGTCATACCCAGATTATCAACAGAGAAATAAATAAAAAAATCAGAAAACAAAATCACAGCTAGGGAAAACCACGAACTGATCAACACAAGAACCAGGATGGGAAATAGCACAAAAGGAATAACCAAAATAAACCAAGGACACGGCGACAAGAGTAACAAGCAGACAGAGGGAAACAGAACCACAAATATACTAGAACTAAATACACAAACAGAACAGGAACTTGCATGAAACAGGAGCACAGAGCAACATTGACTTGGAGTGACTCAAAAATCATGGAGCCATGCATAATGGGAGCAGTGCTATTAAATAGGGAGTGGATCAGAACATGAGAGACAGGTGAGTGAGCTGAATGCACACAAGAAACCCCTGGGCTGGAAACCAGGAATGGCAACAGGAACCAAGACCTGAAAGTGGAAAGCGATTGCTGAGTGCTGGAGATCCCCCGTTCTGATGCGGCGGTAACTTATCCTCCAGATTATGGATCATGTACGACTTATGAACGAGCTAACAGCCAGGGTCCATCATACTATGCCTTCCTTTCTTAAAATATGGGATGCATGGGACTCCCTCGATTGAACGGCGGGTCTTTATTGTCGTTATCGATACAGAATGTGACTGGGCTTTTTATGTACTGTGTTTATGTACATTGTGCTCTGGTGCCCCGCAAACCTCCCCCCCTCCTTCTCCCTCCCCTTCTTCGTCTCTCTCTTCTCTATCTTCTTTCTTTTTCGGGTCTTTTCTTTACTTCAGTCTCTTTGATAAAATACTGTAAAATTTGGAAAGTGCAAGTCGCGTTCTGCTGTTTTCATGATATTTTGTGAATCGCTTTCCGTTAACTAAAGTTTTTTACTTTTAAAAAAAATTGATAGCTTCCAAAAACAGTCCAGTTTCGGAAAAATCGAAAACATTTGAATGGTCCCAATTCTTTTTCAATGGGTCCCAAAAATATGCTTTCTAAAACCTCTCAAAGCTTCGATTTCAGAAGCGCCCAAATTCGCCTGTTTTTTTTTTTCAATTCGGCGTCATCTTTATCGTTTTATTTTCTATTGCGACCAGTAGGTGGCATTGCTTCCATAGGATACCTAAACTTTCATCCTCTTCCCAGTGACTCGTAACTTTATTAGCAATGTCATCTAAAGCCCATTTGTGTACACAACACAGACATATTCTTTTCACAGGCAGTTGAGTTCAAATTATGTGCCATTCTCCTTCTGTATCTGTTTTTCTTTTTTTGCCTTCAAAACATATTGTCATCGGAAAGTTACACTCACTGCAGTATCTGAACCACATTCTAACATGACAAAAATCCGCGAAAAAAATCCGCACTCTGACACACATATCGTTTTTAATCAAAAAAAGATGTTTTCAATCTGCGCAATGTTATTGCAGAGAAAACCCAATTTTCTGTCATTTTTGTTTATTCTTGCAAAAAAATAGCTTAAAAAATTCTCATTTAAATAATGATAGTTCAAACACTGTTGATTTGTCCTCAAAAGAAATGCGCGTGGTTGTATTTCTAAACCATACTTTTTTAGATTTAAAAAAAAGGGAAAGCTCACAATTTTAAGTTAGGCTTTCTTTTTAAATAATATTAAATTTCTTCATTTTTTTTTATATACTGTAAAACAGGATTTGATTGAACAGGATACAGTAAGACCGGCAAACTGGTTAATTTTTTTTCTGAGCGCGCATTCATATATTTTGCGCACGCCACGATAACCATCGCCTACGTAATTTTGCGCTGTTAAACAAGCATAAAGTGTTGAAGGGATATTTAAAAAAATACAATCATAAAAAGGCAAAAATAAGCGTCGCGTAGATTTCACGGAATCTCTTGCTGTTTTATGTTCTATTTCTGGAATTTAAATTTAGAGCAGCGACAAAGGTTCCAGTTGCTCCCCTGGAGGCCCATAGCAGTGTAATGAGATGGGTGATTGGTACAGTTTTATATTTCTTAAAAAAAATAAAATGAAATAAATAATAATATAAAATACATATATATATATATTTAAAGATAAAATGGTTCTATGCCTATTCCCTACCAGGGCTGCTGCTTGGACCAGTATCCAGCCTGCTCCATGCATAAAACATGACAAGAAACAAAAGTTGTCATCTCACCACCGTAGCTCCATATGAAACAAAATCAGAGGTTTTGGTTTACTTGAATGGCCATTGAAGTGTAAGCTCACCTGCCACGTCACGGCACCTCTGGTCAGGTGAGTCCTACCTAATGAGACCAAGAGCTGCTTTTCTAAGCAACCACATATGGTCATACTTCTTATCATAAAAGAGGCAAGTTGATGGATTATATTTATCCCCTCTCCTGGAACAACTGTACTTTGGTATCAAAAAAGAAAACACGGAAAGGGACAGCAGCAATAATGACCTTGCTTGGGATACAACAAAATCTACATATATGCAGAAAAAACTGTTTTCTGCCTATTCCCTATAAGGGCGGCTGTTTGGACCAGACATATCCAGTCTGCTCCAAGCATAAAACAAAACAAGAAAAAGAAATATATATATATATATATATATATATATATATAAATGTTATATATATTGCATTTAGAAAGTATAAAGACCTCTTCATTTTTTAAACTTACATTTTTTTTACATAAATCTACATGCAATACCCAATAATGAAAAGACAAACTGCCCAGATATTTGACAATATTGCACATTTAATAAAATGAAAAAAAAAATGAAATTTCACATTGACAAAAGTCTTCAGACCCTTTGCTATGACACAATAAAGATGCATCCCATTTCTTTGTATCATCTTTGAAGTGTTTTTAACACTTAACTGGGGTTCGCCTTCTGCAAATGGAGTATATGGGGTGTTATTGATGAGCTTTTTTTTAAAAAATAAAAAATTTGCATAAGGCTGCAACATAAAAATTGCAAAAAATAAACTAAAGGTATCTGAATACTTTCGGAATGCGCTGTGTATATTCACTATATTGTCAAAGTATTCGCTCACCCATCCAAATAATCAGAATCAGGTGTTCCAATCACTTCCATGGCCACAAGTGTATAAAATCAAGCACCTAGGCATGCAGACTGTTTTTACAAACATTTGTGAAAGAATGGGTCGCTCTCAGGAGCTCAGTGAATTCCAGCGTGGAACTGTGATAGGATGCCACCTGTGCAACAAATCCAGTCGTGAAATTTCCTCGCTCCTAAATATTCCACAGTCAACTGTCAGCTGTATTATAAGAACGTGGAAGTGTTTGGGAACGACAGCAACTCAGTCACGAAGTGGTAGGCCACGTAAACTGACGGAGCGGGGTCAGTGGATGCTGAGGCGCATAGTGCGAAGAGGTCGTCAACTTTTTGCAGAGTCAATCGCTACAGACCTACAAACTTTATGTGGCCTTCATATTAGCTCAAGAACAGTGCACAGAGAGCTTCATGGAATGGGTTTCCATGGCCGAGCAGCTGCATCCAAGCCATACATCACCAAGTGCAATGCAAAGCATCGGATGCAGTGGTGTAAAGCACGCCGCCACTGGACTCTAGAGCAGTGGAGACACGTTCTCTGGAGTGACGAATCGTGCTTCTCCTTTTGGAAATCTGATGGACAAGTCTGGGTTTGGCGGTTGCCAGGAGAATGGTACTTGTCTGACTGTATTGTACCAAGTGTAAAGTTTGGTGGAGGGGGATTATGGTGTGGGGTTGTTTTTCAGGAGCTGGGCTTGGCCCCTTAGTTCCAGTGAAAGGAACTCTGAATGCTTCAGCATACCAAGATTTTTTGGACAATTCTATGCTCTCAACTTTGTGGGAACAGTTTGGATCTGGTCCCTTCCTCTTCCAACATGACTGTGCACAAAGCAAGGTCCATAAAGACATGGATGACAGAGTCTGCTGTGGATGAACTTGACTGGCCTGCACAGAGTCCTGACCTCAACCCGATAGAACACCTTTGGGATGAATTAGAGTGGAGACTGAGAGTCAGGCCTTCCCGTCCAACATCAGTGTGTGACCTCACAAATGCGCTTCTGGAAGAATGGTCAAAAATTCCCATAAACACACTCCTAAACCTTGTGGACCGCCTTCCCAGAAGAGTTGAAGCTGTTATAGCTGCAAAGGGTGGATGGACGTCATATTGAACCCTATGGGTTAGGAATGGGATGTCACTTAAGTTCATATGCGAGTCAAGGCAGATGAGCGAATACATTTGGCAATATAGTGTATATGTACTCTGTATACACACACTCATAGAGCATTCGGAAAATATTCAGACACCTTTAGTTTATTTTTTGCAATATATATATATATATATATATACTCGTGATTTATATATACAGTTGTGTTCAAAATTATTCAACCCCCAATGCTGTAAAGGGTTTTAGGGAATTTAGTGTACATTTGTAATTGTATTCAGAATGAAATCCTACAAGGACTTTTTAAAGAACCATATGCAACTAAAATGACATCAATTGGTTTTGTAATACAGTAGTAAATGTTTCTTTTGTGAACTCTTCATTTGACACAATTATTCAACCCCTTAAAGACTACCACTCTGAAGAACAGAGGTTCATTCAAGTGTTTTCAATCAGGTATTGAAAACACCTGTGGATGTCACGGAGCAGCAATAAAGCATAATAAGCACCAATTAGGCAGCTTTAAAATGACTGTGATACTCAGCTCCTTCTAGACATTTACTGGTGTGGTTACAAACATGGTGAAGTCAAGAGAATGGTCCAGGAAGACAAGAGAAGAGGTGATTACTCTTCACAGGAAGGGCAATGGCTATAAGAAGATTGCAAAGATGTTAAACATACCAAGAGAGACCATAGGAAGCATCATTCGCAAATTCAAGGCAAAGGGCACTGTTTTAAAACGCTACCTGGTCGTGGCAGAAAGAAGATGCTGACTTCGACTGCTCTGCGCTACCTGAAGCGTAGAGTGGAGAAAAGTCCCCGTGTGACTGCTGAGGAACTGAGAAAAGATTTGTCAGATGTGGGTACTGAAGTTTCAGCTCAGACAATACGGCGCACACTGCGTAATGAAGGCCTCCATGCCAGAACTCCCAGGCGCACCCCCTTGCTGTCTCCAAAGAATAAGAAGAGTCGACTGCAGTATGCCAAAAGTCATGTGGACAAACCACAGAAGTTTTGGGATAGTGTTCTGTGGACTGATGAAACAAAATTAGAACTGTTTGGGCCCATGGATCAACGCTATGTTTGGAGGAGGAAGAACAAGGCCTATGAAGAAAAGAACACCTTGCCTACTGTGAAGCATGGCGGGGGGTCAATCATGCTTTGGGGCTGTTTTGCTTCTGCAGGTACAGGGAAGCTTCAGCGTGTGCAAGGTACCATGAATTCTCTTCAGTACCAGGAGATATTGGATGACAATGTGATGCAGTCCGTCACAAACCTGAGGCTTGGGAGACGTTGGACCTTTCAACAGGACAATGATCCGAAGCATACCTCCAAGTCCACTAGAGCATGGTTGCAGATTAAAGGCTGGAACATTTTGGAGTGGCCATCGCAGTCACCTGACTTAAATCCGATTGAGAACCTCTGGTGGGACTTAAAGAAAGCAGTTGCAGTGTGCAAGCCTAAGAATGTGACTGAACTGGAGGCTTTTGCCCATGACGAATGGGCGAAGATACCCGTAGATCGCTGCAAGACACTTGTGTCAAGCTATGCTTCACGTTTAAAAGCTGTTATAACTGTAAAAGGATGTTGTACTAAGTACTAAGATTGATTGTCACTTGGGGGTTGAATAAAACTGATAATGATGTGAGCACAGAAAAGACATTTGTGGTTATTTCATTATAAATGTTATGTTATATTTGTCTGACCTACATGTGCCTCTTTGATTTAATTGTAAGCAAGATGACTGAATGATCAAAATCAATGTCAAACTGGCCAAAACACTCAATTTCAGTGGGGGTTGAATAATTTTGAACACAACTGTATATATATACACATATATGTATCTATATACACACACACAGAGCATTCAGAAATATATATATATATATATATATATATATATATATATATATATATATAATATTTGTAACAAAACCATTACCTGGTAGTATTTTACATTCTATTTTTCTTACAAGAGGATTCGGCAGCAGAGGGAAGAATTTATCCACGCTGCGGTATTCCCGGCTGCCTCGCTCTCCTGTTTCTTTATGGGCTTAGCGATAAGCACTGGGCAAGATAAGGGTAATGAAAACACTTGATTGAAAAGCATTTCCTAATTTAAAAGCTGCTAAGAAATTCATCTTGAAACTAATTTTCTGAATAATAAAAGCAGCCCAACTTATTAGCAGGCCTGTGGAGTGTTACTTATTTTGTGTGACAGAGTAGTCGCTCGGCATGATTGTCACGCACTGAGGCATAACTGCCCCCCAGCCAGTGACCCTACACGTCGACCCCCGAGAATAGAGGGTGGGAAAACTCTGTTTGGTTAGCCGGCGCTAGAAAGTGAGGGCTCTATTCCCTAGTTGACGCTAACTTTAGTGCGTCGATATGTAAGCGTCAGCAGCAGGAGAAGGATAATTAACGCATACCACCCATATTACATTCCTCACGCTACCCCTGCTAGTAATCCGTTAGAGCAGTGATACCCAACCACGGTCCTCAAGTCCACCTAACAAGCCAGGTTTGCAGATATGTGAAGCACGACACAGGTGATATGATTTGCTGCTCAGTGATTGCAGGATTCAGTCTGCATTTCCCCAAGGTATTCCTTGAAATCTGGCCTGTTAGGGGGACTTGATGACCAGGGTTGAGAACCACTGTTCTAGAGCAATGTTTCTCAACTAAGGTCCTCAGGACCCTCTAACAGGCCAGATTTAAGGGTTTCCTTGGGGAATTGCAGACTGAATCCTGCGATCAGTGAGAAGCAAATCATATCACCTGTGCTGTCAGATATAATTCTCAAAACCTGGCTTGTTATGAGTACTTGAGGAGCAGGATTGGATCACTTGCCCAACAGGGTACCAAGAAATTTCCCAGTGGGCTGTGGTATCTAAGGTCAGTTGGAGAACTCTGGCTTATCATTGGGGGAACATTTAGTATGGTTTTCGCAGGGTATGGTTGCACACCAAATGCTACCCAACCAGACCACCAGGGAACACTTTTTATCCGCATTCTGGACCAACAATGATTTAGCCGACTGACTATAAGACCAGGTAAGGAGAAGAGAAAGCAAAGGGCTCTATCACGTCTTTCAAGCTAACAATAGCGTCAGCATTAACATTAGCTTAAAGGAGGTCACATCGCTTTCGAATTGCTAATGGATTAAAAAACCCGTAAGTCGCTTACTGATGACCGAGTCGTACACAAGGAGACAATAAATACTCAAAAATACACGACACATAACTGTGGAATAATATATATATTTATTATATATACAGGCCACAGTTAAAAACTCCACACAATATACCCGCCACCATGACATAAAAATTCCCATAACAAAATAATACAATAATCCAGTGCTGAAAGAGGACTTCCCACAACCACCACACACCTCCAAACCAACCAACCAAAAAAACCTCCCAACTCCCAAACATCTGACCAAAATTAGCCTAAATAAAAGGAACCCCTACCCAGCACTGCCTACAAGCCCCCGCCAAGAGCTCCTCACATAACCCCCTTATGGGAGAGCTCCCCACCAAGGAAAAACAGGGTTTGTTCAATCCCCTCCTTGAGTCCCAGGATGAACAGATCCTTGCCCACATCATTCAGGTGAACACCATCCTCCATAAAATAACACGCTGCATCCTCCTCTTCAAAGGGAAGATGCCGCACCACCACACCATCCATCCACCTCACAAACCTTCCCATACAGCGATTCACCTTGACACAGCAAAGCCGCACCGCCTCCTCATTCTCCGCCTGCCTCCACACCATCCTTGGCATCACCTCGGACCACACCACCACTGTCCATGGTGACCACTCCCTCAACTGCCGCAGATCCGCCTGCATCTGCTCCAGCAGCACACCAAGAGGGACCACACCCAAATCGTTCCCTCCCATGTGTACCACTAGCACATGGGGAACTTCACTGTGCCTAAGGGCACCCAAAACGGTCGGCTTAAACTCCTCTCATAGGAGTCCACGGATTCCGAACCACCGTACCTGTGTTGCCGACCCATGCAAACCCATCTGTACTCCAGATGTTCGCACCAACGCCCTTCTCCTCGCCCAAAAAAACAACGAGTCTCCAACGATCCATACAACTCTCGAAGGATCTGCAAAAAACAAAAACAAATTCCCAACATCTCCACCACACAAAATACTCCGAAAAAGAAAAAAGAATAAACTCAAACCACCACACACCCCACCAAATAAACGATGTCCATACCTGCAAAGAAAATTATAACATAAACAATGACCATACTCCTCGCCTCCAAATCCTCCAACCCCCACACTCCTCCCCAAACAGCAAACAAATATACAAAGATAAAATAGAATAAATATATATATTCCATATAAAATGTATAAATTCATATTCCATGTACAAGTTTGATGTTTTTTTTTTTTTTAAAGTGAAAAACATAACAAAACAGATCATACAGCAAACTTTTCTCCACATAACCTCCCAGCATTAACAAGTGTTTCCAAAATTCATAACACCAAACCTGGACGCACGTAGGACTGAAAAGCCCTTGAGTTCCATCTTCCCAATTCTTGAATTTCCGCTGCCGACAAACCCAACCTTGAAGCTTCTGTTGCTGCCCCAATACAAAAGGAGTGAGAACCAAATTCCTCCGGATTTCTCCCTAAACTCAACAAACCCTTCTTAAAAATGGTAACAAACTGATACTTCGATAAAGCCGACCCGTCCGCGTGACATAAAAAGGCCACTCCAGACTCCACTCGTACCTCCAAAAATTCCTTAACGTTCTTCACTGGACAAACCACGCAGTTATCCACACTGGATAAACCAACTCTACGCCCCCTACCCAACTGATCAGTCTTAGAGTTAGAAACCCAAATAACAATTTCCTTAACTCCCAACCAAACCGCATCAGCTCTCAAACCACCACCTCCTCTCCTAGAATTGCACACTAGCTCACCCACTCGAAATGCCCCAAAAAACCCCAAACAAAAAGCCGCCCTCATAAGCAGAACCTCATAAGGTGAAGAACAAAAATTCCCGACAAAATCCCATAGACCCTCCAATAACTGCTTCGAAACTGGACGCCGAGCGTCTACCCTGCACCTTCCCCTCACATAACCCCGAACTGCCCACTTGATAACAAAATCCTTGGTGACATCTCTTTTCCCCGATACCTGGAAAAGGAAAGCCAAGGCGGCCACCGACTGCCGTACCTCCTCAGGAGATGCCCCTGATTCGAATAACCGAATGAGGTATGCCCTAAGCAAACTCTCCTCATCCAATCCACCCACCAAAACGTACCTGAACCGTACAGCCAATGCGTCCCAATCCCTCCAAACTCGCGAGTAGGCCTTTCAAGAGGACTCAGACAAAGAACCTCTCACCCATCTTCCAAAAATTCCGAGCCTAGCTGCCAAAGGCCTTCTGGACAAGGCGTGCACACCTCTTCCGCCAATGGAGCCAGGGAACGAAACCTGTCCCACTGTAAATGAGACAAAGCATCCGCCACTGAGTAAAGGCAACCTGGAAGATGTCGTACCCTGCATAAAACATAAAATTTAAGACAAAGCAACGCAAAAATCTTCATAAATCTAATGACTGGAAATGATGAAGCTGACAAAGAATTAACCGCCGACACCACCGCCATGTTGTCAGAACGGAACAGAATCCTTCTCCCCTCCAGAACACCTCCCCACAGCTCCAAGTCCACCACTAATGGAAACAACTCCAAAAATGCCAAATTCTGCACCAATGAAGATGCTAACCAATGATCAGGCCAATGAGAAACACACCAACCTCCCCCAAAGTATACCCCGAAACCAACACCTCCCGAGGCGTCCGTGAAAAATTCCAGTTCCCTCGACAAAACTTCTTTCAGGGGAATATGGCCACCCCATTAAACAAAACCAAAAAGGATCTCCACACTTCCAAATCTTCCTTCATGGCACCAGATATTCTAACAAAATGATGACCTTCCCGAATACCCAGTGTCGCCAAAGCCAATCCTCGCAAAAAGACTCTTCCAACCAGAATGACCCTGCAAGCAAAATTCAAATGACCAATCAGCGATTGCAGCTCTCTCAACTGCAATTTCCTAACCGACAGGGCCCCTTCCACTTGCCTCAAAGCTTCCACCACTTTCCCCAAAGGTCGACGACACTCACCCTTAACCGAATCAATCTCAATCCCCAAGAAAGTGATGACTGACGCCGGACCTTCTGTTTTATCAGAAGCCAAAGGAACACCAAATCGGTGTGCCACCCACTGAAAAGACCGAAGAATGTGCAGACACTCTCCTGTCCCTTCCCTACCCACGCACAAAAAATCATCCAAATAATATGTCAAATTAGCCGACCCTGCCACTTCACGACCCACCCATTCCAAAAATGTACTAAAACACTCAAAAAAGGAACAGGAAATGGAACAACCCATAAGCAAACATAGATCCACATAAAATTTGCCTTCAAACCAAAACCCCAGAAGATGATGACACGAAGGATGAATAGGTAATAGCCGAAAAGCCGACTCAATATCCACCTTAGCCATCAAAGCCCCCTTTCCTGCATCCCGAACCAAGCTAACCGCGGAATCGAATGACACATACGTCACCGAGGCCAACTCCTCACCAATATCATCATTCACCGATCCTCCCCGCGGATAGGATAAATGACGAATCAAGCAAAGCTCTCCCGCCTTATACTTCGGCACCACCCCCAAAGGGGATATCCTCAAATCCCGCACCGGCGGAGACGAGAATGAACCTGCCATCCTACCCGCCCCGATCTCCTTAAACACCTTCTCCCGAACTACCTCCGGATAAACTCTAGCCGGCTTTAAATTTCTTAACTTGCCACCCCCTGGCCTTACCACAAAAGGAAGCCGAAAACCATCACCAAAACTGTCCTGCAGAAACTCTGCATCCCTACGTCTTCTGTAAAGCCTTAGCCACGGTAACATTGCGTTGGGTTTTACGGGGAAGCCCCCATCTCCAGACCCTCCAAAAGGCAGACCTCCCTGTCTTGCCCTCTTAAAACATCTGGACAATGAATGCAATCCTCCACAATTTGAACATTCATGCTTGAACCTGCACCCATTACCAAACTTGCACTGACCCTCGTTAAACTGCCAGCAAGATCCCTTTTTAACACCTACCGGTGGAGAACTGACCCCTCCCCCACCGGCGCCCCCTGGAATGGGCAAAGCCTTCTGAGCCCCCATCAGACGCAACCACAGTGTAATGTCCATCTGATCCCACCCCATCCCTGGGTGAGCTGCCAAACGTTGCCTAAACTGCTCATAGTATTTCCACCATGCCCAACCACCATAAATCCGATAAGCCTCCCAAATCCCATCCACATAACAAAAAAGAGCCGAACAGTGTTGTGGGTTCTTCTCCCCAACCACACTTGCCAAAATACAAAAAGCCCGGAGCCAATTCCCAAACGACTTAGGAATCCTCCGATACCTCTTTTTCCTTTCACCTTCCTCCTTTAAACCTTGCTTAGATGAATCATCCGTAACCCCTGCCACCTCATCCAACGGAAGCAGGGAAAAAAGCTCCACATACTCACACCGCCAGATACCTTCTTTAACCTCTTGTTTCAAATGAAACCCCAAAGGACCAGAAAATGACACGTATGCATTCCTCCTGGCCACATCCGCCACCCCTGCGGACTCACCGAGTGAACCCGACACACCACTCGGTCCTATTGAAGCCAGTGCTTCACCCCAGGAGCTCCACCAACTCTCCCAACTAGCCCACCTTCACCCCTCCATGCTTGAGACAAATCAACTCCCTGGCTCACACCCCCTTTCGAAACCGACCAAGCTTCAAAGGCCCCCTGTAAAAAAGACAGGAAAGAACTCATATCACCTCCACTTCCATTACCTGTCGCCACACTAGGTCCAGCCGAACTTCCTGGAACCTCCTGCACCACAGTCTCCGAACCCCTCATTCCAACTCCACCGACTCCATCAGCCTGGAAACCACCAACGGGCTGCGGACTCCGCTCCCGAACCATCGCACTGTGGACGAAAAAACATTTGTGCGATGAGCCTCAGAACCCGAAGTACCATAATCATTATCCCGCTCCACCACACCAAAATCCGGAGCCACTCCACCGTCACCATCTGAACACCAATTTACTCCTGAGTGACCTCATCCCGCACACCACCACCTTGTGCCACACCACCGTCCACATCCCCATCCACCAACTGCCTTACCGCTGAAACATCCGTCCCCGAGACAGACCTCGCTCCACCTCTGGGATCCCTGGCGGACCACCGAACTCTTCTTCTACCCGAGGAACTCCTCGACCTCCGGACTCCTTCTCTCCTGGTAGCGCTCACCACACCACCCCTCCGACCAGAAGGATCCTTAGCCCCCGATACCGGCCTCGAGCCTCTACCTTCCACACTTCTGGAAACACTCACGCCAGCCTCAGTCCCAACTGCGTCACCTCCAGCCAACATCTGCCGGGCCAACCGTCCTCGGCCTCTCATTGCCTCCAACCTCAACCTCTCAGGCGCTGATCCACCGCTGGATTCTCCTCCCGGACTGAAACGCTCCGGAGGCCTAGAAATCCTGACAGGCCGAGCTCCCACTTCCGACTCCGCCACCAGCACTTCCGACAAACTTCTTCTCGCCCACTCCACACCACGATGCTGAGCCGCCTCCTGCACTTCCTCCAACAGCGACTCCAGCTCACCGCCGTCCGCCATACTCAAAGACAATTTTAAAGCAGAAAAGCCGAAAACACCGCTCTCTGACGCAGCTCAAGAGTTTTCCAGCTCTACCTCAGGAGAAAAATGCGCACAGCGCCTCTCCACATGCGCCTCAAGTACCCTCCTGGTGACTCCTCCCACACCTCTCCCGCTCAAACCTCCACACACGCTGAAACCCTTCTAGAAAAATCCTCCCTGCATCCTGGCATCAGAGGCAACTTAAGGGCCCTACGCCTTAGGTGTTTCAGGCCTTCATTAACACTCGTTAATTTGCGATTCATAGCGTGAGCTTACTGTACTTTGCGCTCCCTATACTTAACATGGGGAGCACAAAGTGAAAGCACAGATTAATGAGCCTTAGGATCACTTGGTCCTAACGCTGGTTAATAAGAGCTGGTGCTAATGGAAAAGTTACCACCAGCTCACAGTTGTAGGTAATGGATTGCGCTGCTGCAGAATCCGTTACCTGCAGCTCAAACCCCCCCAAAAAACAAATACTCACCTCTCATCCTGCACGGCAGAACGGCAGCCTGATCCGCTGATTCTGGCCGCCGGGAGCAGAGGGAGACTGGAGGAAGAAAGTCCCTTGTCACCCTTCGTGATCACTCTGCCGACCAGCAGGGTCTCGCGAGAGGTGAGATCCTGCCGGTCATTTGACCCAGCAGCACGATAATTCATGTATTCCTATGGATGCCATGGAGGGGCTGGCTGCCGGAATCAGCACCTGCACCGCGATCTGCTGGATCGCGAGTGCTAATTTTTCCCCATATCATGCCGGTTTTACCTCAGGGGACACGATAGTCCCCAAACTGTTTTATTTTTACTCGGTTCACTGAATTGAACACCAGAGAGAAGGGGGTCCCGATCAGTGACTTGGTAAGGGATCCCAAGTTTTCTGAGGGCCACCCTGTTTAAGACTATTGTTAGCCTAGTTTTTTCCTGGGCTTTATAAGGACCGGTAGCTCAGCCTTTCTCCTGGGATGGTTATTATGACCCATGTGCGGGTCACTACACCCTGCGATGTAAGGTCTGACAAACAGGGCCGGTGCTAGACTATTTTGTGCCCTAGGCAAGACCAGCGACTTGCGCCCCCCCAAAAAAAACACTGCACATTACTGTGGAGCTCTGTGATACCCTCATAAACATCGCACATTACTGCAACAGCACACATGGGTATATATTGCCCACAGCTCACATGGATATATATTGCCCCCAACTCACATGGGTATATATTGTCCCCAGCACACATGGGTATATATTGCCCCCAGCACATATGGGTATATATTGCCCCAGTACACATGGGTATATATTGCACCAGCACACATGGGTATATATTGCCCCCAGCACACATTGATATATATATTGCCCCCAGCACACATGGATATATATATTGCCCCAGCACACATGGATATATATATTGCCTCCAGCACACATGGATATATATATTGCCTCCAGCACACATGGATATATATATTGCCCCCTGCACACATGGACATATATATTGCCCCCAGCACACATGGATATATATTGCCTCTAGCACACATGGATATATATTGCCCCAGCTCACATTGGTATATATTGCACCCAGCACACATGGATATATATTGCCCCAGCACACAAGGATATATATTGCTCCCAGCACACATGGATATATATTGCCCCAGCACACATGGGTATATATATTGCCCCCAGCCGCTCACACATGGGTATATACTGCCCCCAGCAGCTCACACATGGGTATATACTGCCCACAGCAGCTCACACATGGTATATACTGCCCCCTGAAGCAGGGGGAGATGGACAGACAGGGAGACGTCACGGACAGGACAGCAAGGGGGAGACGGACAGGCAGGGGGAGATGGACAGACAGGGAGACGGACAGGACAGAAATGGGGAGATGGACAGGGAGACAGACAAAATGGAAGGAAAGGCAGGGGGAGACAAGGCACCCACATACACACTGCCCCCTCTCACCTAAGGACTCGCTGTCCAGCACCCGCAGATCGAAGGCCCCTGAGCTGCACGGCCCGCTCAGGGGATGCCAGAGGGTCGATCGGCGGCATTGTGGAGAGGCGGGCACCAGCGTTCAATCTGAACGAGGGGACCGCGCAAAACGTGATGACCGGCGCACTTCCGATGACGTCGTGCTCCACTGCGCTCCATGGACGGACCGACCATGGCAGCTGAGGGGGGGGCTCCCTCCCCGTTTTTTTGCCACTGCATGTGATGGGTCTTTCTGCCAGCCGCTGTCCTATCATGCTGCGCGCTTGCTCTGGGCGCAGCGTGATCGAAGACAGCTCGCGGTGGCTGTCCATGCTGAGGGGGCGGGGTTCTCCCCGCTTCCCTCACTCTCTATTGGACAGCCACCGCGAGCTTTCTTCTCCATGATCACGCTGCGCCCAGAACAAGTGCGCAGCGTGATAGTTCAGAGTGACAGCAGCCGGCGGAGAGACCCATCACACCTTTGTTGGTCTCGGCTGCGCCCTGGGCAGCGCTGCGCTCTGGGCGGGCGCCTAGCGGCAGCGCCGGCCCTGCTGACAAAACACATGGCGCTTCATGATACTGCATGTTCAAAAGCTTCATGTAAGCCATGTGTGGGTTAAGAGGCAATCATTCCCTGAGCTGGTGTATGTTTTATATTATTTTCTAGCAAAGCCAAGAGGTTAATTATATATATTACGTTTAAACCGCTGGTGGGCAGAATTTACTGGTTTGATGGTGGAGCTTCAAAGTCCATTTTAGTCTGTTTATCCTGTGATGCTAAGTGGACTCGCAATTTTATTCCCTTTACCTTTATTTCACTTACAGGGTTATTCAAAGAGATCCGAATGGCTGCTGAAAGGTAACCGAACGCTGAAATTCAGCGTACGGTTATCTTTCCTGGCCATTCGGCTATCCAGAGAGCAGGCAATTCGCCAAATCCTGAGCGAATTGCCTGCACATACGGTGCTTGTTCGTTGCCTGTTCGATGGCAGCGAAATCCCCATAGAGAAGCAATGCTTCGTCTATTCAGAGAACACAAAACCAGCAGTGAAAAGTTGCCAAATTGCCCTGCCATTCGGTGGTTTAATTCGGCAGGTTTATCCAGGCGAATCCCATAGGCTTCCATGTTAAAAATATTCCTGTTTTAATTCAATATCTAATAAACTGTTCATTATAATATTCTGCAGTAAAAAAGTCTCTTTATTTATAGATTTTTTTAGGACCTTTTAGGCATTTTGCTAAAAAAAAAATTACGGTTTTTTTGTTTAATCGTTTTTTTCTTTTTTCTGTAACAGCCCTTTTTATTATCATTCATTAGATCTTATATGTAAATTTCAGACATTTTCGTTCTGTAGTTTGTTTGCAAACAGCGTTTCACTTTTCAAACATTCAAGTGTACTGGGTTGTTTTTTCACTCCATTCGTCTGCGGTGTCGGGTTTTTCCGGCTGCTGCTCTGCGCTTTGATCGGCTCCTGCTCGGGTTTCTCCGGCGTCTTCGGCGGGGTTAATCCAGATGTTTTTGCAGGTTTCGGTGTGCATTCACCCTCGTTTTGCGATGAGTTTTCTGGGCGGCTTTTGACTGGACTATGACGGCCCTGTGGTGCTTGCTGAATACACCGCAGGGTCACCGAAATGGGATCGCCAAATCGTACCTAATTGAAGAGAACGAAAAGACACCGAACGTGCCAAACCAAACTTTTCGATTCCCTTTGAATAACCCTGACTGTGTTTATTTTAACTTATGGTTGTGAATGGCAAGCCAAAATCCGAGCCAAAACATATATATATATATATGAGAAACATCGGCACAGCCATAGATATTTTTTCAATGTAATGTCACGGTTGACAAATCATGTCACTGTTTAACAATTTGAATTATAAAGCCGTTGTGTTTTCTTTTAAATTTTGTCTGAAATATATGTTTCTGTATGACTGAGTTTATCAGTAACCCTTTAAGGACCAGAGATAAAAAAAATCATTAAATTTTGTACTTGTTTTTACAACGCACTGAAAAAGTATCTGTCTGACGGCCGGGGGGAAAAGGGGAGGGCCGATTTACTTACACCGCCAAAAATCTGTCATTCTGTCTGTGCTGATGTGTCATTAGTAAATGCTAAGCCAGCCATTAGCTGGGTAATGAAAACGGGCCATTGTGTGCCACTCTTACCCACCCACTTAAGTGTATTCATGAATCAGAAATGTAACTATCAAAGAAAAAGAAGAAGAATAAAAACACTCTACGGGCCATTAATTGTGTGACAGACGTGCTGCGCTATGTGGGGAAGGTGAGGACTGACAGATACGATAGGATAATGTAACGTTCATTATTTCTTAATGTGAGGATCTCCATAAGCCGTGGTTTAAATGGACTTGATGTCACAGACAATGCAATCACCGAGAACAGTCTTTCTCCACTCCAATCCTCAGAACCCACTAACAGGACAGGTTTGCAGGATATCTGAAGGTGATATGATTTGCTGCTCAGTGGTTGCAAGATTCACAGGGTTATTCAAAGAGATTCGAAACGTCATCGCACGTTCGGTGACTTTCTGCTCCCCGCACTTCGGGGCGATACGGTGAGCCTATTTCGCCGACCCGGCGGTGTATTCAGCAAGCACCGCAGGGCCCCCGTAGTGCAGGGAAAAGCCGTCGCAAACCTGCCGAACACTAAACGAACACTCACCGAAACCCACAGAAAACAGCTGGATTAACCCCTCCGAACACGCCGGAGAAACCCGACTAGCCGCCGATCACAGCGCAGAGCAGTCGCCGGAAAAAGCCGTCACCGCAGATGAACGAGGTGAAAAATAAAACAGTACACTGGAAAGTTTGAAAATTGAAACGTTGTTTGCAAAACCACTACTGAATTAAAATGTCTGGAATTTACATATAAGATCCAATGAATGATAATAAAAAGGGCTGTTACAGAAAAAAGAAAAAACATTTTTAAAAAAACAGAAAAAAAAGGACAAAAAATTCCCAAAAAATACCTAAAAGATCCTAAAAAATCTATAAATAAAGAGACAATTAACAGCAGAATAAAATAATAAATGGCTTATTAGATATTGAATTAAAATGGGAATCTTTTTTAACATTGAAGCCTATGGGATTCTCCTGAATAAACCTGTCGAATGAAACCACCGAATAGCAGGACATTTCGGCAACCTTTCTCTTCTGTTTGGTGTTCTCTATGGGGGATTTCACTGCCGTCGAACAGGCACCGTATGTGCAGGAAATTCGCCAGTATTTGGGAATTGCCTGCTCTCTGAATGTCACGGATCCCCCTGATTACTATAGTGTTGGTCCCTATACGCAGGTCTCTCTCTAACCTTCCGATCCTTAGAGTGGTCGGCACGTCTAGACAGACTACTAGGATGGCAGTACAGAGCACATACAAAAAGAGACGTCACGAATCCCTCTACTCTCTGACTAGTAGTCCCTTGAGACAGGACACTCTCTACCCTTCCGATCCTTAGAGTGGTCGGCACGTCTAGACAGATTGCTAGGATGGTAGTACAGAGCACATACAAAATACAAGGGGTGGTCTGATGTGCCTAGGGTGCCACACAGACTGACCTCCGCACCAGAATAGAGGAGTGATACAAATGCCAGGGGTCGAGACACAGAATGGTCGCTTGCGAATGCCAGGGGTCAATACACGGAATGGTTCGTTCGCCAAAGCCAGGGGTCAAATACACAGAATAGTCGTTTTGCCAATGCCAGGGGTCGATACACAGAATAGTCGTTTTGCCAATGCCAGGGGTCGATACACAGAATAGTCGTTTTGCCAATGCCAGGGGTCGATACACAGAATAATTCTTAGCCAGAAACGCACAAGAGCTCTGCGGGAAGTAACTACCACGTCAGGGCACTGGCATAGTGGAGAAGCTGGGTTTTAAACCCGACGGGTCCGCGTCATCACGCGAGGCCCCGCCTCCCGGCGTCCCACGTGTGCGGAAGCGACCGGCGCTATTTACTCGGCGCCTGGCCAGCGAGCAGCGAGGACGCTGCTGCCAGGCGCCGCCGGAACGGGGGTACGTGACAGAACCCCCCCCTCAACGGGCGGCCACTGGACGACCCCCAGGGGCATGGGGATGAGCCAAATAGAAGGCCTTCACTAACCGAGGGGCATGGACCTCGGCAGCCGGAAGCCAGGAGCGATCCTCAGGACCGTAGCCCACCCAGTCAACCAAGTAGTGCAGGCCCCCCCTAGACCTCCTGGCGTCCAGAATGGCCTGCACCTCAAACTCCTCTTCGCCCTCCACAGAGACAGGAGGCGGAGGAGCACGGACCCTGGAGTAACGATTACACAACAGTGGCTTCAACAGACTCACGTGGAAAACGTTGTGTATCCTGATATGGGAGGGCAGTGCCAAGGCATAGGAAACCGGGCTGAGTCGCCGCAGTATCTTGTAAGGGCCTATGTATCTGGGGGCTAGTTTCATCGATGGTACTAAGAGCTTAACGTTCCGCGAAGAAAGCCAAACCCTGTCCCCGACTTGATACACAGGTGCTGGTCCCCTACGTCTATCGGCCTTCGTTTTCTGGACAATACTGCTCCTCTCCAGTGCCTGTTTAACCCTCCCCCAGGTCTCAGTCAATGACGCCAAGTGCTCATCCAGAGCAGGAATCGCGGTATCAGGAAATGCAGTGGGAAGCACGGGAGGATCAAATCCGTAAACCGTGAAGAAAGGGGAATGACCACTGGCTTCACTCACGGCACTGTTTAGGGCATACTCGGCCCAAGGTAGCAGGTCTGACCAATTATCCTGTCGTTCAGATATGAAACACCTGAGATACTTCTCAACATTTTGATTGGCCCTTTCTGCTGCTCCGTTCGTTTGGGGGTGATAGGCCGAGGAGAAGGACAGGTCTATTCCCACATTCTTGCAGAACCCCCTCCAGAATCTGGAGACAAACTGGGTCCCCCTATCAGAAACAATCCCAAGAGGGATACCGTGTATGCGGACCACATTGGCGATGAAAATGGGCACCAGCTCGGCTGCTGACGGTAGTTTCCTAAGAGGAACATAGTGACCCATTTTGGAAAAGCGATCTATAATCGTGAGTATAACAGTATTCCCTTTGGACTCGGGTAACTCTACTATAAAATCCATGGCTATCTGCGACCATGGTCGTTCGGGGATAGGCAGGGGCTGGAGTAAACCAATGGGCGCTGTCTTAGGACTCTTATTTCTTGTGCATACCTCGCACACGGCTACGTAATCTTTAATATCCCGGCGCATCGTGGGCCACCATAGCAGTTTTCGGATGCTAGCCACTGTTTTGGTGATCCCCATGTGCCCAGAGGTTTTATTGTCATGGTAAATCTTAAGGACTTCTTCTCTTTCCTTCTCAGGTACAAAGAGCTTCGCGGGAGGCCTCCCCCCCGGAGCCTTATCTTGCACAGTCTGCAATCGGATCATCAGAGGGGACGAGACACTAATCGTGGTAGAGGCTATAATCCTCTCCTGAGGTACAATGGGATGTTGATCCTGAATGTTATGTTCATAGGATTCATACTGTCTAGATAACGCATCTGCTTTAATGTTTCTTGACCCAGGTCTATACGTGAGGACGAAATTAAAACTTGAAAGAAACAAAGACCATCTCGCTTGTCTGGCGTTCAATCGTTTCGCGTCTCCAATGTACGTGAGATTCTTATGATCGGTTATGATAACGATTGGGTCTGTAGATCCCTCTAATAAGTATCTCCACTCTGCCAAGGCTGCAATAACTGCTAACAACTCTCTATTACCGATATCATAGTTTCTCTCGGCCGGAGACAACTTCCGGGAATAGAAACCGCATGGATGCAAGGGTTTGTCAGGAGCCTCCCTTTGGGACAAGACTGCTCCAAGCCCAGTTCGGAGGCGTCAACCTCGAGTTGGAAGGGCAGAGCTGGATCAGGATGTCGGAGAACAGGGGCAGTCGTGAATGCCTGTTTGAGGGCCTCGAAGGCTTGCCTGGCCTGGGGTGTCCACTTCTGATTTCCCACCCCTTTCTTAGTCATGGCCGTGAGAGGAGCTACCAAGGCCGAAAAGTCTTTAATGAACCTTCGATAATAGTTGGTAAAACCTAGAAACCTCTGGATGGCTTTAAGCCCTTGGGGTAGGGGCCAGTCGAGGATTGCCGACAATTTACCCGGATCCATCTGAAACCCCTCAGGGGTTATGATATACCCAAGGAAGTGCACCATCTCTATATCAAATAGGCACTTTTCTAATTTGCAGTATAACCCGGCCTTCAATAGTCTCCTTAACACTTGTTGCACATGGGCGTGATGGGTCTCCTTATCTGGAGAGTATATCAGGATGTCATCGAGATACACTATGACGAATGTTTGCAGAAAATCCTTTAGGTGTCATTTATGAGATCCTGAAACACAGCTGGCGCGTTACATAACCCAAAGGGCATTACCAGGTATTCGTAATGCCCGCTACGCGTATTAAAAGCCGTCTTCCACTCGTGCCCCTTTTTCACCCTTATCAGATTGTAGGCTCCGCGTAAATCGAGCTTCGTGTATATACGGGCCCTTTCAGTCGGTCGAACAACTCTGTTATAAGGGGTATGGGATATGCATTTCTTATGGTTATTCTGTTTAAACCTCTATAATCTATGCATGGTCGCAAGTCTCCCTCTTTCTTGGAGACGAAAAAGAAACCAGCTCCTGCTGGGGAGGAGGACCGTCTAATGAATCCACGCTCAAGATTCTCTTTTATATATTCCTCCATAATATCGTTCTCCTTTTGCGACAAGGGGTATACATGTCCTCTGGGAGGCATAGTACCGGGGAGTAACTCTATGGCACAGTCATACGGGCGATGTGGTGGTAAAACCTCAGTCCTGGCCTTCGAAAAAACCTCTTTTAATGCCTGATAACAGTCAGGGACTACTGTGGATAAAGGAGGTGCTGTGGCGATATTAAGGCTACCAATAACAGTGACCCTGCCCATACATTTCGACTGACAACTGGGACCCCAACATTTTATGTCTCTCTGGACCCAATCAATCACCGGGTTATGCTCAGTCAACCATGGAAACCCTAGGACGACGGGGCATGAGGGAGAGTCAATAATCTGGAATCGTATGGTTTCCCGGTGCAAAACTCCTGTTTTCATGCATACCTCTATAGTGTCGTGGGTGATATGGGGACATGACAAGGGTTTCCCGTCTATGGCCTCCACCATTAGAGGTCTTTCTTTGAGAACTAGAGGCATGAGGTTCTTGGAGGCAAACACTCTATCCATAAAGTTACCTGAGGCTCCAGAGTCTAGGAACGCCTCAGTCTCGAGGTGCACCCCCCCCCAGGTTAAGGAGATGGGCACCAGAATCCGGGTTTTTTTTTTTTCGTTATCAACAAAGGAGGCATAGAGTGAACCGATTACCTGGCTAGTAGGTGTTCTCTGGCCCGGCTTGCCAGTGTCACCCCTGCCACCCCTGGGTCTTTGAGGACATTGAAGACGAAAATGCCCTGCCCCGGCACAGTAAAAACAGAGCCCCCTTTCCCTTCTGTGAGCTCTCTCAGCCTCCGAAATACCTGTTCTACCTATCTGCATGGGTTCCACGACCGGTAGATCGGTTCTTTCTGGCTCTGGAGTACCTGACGTACTGGTGTGTCTGGGTACTAAGGGTAAAGGAGGCAAAACCCTTCTGGGTCTGTCTCTAGAATGCCTCCTGTCCCTAATTTGGTCGTCCATGGCAATACAGAAATCAACCAAATGGTCCAGATGTTCGGGCAACTTCAAGGGAGCCAGCTCAAACATCAAAGCCTCGTTCAGGCCTTCGGTAAACGCCAAGGTTAAAACGTCGTTAGGCCAGTGTACCTCAGAAGTCAAGGTCTTAAATTCTATGGCATAGTCAGAGACTCTCCTATTACCTTGCTTAATGTGGAATAAGGACCTGCCTGCATTGGTGGCCCTTCTAGAGGGGTCAAACGTACGTTTTAGTTCAGAGGTAAAGCCCTCATAGTCATATATGATGGGCTTTTTGTTTTCCCACAATGGTGTGGCCCACAGTAACGCTTTATCAGTTAAATGGTTAATTAGGTAGCCTACTTTGGCTTTATCGGATACACAGGACCCTGGATTGTTCTCGAATAGAATCTCCAGTTGGGTCAAAAAACCCCGACACAAGTTAGGCGTACCATCATAGCGTACGGGTGCCTTCATACTGAGCCTACACCCCTCGGGTGAGGCGGAACTGGCCCTAGGCAATACTGGTTCTGGAGGACTTGCAGTACCAGCAGTGGATCGATTCAACAGGGTTTGCAGAGCAAGAGCAATCTGGTCCATCCTGTGGTCCTGCTCTTCTTGTCGGGCTGCAATTCTTGTTAACTGAGAAGAGAGGTCTGCGGGATCCATTGGCCCTGACGTAATGTCACGGATCCCCCTGATTACTATAGTGTTTCCCTATACGCAGGTCTCTCTCTAACCTTCCGATCCTTAGAGTGGTCGGCACGTCTAGACAGACTACTAGGATGGCAGTACAGAGCACATACAAAAAGAGACGTCACGAATCCCTCTACTCTCTGACTAGTAGTCCCTTGAGACAGGACACTCTCTACCCTTCCGATCCTTAGAGTGGTCGGCACGTCTAGACAGATTGCTAGGATGGTAGTACAGAGCACATACAAAATACAAGGGGTGGTCTGATGTGCCTAGGGTGCCACACAGACTGACCTCCGCACCAGAATAGAGGAGTGATACAAATGCCAGGGGTCGAGACACAGAATGGTCGCTTGCGAATGCCAGGGGTCAATACACGAAATGGTTCGTTCGCCAAAGCCAGGGGTCAAATACACAGAATAGTCGTTTTGCCAATGCCAGGGGTCGATACACAGAATAGTCGTTTTGCCAATGCCAGGGGTCGATACACAGAATAGTCGTTTTGCCAATGCCAGGGGTCGATACACAGAATAATTCTTAGCCAGAAACGCACAAGAGCTCTGCGGGAAGTAACTACCACGTCAGGGCACTGGCATAGTGGAGAAGCTGGGTTTTAAACCCGACGGGTCCGCGTCATCACGCGACCCGCCTCCCGGCGTCCCACGTGTGTGCGGAAGCGAGGCGCTATTTACTCGGCGCCTGGCCAGCGAGCAGCGAGGACGCTGCTGCCAGGCGCCGCCGGAACGGGGGTACGTGACACTGAATAGTCGACTGGCCACGAAATGTCACCGTTCGCTGAGATTCAGCGTTCGGTTACATTTCGGGGCCAGATCGACTCTCTTTGAATAACCCTGTCAGTCTTCATTTCACCAAGGTAGTCCTTGAAATCTGTTTATACAGACGAGTGAGTGGTGGAAAGAATTGGTGTATATAAAACTAGATCTCACCTCCGGCGCCCCTCCTATAGACGTCAGACAAAGATATCCTGAGAAAATGATAAATGGGGTGGATCTATAATATAAGCACATATATATATAAAACAAATTGTGCAGTATTAACGGACACTTGAAGGTGATTAGCCCCCCAGGACCTCACTCACAAGATAACAAAGTATATCAAGCACATCAACAATACCGTTCCTTTTGGCTCATAGGATGTCCTTCTGGTATCTCCCAGCAATTTTAGGAATGATTGATTGGACTCCGTGGATGCAGTAAAAAGTTGAACTTTATTTGGATAAAAACAGATTGGTAAAACATTCCATCGCATTTCGTTCGTAATAAGAAATGGACTTCATCAGGGTTTCTTATTACGACGAAACGTGTTGGAATGTTTTGCCTATGGTTCAATCACTGACTCAAATCATTGTATTTTGTGGGATGTATTCAAAGGACATCACCAGGGGGTAGATTATAAATCTTTTAAGTCCCCGGTTTATCTCATTCAGCTGCCAGTTCTTATCTGGTTTAGCCCCAAAGAAGTTACTGTTAAATACTGCAAAGGATAAAGCAGAGCCACAAAGAATAACTCACCATATAAGGTTGGTAAATGTTGCATTGTGGGGAAAATACTCAGAATGGAAATAGGAGATAAAAACTAATTTTATTTTATTTTTAACATTCAATTAGGCCGGTTCCCAAAAATCTCGAAGCCTAGTAACCTAACCTAAGCTCAGCACTTGTAGGCAGGACTAAATCTCAGCACTCTGAGGGACGAATCCGTGTCCTCCTGGACCCCTCAGATGGGAGGAGGAGCAGAGAGCTCATAGCACCACTCCTACCACATTGAGTGGATGGAGTAGAGGTAACATCACTGCTCTATAGCTGTGGAGACACGGGTTTGAATCCTGGCCAGAGCACCTATCCAGTAAGTGTTCTTGGGCAAGACACCTAACGATACATAATTGCCTACCTAGGACATGCTTGGAAATGAGAGAAATCTCAATGTATACTTCCTGGTAAAATACTTTCTCAATTATTTTTTTTACTTCAAACGAAGAAAAAAATAGCAGCATGTGTTTTATAAAGTGGGTTTGTTTGTTTGCAATGCACAAGTAAACCAGTTACAGCTTATGGAAGTGGTCGTGTCACTTTAATTATATCCATTAGATAGGATTTACCTCCATTTAAAAATCTTGAATTTTTTTTACACATTTCTGCTAGATTACATTATTGTCTTTGCCTTTGAAAAGCAAAGAATTTTAATCGCGCTTTGTAAGAATAGATTGAATTTGTATGCTATGTTTAGCTCTATTCTCTCTTTGTAGCAGTGTTACAATGCTTTTGTATCATAGTTTTGAGTTTACCGAACTGTTAGGTTGACCTCTAACATAATGCGGAGTGTTAAGCAAACTGTAGGCAAAAAAAAGTATAATAATAAAAATCTAGTTATCGCTAATGGAAGAAAATTACCCCAAAGTGATGCTGGTCTGCTCGAGTTAATTTCCTTGCAGTGATGACTATTATTTATTAAGGTTACGGCTTTGATGCAACGAGAAAGAACCTTTTTTTATCGCAATTTACTTCAGGAATGAATTATCACTGACGGCAGCCTATTGTATGTTCCCAATTCATTTTACTCTAGGCATTCAGCAAGTGTCTCGGAATCCAAAGTGGAGGAACTTGATTGAGCATGGAGCTAAACACATATGTGCTTCAGACTTTATACGTTTGTATACAGTATATATTTGTCACAAAAAACAGGAGGAGAATACCCTAACACACAGGAACCAGGGCTTTTTTTGAGGCAGTACACGCAGGTACGCCGTACCGGCACCTCATTGCCAACCGCCCTTTGCTTTTTAATTTTTGACAGCGCTGGTATTGGACTCTCGGAGTCCGAATCTGGAGCTGTCTGGTCGGCGCAGGGGCGGATCCAGCGGCCGCCACGTTATTTCCTTCTACGAGCGGCCGCCTGCATGGATATCTGCCACTCGCCTGGGATCCATCCAGCAGCCAGCCGCGATCGAGATCGCGGAGTTCACGTGAACTCCGTGATCTTGCGAGATTACAGCTGGCAGCCGGCAATGACTCGGTGGGGCCTGGCAGAGGCGAGCTGGGGGCAATATATCCATGTGAGCTGGCCTGGGGCAATATATCCATGTGAGCTGGTCTGGGGCAATATATCCATGTGAGCTGGAGCAATATATCCATGTGAGCTGGCCTGGGGCAATATATCCATGTGAGCTGGGGCAATATATCCATGTGAGCTGGGCAATATATCCATGTGTGAGCTGGGGGCAATATATCCATGTGTGAGCTGGGGCAATATATAATGTGTGAGCTGGGGCAATATATCCATGTGTGAGCTGGGATAATATATCCAAGTGTGGGCTGGGGCAATATATCCATGTGTGGGCTGGGGCAATATATCCATGTGAGCTGGCCTGGGTCAATATATCCATGTGAGCCTGGGGCAACATAACCAGTGTGAACTGGGGCAATATATCCAGTGTGAATAAATGAGTAGTTATTAGGACACGAAAAATCGTCATAATAATCAGTTTTCCCCTGGGCGTGAGAGTACTCCCACTTATTTTTCCAGAAAAAAAGCACTGACAGGAACTAAGCCCCAACCTAACCACCAGTCCTTAGAATTGCAGGAAAAAAGAGCTATCTAGGGACAGACAAAAAATAAAAGGATCAAGAGAAAATCAGAGTCAGACAATGCAAGGCAAAAGTCCTACACAGCTAGGGTAGTCACACAAGTTAAAGTCACAGGAATACAGAAAAGTCAAAATACAAGCCAGGAATCATACACAGATAAGCAAATACAACAAGGAACATTCTCTCAATTAAGTATAAACCACAACAGGGCACTGAGAAAATGTTGGCCGTGATTTATATAGCCATACACTAGATTTCATTGGGCTGTGCCATTTTTGTACACCAAAACGTCCATGATCTGCACACCAGGTTCTACGACTGACACATGGAAGGGGAGCTATAAAAGTTTGATGCCAACTGACATCCAGCATCATTGATGCCGCTAAGTGGGAGTACAGTGGCAATTGCAAGCTGCAAGCCATGGGAATGATGCAATGGTCTGCAAGAAGCAGCAGAGGGTAAGAGACATTGAGTCCGATTCGTGACAATATTTCATAATAATCAAATGAAATCAAACCAGATGTTGGAATTTAAGCAAACAAGGTGATCGGTCGCTCTTCATCTTACATAACGTAACAACCATTAAAAGATCTAAAATCTGTAATGGTTGCGTTGGACATAATGGGAGTCGCACATGGTGGGTGGAGAATCTCCAAAGTCACCATATGTTGCATATCTCTAATGTGGGCACCAGTCGATATTGGACAGAGCTGCAAGGAAAAAGTCAGCCATTTTATTATACCCTGAGCTGAGGTGACTGCTTGTACTAACCCATGCCCTGAAAAACATTAATAATTTATGTTATCTTTATGTTTATGTTATATTCCCTTCTGTGCTCCTACAAAACCAGTATGGCTGCATTCAGCCTTAACTAGCATCTTTTGTAACGGTGTTTCTGAGACCAATGATCATACACATTGCTTCTGAGACCATTTAACACCATTTAAAAATAACATGAATCTATGTTACATCCCCTTTTTAACCTCCCATGATGCTATGGGAAATGCTTTTAAATAAATAATGAGCATAATCCAATGATAAAATAAAATGGGGCCCTAGATTACAACCCAGGGGGATGAGGATACGCAAATCGAAAAAGCCCATGACCCTTCTTCCATTTGTGGTTCGCCATTAACGGCTCTATTTCGGCTGAAACGCTGCACCAATGGCTTCAGTTGGATTATATTTTGGCCTCCATTCACTACCAGCAAGTTTGCATCACTTTGTATCACTTTGGTTCAGTTCTGAATTCGGTCTCATTTTGAGATGAGCGAGTTACTGTGGAATAGCTCGTTATTCTCCTGATATACATAAAGTGTATGAGTTGTTAATTTACAGTAAGCAGCCACAATGGCAACCGCAACGCCAAAGCCACAAGAAAAGCTTGTGGTTCAGTTGTGTTATCTCCTAGAGTCGTAATGGCTAATGGTTCCACCCGTTGACTTAACATCACGGTTGGAATCAGGCCCGTGTTGTATAGTAATATATTGGAACTCAAAAATGTATATTAGCACTTTTTATCATGTTTGGGGAAGGAAACCCATCTTCCAACCTAAACACATCTCACTTGCTAAACACAAAAGTTCGAAGTGGACATATAAGAACATTTCCACCGGCCAAGTATGAAACAGAGGCGATACTCAAACAAGAACTTATTTCTGATACGTTCTTCTTTCTTCCACAGCATCGCAGTGTAATGAATTGTTGACTTGTCAACAGCCGGGTTATTACAAGATTTTGAAGTATTAACTTTTGCCTGTTTGCTGTGTTTTCTCTCCAGACTTTTCTGTTTAATAGTTTCTCGATTTAATAAGTTCTTTCTGCAAGTAATATGCATATCTCATCTCACTTACAAATGACTTTCCATGTAATTCAACAATGCAAACGCTTCTCTTCAAAGTTAAATAAATAAGAAACGGAAAACAAATATTTGCCCAGATCTACGACTGAAAACAGTTTATCCATAAGAAGAAAAAAAAGAGAGTGATACAAGACATAAAAACATCTAGGAAAAGAAATGGTTTGGGATTTTATGATCCACGTAGAGACAAAGAAGAAAGTGGTTTAATGCTCTATGTAATGGATGTGCCAGTACTCAAGACATGTCCTCCGGGTATCTGAATAATGGATGTGCTAGTACTCAAGACACGTCCTCGGGAGAAATGGTATCATCTTGAAATAAACTGTTGAGGCTGGTTCTACCGTTATGGATGTTAAAGCTCATTTAAGAAATAGGATTAAATTCCGCCAAAGCTAGTACAATAACATGAGATTAAAACACTAATCACTGTGTTAAAGCTAGCAGGAAGGGCCAAGTTGCTGCAGCTTCAACATAAAAACCCTGGCAGCTCCTTTCCTGCTGTGTCCTGTAAGTTCCAGTCCAGGTGTTGCACTTACCCTGATCCCCCCGTGAAGGCAACCACATGTACTCCCATCTAATGAGCCCTGTGAATTCCTAAATAAGGGAGGATTTCCCAGAGTACCTCACTTCAGCTTTGCCAATACTTGGTGTGTATGACTAAATGTGAAGTCTGCTCCCCCAGCCTTTGATCCTGTTTCACTTTCAAATCATGTTCCTATTTCACCTTCAAGCCTTGTTCCTGTACCATAGTCTTCAAGCTGTGCCGTGTTCCACAGTCTTCAAGCCGTGTGCCCCGTGTTCCAGCTAGACTCCAGTCAGCCGTCTTCCTGTCCTGCCTGTCTGCTGTCTCTAAACCTCTTGTGAACTCATGATGTGTTGCCCTCTGTGCCACCCTGCCCTCCCTCTGTATCTCCACCCTGTCTTGTCCCATGGTCATCCCTTTTCCTGTCCTATCCCTCACCATCTTCCTAGATCCCTGCCTTGCCATTACATTTCCATAACTTCTATATTCATTCCAATAAACCCCTTTGGACCCTATTTATCTCTTTGCCTATTTGCATTACCTCATCCTGGGCTCATACTCTCACCCTTTGATGCACAACCTATTACAGCTTGGATTCAGTTGTATTTTTAACATAAAGGGACACTGTAGCCACTGTAGCCAATGGAACTAAAGGCTTGGTGGGATGTGGATTGTTTTCCCTCTCACCTTGGGTGTCCAATCAAGCTGTGAGGGCCTTCTAAACTGGAGGCCGTCAATCAGTTTGTTCCATGTTTCTGGATATTAATGCATAGGAATAGCATGTCGATACAGAGCGTTCAGCCTGATCCATACTGTTCCACTCCACCAGCCTGCTTTTAGAATATCACCGGATCTCCCTCAGTGCTGTTCCTCCTCACTTGAGCATTGAGCCTCAAGGCTGCTGCAGCGTAAGAAAAAATATAGTCCCAACCATCCCCAAGCACAGCGCCTAAATGCCAGCTTAGCATTGCAGCTGCTGCCTTTCCAGCTGGTGGACTCTGCTCCCTTCTGTGAATTTGCTGAATGTGCTGTACCACTGTGGCAGGTTCCAAAACGCCATTACTTTTCACGCAAGGCCATTCCAGCACTATACCAGCACGTGGAAGACAATGTTATTGTCACGGGCTGGGCCTAGCATGGTGTGCAGGAGTATGAGTGTGAGCCCGGGATGCAGTAATATAGCAGCAGAAGACAGGTTACAGGCAGGTTACAGGGTTTATTTGTTACTACAAATGAACAAACGGAACTGAATAAACAACTGATACAGAGAACATAGAATAGCAGGGGGGAAAACGGGGCAAAGGAGGATACCGGTTATGAATGTCTTTGGTTCAAAGGGGATTCCAGACAAGGATCTCAGGAGGTCAAGGAAGCAGGTCTGCACTAGGCAAGGCTGGGAACTTCAATGAGGAAGCTTAGAGTAAGGGGCGTAGCTTCCTCAAATACAGGGTTGATTAGGGAGGATGAAGGGCAGGTGAGGTTCCAGGTCCATCATGCAAATCAAAGTCCAGGAAAGCATATGGAGACAAAAGTCCCGGAACCTGCAAATGTCAATGCAGGACATGGCAAAAAGGAGAACAAAGGGTGCCCCAGAGGGTCTGGGGGTTCGGACCATGATAGTTATCCAGTCATTGGGAAAGGCAGTCAGCAACAAGGTGCATGTGATCTTTAGACACGTGGTCCAGCAAGCATGGACAGGGCCGTTACATTTCATTCACGGCACACTGGGTAACTCTGATTGCAGCTGGGAGGGATCCAAGATGGGGCTCTGTGCTGGAGCTTGTTCATCCACCACGCCTCCAGAAACCTGCTTGTATGAGGTCTGTCTCCACCACCACCACCTCTCCCTCTTCCTCCTCCTTCTGTGTCTCTGGCGAAGTGGCAGTTAAACCGACGCCTGACAGGCTCTACGCAATGGCTCAAGCAAAAAGAAGCCATACTGTGCTTGAGCTGGTTTGTTTAGGGGACAGGAGCCACACCGGGCCAGAAATTCTGTCAGCTCTGCAGGGCCAGGTGCAGAGATGGTTAACACCACGCCAGCTTCAGCTAGGAATGATCATCTGTGATAATGGCAGCAACCTTCTCTCCACCCTACGCAAGGATAAATTGACGCATGTACCATGCCTAGCACACATCCTAAATCTAGTGGTACAGCATGTCCTAACCAAGTACCCAAGGCTGGCTGAGCTTCTCAGCAAGGTCCACCCCTGCATTCTTCCACAATACTACAGAGGATGCACTTGCTGGCCTGGCACCAAAAGCACAATATCTGGGTGCACTGAAGCCTTTACCAGATTCATACCTTTTTAATATAGGACAGCATGGTCCACCCCTGCATTCTTCCACAATACTACAGAGGGGATACTGTATGATAGTACTTGCAGGCCTGGCACCAAAATCTCTTTAAGCTCTGTAAATCTTTGGACTCCCACACTCAACACCTCTGGATTCCCACCTTCAATACCATTGCATATCTGGAATCGTATCTTCCACCCTGTAAATTACCTCCTATAGCTCTGCAACCTGTATTTCACCTACGTTCTGTGCCTTGTCTTTCTCGTGTATCCAGTAAGTCTCCTGTTGTGTTCCCCTTACTGTCTCTGTGTATTGTTATTCCTGTCTCACCAGCATCCTAGCCCCATTCCTGTCTTGCCAGTGTCTAGCCCCTGTGCCTCAGTCTCAGCCGGTCTCCCCTGTGCCTCCCCTATCCTCATTAGTATATATATTTCAGTTTTCCTATATTTTCTTTGTATCGCTACTGTCCAGATTATTCGTTTGCTTTGCTCCTTCAATAAACCCATTTAATTATCCCTGATACATGTCTCCTCTTTGTTTTACTGCACATTGGGCTCATACCCTCACCCCCCTTACAGCGAATGTGACACTGGTTGCACATTGCAGTCCGTATCCTCGGAAGGCTGTCCAGCAAGAGCTGATTGACAGCCCGCTAGGTGGAGGAATGTCGACTGATTTTGAAAGACTGTAACAGCCCTATCAAGACACCCAACACACGGAGAGGGGCCTGGGGGAAAACACTTAGCTCGACATGCTGACTGTAGTGTTCCTCTGGCATACAAAATGCGCTATAAGGTCAATAGCATTAAATTTATATGTGCTTTTATTATTATTTATTATTATTATTATTGTCATCATTTATATAGTGCCAACAGTTTCCGCAGCGCTTTACAATAACCAAAGGGAACTGTATACATATAAACGGACATAAGATGGAAACAAGAGGTGTAGAGGGCCCTGCTCATAGGAGCTTACAATCTAGAGGGATTGGGGTTGAGGAAGACAAGAGGAATTTCACTAGATAGCAGGATCATTAGTGCCAGTGGTTTGGGAATGGTGGGGCCATAGAAGCGGCTTCAAACAAGTGTGAGTAGGTGAGCAGAGGGATGAGTTGCATCAGTGATGTGGTACGCTAATCTGAAGAGATGGGTTTTGAGGGATTTCTTGAAGGCCTGAAGATCAGGGGATAGTTTGATAGGGCGAGGCAGGTCATTCCACAGAACTGGTGCTGCCCTTGAGAAGTCTTGGAGGCGAGAGTTGGCTGTGTGTGTGTAGACCGATGACAGGTGGAGATCACCTGCTGAACGGAGTTGTCTAGATGGGACGTGCTTGCGGAGTAATGAAGACATGTAGGGAGGGGTTGAGTTATTGAGTGATTTGAACGTGAGCGTCAGTATTTTAAACTGTATCCTGACACGTACAGGAAGCTAATGGAGGGACTGGCAGAGTGGAGAAGTACGCGAGGTGCGTTTAGTGAGAAAAATAAGCCTGGCCCTGCATTCATTACAGGTTGCAAAGGGGCATTACAGGAGTTGGGGAGGCCAATAAGGAGCGAGTTGCAGTAGTCAAGTCGTGAAATGACAAGAGCATGAACCAGCACTTTTGCGGTATCTTGTGTCAGAAAGGGGCGGACACGGGCAATGTTTTTGAGTTGAAAGTAACAGGATTTGGTCACTGTCTGGATGTGGGAAGAGAACGTTAAGTCAGAGTCAAAAGTGACACCAAGGCAGCGAGCCTGGGGTGTTGGGCTATTTTAAAGCAGTAATAGTATCACCAGCCTATCGACAGTCACTCGATGGCCACCATTAACCTCCCTGACAGTTTTCCCGAGTGTGGCTTGGGGTTAAATTTCTTTGCTGAAAGCGGTAACCACGAGCCACACTTGGGCTGGATACATACCTTCCTCACTGACCTCCTGCATTTGCATTTGCCTCTGTCCGATCACGGCATCCTGCTTCCTGGTTCCCTTCTCGAAAGAAGGAAACCAGGAAGCAGGACACTGCGATCGGCCAGAGGTGACTGCGGGGGACAGCGACGGAGCCCAAGGACAGGTATGTATCCAGCCCGAGTGTGGCTCGGGGGTTACCGCTTTCAGCATAGAAATTTAACCCCAAGTCACACTGTAATACTTCCAGGGAACTGAATAAATGGTACCGTTTCTGACATATAAAATATGTCAGAATCGGACCTCCAGGGTGGTTAATACCATTTGCCTATAGAGACTTTAACATCTGTCAAACTCCTTTTGAGTATACCCCACTCACATTTGCACAACAGCTCTGCAGTCCCATGAAAATGGGGCTACAGCTGTACAGAAAGAGTACTTTGGGGGCAAAAACGATCTGTCTCCATTACATTATCTTACAGGTATGCTCTTTCTAGGCCAAGAAATCAATGGGCCATTAGGATGGACATAAACTTAGACTCAGTAGCCACCAACAAACCCTTAGAACTGAAATCTTGATTACAGACATAGCAGGAATCATACACACTTGCCAGAGTTTGGTAGAAAAAAGAAAAGGTCAGCAAAACTGTCTAAATAAATGTAAAAAGTTACTCGTGGATCACAGAGGCGCAGTCACGCGTCTACTCTGCACTACAAAGAGCCGGATGAAAGATTATATGTTGGCAATTTGAACTGTTGGTTCAGAGATGGGATACAGTGTAGACTTGTGTTGGTTAGGAAGATAGTTTTTGTATGTCTTTCTTACACACTTTCTCGTAGATGAAAGACACAGTACTCGGTGATTATAGACTCGAGTCGGCTTTCATAGGTTTGGCATTGACTGACTTTCGAGAAGAGTGAATTTATTTCTCCCTGTGACACATGCTGTCCTTTCATCTCCTCCTGATGGCCTTACACAGGCTCCTGTTAAGATGTACAATCTGTGTTAAACACAGCGGGTATAAACCAAGAGGAATGTTTCCGAACGTACATTCAAAAACACTAAAGAGGAGAACTTTTATTTCCTTTTTGTCAGAGAAGCCTCCTGTCAGCATTTTCTTGCATCCCAACAGTTTTAAAAAGTTTCAATACAGTTATACCAGTTAATATTAAAGAACAAATTGAGAAAAAAAATCTATCTATCCACTTAAAACATAGGGGCTGCCCTAAACTTGAACATGCACCTAAATTTTGTATGACAGATAAATATATATATAAATAAATATATACACACACAGAATATAAAGGTTAGATGGATAGATAGGTAGATAGATATGGATAGATACATAGATGGTACAACTACTGTATATATATATATATATATATATATATATACGTATATATATATTAGAGGTGTGCATGGCTGGAAAAGTCGTATCATTTAGTTTCATCTTTTTTCAAAATAATTTTGTTTTCATTATTTTGTTTTGTAATTTTGTTTTGTTTCGTTATTTCATTTAGTCTTGTTTCGTTCGGTATATCGGATCACTAAAAACCCCATTGTAAGTAGGATTGATTCGATAGTTGATATCGAGTTGAATTTCAAATTACTAAATAAACCCCAATAAATCAAATCCTGCTGTTAAAAGGCAAGCTAGGGTTAAATGTTGAGCTGTCAATTGGCATGTGGTGATAACAACAGATTCAGCACCACAGGCCAATTTAAAGGGATGGGGTGCTTTGTGAAACAGTCAAACTAATCTGATTTGTTTCATAATGTCTTTTGCTTTAGTGCTTGTATTGTAATATGGGATCGATTCGATAGTCGAATTTCGGATCACTATATTAAACCCCAATAGATCATATCCTGCTCAGGAATCATTTAATCAATGGTTCTCTTGTGAAACAGTTTAACATATAAATTTTGTTATATACTGTTTCGTTTTGTTTTCGTTTCGTTATTTTGGAAGTACTTCCGAAATATGAATGAACGAATTTTCAAACGAATTGCCATTTGTTATTAAAGGAATGCACACCTCTAACTTATATATATATATATATATATATAGACCTGAGGATTAGAGTTATAAACTCGAAAACTTGTCTTTCAAATGTAACGTTAGTCCAATAAAAAAGGTATCACTATGCATTGCTATACTCTGATTTTTATATATATATATATATATATATATTACTATATTGCCAAAAGTATTTGCTCACCTGCCTTGACTCGCATATGAAATTAAGTGACACCCCATTCCTAACCCATAGGGTTCAATATGATGTCAGTCCACCCTTTGCAGCTATAACAGCTTCAACTCTTCTGGGAAGGCTGTCCACAAGGTTTAGGAGTGTGTTTATGGGAATTTATGACCATTCTTCCAGAAGCGCATTTGTGAGGTCACACACTGATGTTGGACGAGAAGGCCTGACTCTCAGTCTCTGCTCTAATTCATCCCAAAGGTGTTCTATCGGGTTGAGGTCAGGATTCTGTGCAGGCCAGTCAAGTTCATCCACACCAGACTCTGTCATCCATGTCTTTATGGACCTTGCTTTGTGCACTGGTGCACAGTCATGTTGGAAGAGGAAGGGGCCAGCTCCAAACTGTTCCCACAAAGTTGGGAGCATGGAATTGTCCAAAATGTCTTGGTATGCTGAATCATTCAGAGTTCCTTTCACTGGAACTAAGGGGCCAAGCCCAGCTCCTGAAAAACAACCCCACACCATAATCCCCCTCCACCAAACTTTACACTTGGCACAATGCAGTCAGACAAGTACCGTTCTCCTGGCAACCGCCAAACCCAGACTCATCCATCAGATTGCCAGATGGAGAAGCGCGATTCGTCACTCCAGAGAATGCGTCTCCACTGCTCTAGAGTCCAGTGGCGGCGTGCTTTACACCACTGCATCCAACGCTTTGCATTGCACTTGGTGATATATGGCTTGGATGCAGCTGCTCGGCCATGGAAACCCATTCCATGAAGCGCTCTGCACACTGTTCTTGAGCTTATCTGAAGGCCACATGAAGTTTGGAGGTCTGTAGCGATTGACTCTGCAGAAAGTTGGCATCCTCTTCGCACTATGCGCCTCAGCATCCGCTGACCCCGCTCCGTCAGTTTACGTGGCCTACCACTTCGTGGCTGAGTTGCTGTCGTTCCCAAACACTTCCACGTTCTTATAATACAGCTGACAGTTGACTGTGGAATATTTAGGAGCGAGGAAATGTCACGACTGGATTTGTTGCACAGGTGGCATCCTATCACAGTTCCACGCTGGAATTCACTCCTGAGAGCGACCCATTCTTTCACAAATGTTTGTAAAAACAGTCTGCATGCCTAGGTGCTTGATTTTATATACCTGTGGCCTTGGAAGTGATTGGAACACCTGATTCTGATTATTTGGATGGGTGAGCGAATACGTTTTGGCAATATAGTGTATATATACAGATATAGATGGAAAGGCAAACGTATACATATATATATATATGCTTTACTCTTAGGTGCTGAATTGAAATGTGTTATTTTTAAATGTAACGTTTTGTGGAAATGATGATAAAAAAAAAAAAAGAATAATAACATCTAATTGTCTTAGTCACTTTTGCAAATATTAAAGAGAACTTTATTTAGGTGCCCTAGGAGTTATTTTAAATTACATCCGCGCCTGGGAGTCAACGGTGATGTCATTTTAAATTGCATATTGTCACTTGTCTCTTCTAATTGCCTGAAGTCAAGTAAGTGACATCAGTGGAGGCACGTTGACCTGTCAAGATGTCAGGTTCTGTGATAGCGCAGAAAGTCATTTTCGGGAGCTTAGAAAAGTTACAAATTAATCATTTGTTAATTAAGTATCCCCTAATACTCAGGTTAAAATGACATTGATATTTAAAGGAGCAAATGGGTTATAAGTGTTAAAATATCATGTAAAAATTAAGTGAAAATTAAATACAACAGTCTGATATTTAAGCCAAAATCATTAAACCATTCACTACCATTATCGGGTATACACCATCAATGGTATGTGGCAGACACAGCAGCCAAAGGTCGTTTTAGAGCAATCTGGGGCTAGGCTGTGTTACTGCAAATTAATTTTTTTGTGCAAATGCATTTAATTTTTTTCTGGGCTCCAGAAGGTTACCCCAACATTTTAGCTCTGTGGGTATGATGCCCGAGGCAGTAACACTTTTTAAAACCAGCTGGGAATGTGTCTCCCTGACATCTTACCAGCTGATCGTGTAGAGAACCCTGAAGTGTAGCAACTCTATTTGGCCAGCAGGTGGCAACATCTCCCTGCCAAATATGTTGTTAGAGGAAGGAATACATTGGGAATATTCCCAAATATTCTTACTATAAAATCAATTAAAAATTATTTTCTAAAAAAAAACACTCGTTCCTGGCAGTGTTTTTTTTGGAAAATCGCTTGGTAGGAAAGGGGTTAAAAAGTTGATGTAATTTTTGAACTACTGACTATTGATTTGAATTATTAACATCTCTTGTCTTGGCCCAAATGTCTCTTAGCCCAAACATTTGAAAGCTACTGCCCTCCTCAGAATATATCATTCCTTTAAATATATCATTCCTCAAGCTCCTTGAGACTCTAGATTCAGGTAACCACCAGTCTAACCTTTCTCATTAAGCTATCTAGCAGACCCTCTATAAATAGATTTTGCTCCTCGTCACTGCACTGAAATAGATCTCAATAAAGCTACTAAGTATTGACCTCATTTTATTTTAATATACTTTTATTCTAATTAGTTTAATGAAGGACACTTCTCAATACTTCTCCTAAGTTCTCCTGCTAGGACCTTAAGCTTCCTTTGTTAGCTAAACCTTTATTTTGGCCTTCAACATCACAAATGATACCCCGATTTTCATAGTGACTTACATGTCTGAAGTATGGAAGGCATGTTTAAAGAAGTAACTTAAATAACTCCCCAATGTTTCGTCAGAAAAGGATGCCTTTCTCAAGGGATCCCTCAAAATGATTGATCAATTGTAGGCTTCTCTGTAAAGTTGGGTTTTGATGGAGCATTTAAAGGAGTGAACATTAAGGAACAGTCTGATCGGATGAGGATGAAAATTCCACAACCCAAGGGCAGCTTGAGCAAAATTCTGAAGTCTGGCATGAGAGGGTGTGTTGACAGAGGCGAATAGGCGTAGATCAGTAGGAGTAGATCATGTGAAGACCATAGAGGGGGACAGGGAGTATTCCAAGACCAGAGAGGAAAGATAAGAGGGACAGTGACGGGATTGGCAGGGGGGGTGCAGAGTCCTGACTAAAATAGATTAGAGTAGGTGATTGATGGGGATGTCTGGAGAAAGGGAATCCCAACAGTAGAATGTTGCAGTAGTCAAGTCAAGAGATGGTTAGGGAATGAACCAACATTTTGGTGGCACCTGGGGCAAGTAATGGCAAGATTTTTGCAGTGCTAGGATGGTGACAGATTTTAGAAAAAGAGTGGATATGTCGGTTTGAAAGAGACAGCAGGGTTAATAGTGGCTCCATGGTAGCAGAACTGAGTGGAAGAAGATGCTGTGATGTCATTGACAAGAAAGAAGAGATTAGTGGGGTGGTTAAGTTATCAGGGGAAGTTAAAGCTCTGTCTTGGCCATATTAATAATAAGGTGGTAGAAAGCAATCCAGTAGGATGTATGGGAAAGCCAGTTGCAATGCTGACACGTGAAAGGACAACTGGAGAAAAGGTCAGGAGTTTATAGGTAGATCTGGGTGTTATCTGCCTATAGGTGGTAATGGAAACCAAGAGAACTGCCCGGGGAGAAAAACCCAGAGGGCCTAACTGAAAGGGGCTGCCATTTTCATCAAATGAGTCCCTGTCATAGGGTGGGATCAGGAGACTTCTATTATGACCTACCCCAATTTCTTTTGATTCTCTCTTTCCAAAAATACCGGGGCTCCAAAGAGCTAGAAGAGAAGGTCGCCACTTCATATATTTCTGGAAAATATGTGACACTTTAAAGTGCAAATGACACTTCTCCTTGTAAGAAGTTCAAAAAACAGCAAATGCTCCTTAGCATGATCTGTCTGTGCCAGGGGTCAGCAATTTTGGAACTACATTTCCCATGGAGGCTCTGCCAACCTAACAAGTAGCTGAGAATCAAAGGAGATGTACTTCTAAGGCATCTGGGGGTCAAGGTTGTATGCACTCTATGTGTTCATTTTAGGAAGTCTATTCTTATCTCACCTTAAAATCATGATAATACCTTTTTCCCTTATAATAAATCCACACTTTCCTGCAAATCTTTTCTGGATAATCAAGAATAAGTCTGCAAAACACTTTCCATAACTGCATGTTACTCCTACATACCTATAACTGACACGCTTGCGGGGTTATTCAAAGAGCACTGAATTGACCCCAAAATTGCACTAAACAGTGAAATTCCCCACACAGCGCAATTATTGGCATATTGCCAGTGAAATACGGTGACCTTCGGCAGCAGTGAACTCCCCATAGAGAAGTAATGGTTACTCTTTTCTGAGAATGCCAAACTGCACCAAAATGTCAGTGAAATGCCCTGATTTTGGGTAGTTTCACTCTGTAGGTTTATACAGGCGAATCCCATAGGTTTCAATGTAAAAAATATTCCCCGCTTTTATTAAATATTTATTCAACCGTTTATTCTTTTCATTTGCAGCAACAAGTCTCTTTATTTTATTTTTTTTAGAATTTATTAGGCATTTTTGGGGATTTTTTCGGCGAAAGTTTTTGTCTGATTTTTTTTTAAATGTTTTTTTTGTAACATACCTTTTTATTATTATTTATAGGACCTTACATAGTATTTCCAGGCATTTTCATGCAGTAGTTTTTTTGAAAACGCCTTTTAAAAGTTGCAGTGTTTCTTTTGGGTTTTCTTTACCCTTGTTCTGCGGCTTGGCGGCTTTTTCCAGCAGCTGGTTGGCGGTCTGTTCAGCGGGTCATCGGCTATTTTGGATTGAATCGGCAGTTTTGCGGCGGATCGTCGGATGCATTCGGCAGGTTTTCTACGTTTTCTCCGATCGATTCAGCGGTTCTTCGGATCGATTCGGTAGTTTTGCTGTGGTTTTTCGGATGCGTTTGGTGGGTCGATTTGCCGCATTTCGGGGACTCCACGGTGAATGCTGAATTCATCACAGGGTCGGAGAATTTAACTCGCCAAATGCAGCGAATGGAAGAGCGCAGAAATGTCAGAGACATTTCGGTGCTCCCTGAATAATCCTGTTGGTTTCAGTCTGCACAAATATTGAGGATCTTATTTGCGTGTTTTCCCAAAATATAAATTTGGAGAATTTCAAGTCAAGCTTCTGTAAAATCTGTATCTTAGAAGTCAGACATGTTTTTAATCATTCTTTCTGTAGAATAACAAGAGAGTAAGTGACACTCGGTAAAAAATAAATCCTATTTAATTCTATTTATACTCATGCTTAATACCGATCAAGAAAGAAATCTAGAAAGCAGAGGAGAATGAAACCAAATTATTATCTGGGATTAGGGCCTTAAAATAGCTGGATGAAGTTACAGGATTACCTGAATGCTTTGCAAGGCTTACAAGAGCTAGTAATAAAAAAATTAAAAAAATCGCCGAGAGGTATCGGTCTTCTGAAGCATTTATTTTAATATAAATTCAAGACAGTAATTTATTTGAGGCTTGATTACAGTTCACATTGGCAGAAAGCCAGTTCAATCATTATCTGTGCTGCTTATGGAAACTCGCAATAACAACTTAATGGTCAAGACAAGAGGGGCATCAAAGCATCAAAGGCAGGAAACATTACAGAGGGTCATTGTCAGAAACTCAAGATAATAAATTATTCAACTAGTCAAGGTGAAAACAATATATAAATTCCAAAAAGTAACATACATCACCCTAAGATGTCTTAGCGGACAAATCACAGGAGAACCTGCATGGGCAAACTGAAAAATCGAAGTGAAAATATAGAAAGAAAACTGTGAACAGAACTCTTCAAGAAACAAAAATGACAAAGGACCAGTTGTGTCTGATTTTAGGTTTCGCCGTTCAGTTTGTGCTGCCATATTAGCATTTTTTATTCAATTAGATGCTCTTAGTTGACTCTTGATGGGTTATTCAGTACTTTGTACTTTATATAGTACTGCCACTTATTAAATTTCATATGTTCACATGTGTTTTCTATACTGGAGGTCAAATTTAGACCAGAGCTGCTCAACCTTGGCTCTCCAGATGTTTTGGAATTACATTTCCCATTAGGTGTCACGTTTCCGCCAGTTCCAGCCATGCCTCCTGGTGGTGAGAGGGATCCAGGTCAGGCCTACCTTTTCTGCGCTTAGCCATTCCGCCCTGTACCGCTCCTGGATTCCCCTGTGGCTGTTAGGCCTGGGGTCACACGTCCTGTTTGCTCAGTCCTGTTCCCTATAAAGATGCAAGAAACAGAGGGGCCCATTGCTCTTGCATGGATTCATGTTCCTGAGGGTTTCTTGTTCCTGAGAGTCCTGGTTCCTGAGTTATTGCTTCTTGAGATATTGTCCTGGTATTCTGGTTTATGTTCTTGGCTTGTATTCTGACTATTCTGTTGTCTGCGCCCTTTTCTGTTTATTGATATATGTGTACCAACCTCTGCTTGTCTGACATTGCCTCCTGGATCTTGATCCTTTGGCTCCAGTCCTGACCATGCTATTACTGGTCCTTGTTTCCTGTTCTGTATATTACCCAGCCAGCGGCATTATATACAGTATATATATCGATAGCATAGAGCCAAGTGTAAGGACCCCATTTCAGTTCAGGTTTCCCTGTGTTGCTGCTGGTTGTGAGTATATTGTCTTGTTTAACATTTGCCCTTCCTGTTCTCCTGTGTCTGTGTTATTTCTTGTCAGGTTTACATTCCATTGGCATAAGGCCATACAAGGACCTTACTCCAGAGTTTGGAATCCCTTTAGATTTCTTCTGTGATCTCCCTGTTCTCCTGCCATTCCGGTTTCAGTCTTGTTATATATCTTGTCCCATATCCTTGTAGTATCTATGTACTGTGGTCTGTCCATGCAGTCAGCAGCTAACCTGCCTCAAGGGCTAAATATCCTTCACAAAGGCCCCACCTTGACTCACACCAGGTGCCCCCGTGACACTGGGGTTGGTTGACCTAACGAATAGCTGAGTATCATGGGAGATTTAATTCCAAAACATTTTGAACTTTCAGATATTATACACAGGGTGGAAAAGATGAGGATGATCACTTTGGTGGCTTGATGGGAAGGGAGCTAGACCACTGTGTCACATGGATGAGGTGGTGGAGAGGAAACGGTTTGGAGGTGTTGGGTCAAAAAGCATCCTAGAATTTTTAAAGACAGAACAAGGTAATATATATCAGTCCTTGAAATAAGCACACAATGCAGCTTACTAAGGATAGGATTATCAGTTTAATACCTGGTTAACATACATCCTTCAGAGAGAACAGTATTAAAACATGCTAATGTATTGTTGCTCTTCTCCCTTATGAATAGCAGTCTCGGGAAAACTGTTTAGAATAACTGATCAAGTCAGAACTTGGGGCGCTTCTGAAATTTGCCCAAGCTGAGGCCACTTGTGACATGCTCAGTTTGACAGTCAGATTTCAGTGCCCCACCACCACCTTAAATCTTCACCAGCCATGACTGGGTAGCATTAAGGAGAAAAAAGCAGAGGAACTCTATATGATAACATTTCGAGACCTCGGACATCACTTTCTGGTATCTGCTGATGATATCTCTGGGAACTCTTCACTGGTCATACAAATATGACTTTTGATTCCCTGCACCACTGAGCACCATGACCTGAACCGTAGCTGTTCTTATCAATTCTTCCTAAAACTCTGATTGCTTTGAAACCATCTCTGTATATTTTTTGGATCAGAAGATGACAAATAGGAGTTTTCTAGTGCTATAAAATAAGCACATTGAGTCTGTTAGTCTGCATGACACAGGACAAGGTAATGCTTCAGAATAATTAGGCTTAGTAATATAACAGCTGTTATATTGCTCTTATTCATTGTTTTCTGAAGTTTTTCCCTGAATACTGCACCCTCTCCCCTCCCTGTCCCACTTGTATATTTCATTACACGTGTTAGGAGGAACCATGACTTATTCCGAATTACACCCTGAAAGCTGAGTCCTACATACTATAATAGAAAACAGAGATGTTTTCTTCCCACGTTTTGTAGTCTGTAGTCACAGTAGGCCTGCAGTTCTAGGGTTAGTGTCCCCATGGCATTTCCTTCTCCACGGTTCATTTGCTAGTTAAGGGAACAGCCAGGATAATAAAAAGATGTTTATAGTCAACCCATAGATCTATTTAGCTTTATCCGTTTCCAAATCACAACAGTGGTGGTCTTATAGTAATCACAGCTTATTGTCTCCTTTTCTAAATGCTTCCTCGTGATATACGGCAAAACGCTATTGTGTCGTGTAACTACTGTCCAACGCAATAAAACACTGCAGAGCATTTCCATAAATGTTTTCGTTTTCCATTTGTTGCCTATGTAGGTGTCAAATTAAAATAAAAAGGGAATAAAGGGTTCAAGTTCAACACAACCACCAACAGATATTTGTATCTGCATATATGTGGAATCACCTCAGCTTAGAGTAACCATAAATAGTTTTATTTTTATGACTTCTCCATGGGTTGAAAAATGCAATCCCCTACATCTTCCTTTTATGAGCGTAGAAAGCATTCCTACAGGCACTTAGCTCAAGTACTATGTTTTAATGGTGTCAGGGAAACAGTGATGTCACCCACTTCCTAGAAAGATCCTCTGTCAGGTAAATTCTGACAAATTGTGATGAAAGAGTTATTCTAGTTTGCACCAACGCCTCTGTTTTACTCCATTCTTCGCTGCATTCCACTCACAGCATTATTTTCAGCTACGTAAATAACAACATGTTTTGGGGAGCGACTATGGACTTTGGGCATATTATTGTGCTAAGGGAAGCACACTAGAGATAATGATGCCATAAACATAATGCATGTGTCCACTCTTGCAATGGGAATGTTTCATAAACAAACCCACGCAATTTTAATAAAGGAGAGACAGTTCTCCTGTCAGGATAGTGGGTGGCCCAGCACAACGACAACCCCAAACAAACAAGGAAAAGGTCTGAACTGATAGTCCAGTCCTTAGATTGGCTGGTATCTAAGTAAATAAAAGGACAGTATCAGGATTGGAGAGGTCCACATACTCGATAATACTTAGCAAAGTTCGGTACACTGATCTTGCAAAGCAGGGTGTCATGTTTCCACACGTTTCCAGCCCTGAGCCATATGGGTGAGCCGATCCGGACCGACTCTTACCACTGTCTGGTCCTTCCCTCTTCACCTTCCTGGATTTCCTTGTAGCATGCCTGGTCCTTGACCACCTGACCCAATGCACTTGCCTACACCCGATATAAGTCAGTCTCTCCATTTCAGCAGTGCTCTGCTATAAGGTTTATTTTGCTGCCTGATATTTTGTTCCTGCTGCCAGTACTTCTGTTTTTTTTCCCTTTGTATAATTTGTTCAGTTTATTTCTAGTTTCCTGTTTCCCTTGTTTTTTGTACTCCAGTTTTTCTTGTCATTGCCATTTGTTTAATTTTTCTTTATCCTGATCTGTGATTTCTGTGATATCTGATATCCTGTGTATTACCCCTGGCTTTGCTTCCCTACTATTCTATTACAATTTCCCCTGTGCTCCTTGATTTACTGTGTACCGACTTCTGGCTTGTCTGATATCCCTCTCTGGTTTCTGACACCTGGCTATTGTATGACTACCAGCTCTGTTTTTTGATTCCTGGCTTTTGTACTCTGATTCAGTCTCTGGATTTCGACTTTGTACTTCTCTGTGTTCTGTTTTGTTTCACCCAGCAGTTGTTGTTTTCCTTAGATAGAGAAGGCCATCTAAGGCCCGGTATTCAGATAAGGGTTCCCTTTAGTGTTCTGCTGTGTGTGTATGTGTCTGTGTATTGGGTCTTTCCCTTTACCCTTGCCCTTCCTGCAGTTCTGTACTATGTCCTTTCTGGTGATTTCCTGGTGCAGCTGTGTGGTTTTTCAGGTCTAGTCTGCCTGACTAAAATTGTGGATTGCAATGTGTGTGTCACTACTGTGTATATGTGTGCTGCATGTGCAGGATTTTCATACTGTTCAAGCTCATGTATATGTATGGTCATAGACTGACTTAAAGGAAAGTACCAAATCTTGTAGAGAAACTTGAGTCGAACTGACACCTTACACCACAGAATGACAAGAATATGACTCTGCCATTGCATCCCGTGATGATGTCCCAGATTGAGCAGAGCCTTAGACAACTGTCTATTTTGCCTAACTATAGAGCCATGTCTGCTCATAACATAAACACATTTCTAATTTCGAGCGTTTCAAGCACCCCTTCTGAGGTGAAGGATGAAAGTCACTCGTGGACATAATGACTGCACTTGACGTCTTCTTCCTCAGGAAAAGTATTGAGACAAGACTTTGAAGTTTGCAAAGATACAAAAAACATGATTTGCATAATTATGTGTGTGCAGAGTCCATGGTACAAATAGAGGTCAGCTTCTGCACCGTCGCACATTTGTGTATGTGTTACGTCTAGTTTGCCTTTTTCTGCAAACTTTCCAGTGAAGCTTCACAGACAAAATTTCTGCCTCATTGACTGTTCTGGACACAGAGAATGCATTTTGTTTGCCGCAACCAAGTGGAGAGTTTTGCGGGGGAAAAAAAGAAGAGAACTCCCCCAAACAGATTAATAACATCTGTTTTTTCTCTAGCTTTCTCCATGAGTTGAGAAGCGCAGGTTTGTTTGTCTTTTTTTTTTTAGATATTTAGGTGGGTTTGGAGCAAGGTCAGAAGAAGTTCTAGGATAAATCTTAACCCCTTAGTGACCAGGCAATTTTACACAAATCCGTCCTTTAGTGACCGCTGCTGTTTTTACGTTTCTGCACTGTTCGTGTTTAGGTCAAATTTTCCTCTCACTCGTTTATGCAACTCACACATATTATACACCAACTTTCCCGCCATTAAATGGACTTTCTAAAAATACCATTATTTCAATCATATCCTATAATTTACTATAAACAAAATATGAAATATGATGAAAAAAATGGTAAAAACTCACTTTTTCGTAATTTAATCCCCAAAATCTAAAACCACCAAAAAAGACCCCAGCTAAATAGTTTCAGAATTTTGGCCCGAGAATAGAAATACACAATTTTTATATGTTTTTGCTTTTTAAACCCTTCACTGCTGAGCTAGTTCACCTATGTGCGCTGAACTCATTCTGACTGTTTTATGCTCATTATTTTTAGATGACAGCCTAGGTCCTATTTAACTAAACCCCCAGACAAAAAATAAATAAATGTAAATTTTTTTTAAATTATTTATTTATTTTCTTTTAGCTTTTTGTACACCAAACATAGTCATATTTGATCAGGCCTTTCTAATGATGTCTATCATGACCTCTAGCTGCCACGAATTGGGAGATAACGGGATCCAAAAGATCCCCCTATCTTCCCTTGGCAGCTAGGGGGTTAACTGGCCCACTGACATCCTCACACATATGGTGGGGATGTCAGTGGGTGGGGGGTGACCTGGAGGCTTGGCTGACATCCAGGTTTGAATCGCGATTTGGTGCAAATTTGCGCCGAATCGCGATCCGGCAGCAAAATAGTTAACTAGTCCCCTTTCCAGCGGTGCAACTTGCAGCACTCTATCTTTAATGGTTGGGGAGATAGAGGGCTCCGAAGAAGCCCCCCCTCCCCTCCATTGATTTCAATGGGGGCGCCTGCTGATGACGTCAACACGCAGTGTGGTGACGTCATCGAGTTCGCCGGCCCCTCTAAAACAAGGGGGCAGGCTTCCTCCGTGCCAGAACTGCAAGGGACTCAGCAAGAGAGGTAAGTATCGGGCAGGAGGGAGGTTAGGAGCCGCTGACGTACTATGTATGTCCGCGGGTCTAAGGCAGACCCGTGAGCAGGAGGTACATGGTATGTCAGCGGTCCCTAAGGGGTTAATGAACATTTCTAGTTTTTGTATTTCTTCTTTTTCTTCTTCTTCAAATTGTGTTTTGCAGCGCAGGCTACCATATACATAACATATTTTTTCTATTTCCCAAAACCTGGGGCTGGATCACAACAGAGACGTTAATAGTAAGACGCAAATGGAAACTGTTTTCCATTTGCGGTTCACCTTTTAACGTCTGTATTGCAGACGAGCTTCCTTTTTCAGCAGCTTGAGTCGTAATACTTTGCAGCCGCAGTTTGATAACACCGGCAACACTAATCACAGCACTGTTATCAACTCCAGGAGTCCATAGGACTCCATGGAAACAGATGTGATCTCAAACGAGCTCTGCAAGAGCTTGACGAGTGAGATCCAGCCGGGGTGACGGACGGATACCAGGATGAACCATGGGTACTATTTGTTAACTTTGTTTAACTTCCTGTGAAGTGAGGAAGCGGCTAGCTGATTGTGCCGCTCTGTGCACTGTGGGATCTGAGGTGAGTATTATTTTACTGAGATGGTGGTGGATACATGGAACAGCCTTCCAGTAGAAGTGGTAGAGGCCAAAACAGTGATTGAGATTAAGCAAGAATGGGATAGGCAGAAGGCTATCCTAAATAAAAGATAAATCCAGGGAAAGTATCCATAGAATTGGGCAGACTAGATAGGCCGAAAGGTTCTTATCTGCTGACGCATTCTACGTTTTGTGTTATTATTGTGTTAAGTGATTTTGTGTCAGCACAATCACTTAACACCAGTCTGTGGAAAACGATATTCATTTCAGAATAAAGTCAGACGCAGATGGTGGACAAGTTGGTTGGAATAGGTCCTTCTCCATCTTTTAAGGGCACATTATTAAAGTTATTATTATCATCCTTTATTTATATAGCACCAGAAATTCTGCAGCGCTTTAAAGATTGGTGTACAATGAATACATTAGAATACCACACATGGATGATGACCTGATTCAGGGGAACCCAGTTTCCGAGGGAACTTACTTTCTATGAGATGTACAAGTATTCTGTGAGGAAGGCGCATCCATATCGTTAGTTGTCTTGCCCAAGGACACTCGCTAGTGGTGTCTTCTGAGTGGGATTGAGTCTTCTTTCCATGATTGTAGAGCAGCTTCCTGGTGGTTAGGCTGAACCCGCGTCTCGTAAAGTCGAGACTGGCTTCTTCATAGTTGTAATACAATGTGAGCACGATGTTACTTCACTGCAGAGGGATTTAGATAGATTGGGGGACTGGGCACTTAAATGGCAGATGAAATTTAATGTAGATAAATGCAAAGTTATGCACTTTGGAGTGAAGAACACACAATCAACTTATACCCTAAATGGTACTGAGTTAGGGAAATCAAAGCAGGAGAAGGATTTGGGAATAATCATAGACTTCAAACTAAGTAACAATGTGCAATGTCAAACAGCAGCTGCCAAGGCCAGCAAGGTATTGTCATTAAAAGGGGAATTCACTCTCAGGATGAAAACATAATTTTGCCTCTTTATAAATCAATGGTAAGACGCACCTTGAATGTGCCGTGCAATTTTGGGCACCTGACTTAAGAAACAATATTATAGCGCTAGAAAAAGTGCAGAGACGGGCGACTAAATTAATAAGGAAGGGTGGAAGGGTTAAGTTATGAGGAAAGGCTAACAAGTTTAAACCTGTTTAGTTTAGAGAAACGGCGTCGTAGAGGGGATCTGATAACCTTATATAAATATACAGGGCCTTAGAGGGGATCTGATCACTTTATATAAATATATACGGGGCCTTAGAAAGGATCTGATAACTTGATATAAATATATACGGGGCCTTAGAGGGGATCTGATCACTTTATATAAATATATACGGGGCCTTAGAGGGGATCTGATAACTTGATATAAATATATACGGGGCCTTAGAGGGGATCTGATAACTTTATATAAATATATACGGGGCCTTAGAGGGAATCTGATAACTTTATATAAATATATACAGGGCCTTAGAGTGAATCTGATAACTTTATATAAATATACGGTGCCATTATAAACTATTGCCTGGAAACCTATTCATTAGCAGGACTATACACAGGACACGAGGTCACCCATTTAGACTGGAAAAAAGGAAATTCAGCCTAAAGCATAGGAAGGGTTATTTTACAGTGAGAACAATAAAGCTGTGGAATTCTCTGCCTGTTGAGGTGGTTGGGTCAGAGACTTTACAGACTTTTAAAAAACGACTTGATGCCTTCCCGCAGACACAGAATATTAAGGGTCATAATATTTAATATGTGGGTAAAAGCTTCTTGATCCAAGGAGAAATCTGACGCCATTGTGGGGTCCAGAAGGAATTTTTCCCCTGTTTGTTGCATATTGGCGAGCGCTTCAGACTGGGTTTTTTGCCTTCTTTCGGATCAACAGCAGTAGGTGATGTGTGAAAGGCTGAACCCGATGGACACATGTCTTTTTTCAGCCTATTTAACTACTATGTAAGTATGTATTGGAGGGATGTGCTGAATGCTATTTTGACTTGCTTCTCCACAGTCGAAGGGTAGAGATGTTACCACTGGACTCCACAGCCGAAATTGTGTGGTAGGCAAGTATGTACCGTTACGTGTCTTGCCCAAGAACACTTACTGGAGAGATACTCTGACTGGGATTCGAACCTGTGTCTCAGTTATAGAACAGTGATGTTACCTTTACTCCATCCATCTGGTACAAAGTATAGGAGACGTTAATGTACAGTAACCTGGTGGTACATCTAAGACACATGCTCACCTTGCGTCTCGGCTGTAATAAGACATTTTAATTGAGCACATCATTCAAGCTGTATGGCTTGAGCGCTTTGCTTAACATCCTAGATGTAATCTGGAACCTGGCTACTATTTCCATGCTTCATCCACTGTGCAAAGTTTGAAGGATATTAATACAGAGATTCCACTGATTTCTTGAAGCTACATCTATATTAAAAAGTTCTATACCTGGATATATTTTTGCATACGACAAGGGACTGGAAAGAAAAGATGTGATAGGGGATATTTTTTATTTTTTATTTTTCGAGCAGTTTTGTAACCTACAATGAAATTGATTACAGGGCAGCCAGGTAATAAAAATAGAAGCTGCAATCTCACCGATCTTATCTTGACAGCATTACCTATCCACACTACTGGAGGCATGTGAGATAAACCACTGTCTATCTCTGCAGCTGGGATGCGGAATAATTTACCTTTTGCATATGGGATTGGATTGTGCTGATGCAGGCTTTTTCCCTTTGAGCTCCACGGAAATATCCTTCCGAGTGCTTGGCATTTACTTGTTCTTTGACATTTTATAATCTGCACTTAACTCTTGTGTTGCAGTTCTCGGAGGGGGTGGGAGGTGTGCAGAGAGATGCACTGCGTATGGCTTTCAGGCTTCTAATGCACGCTAGACGTTGGCAAATAGACCTGTAATTATTAGCATGCGGGATCATAAGCCAGTACACTAGTGGTTTTAAAAATTCTTTTAAAGGTGTCGTTAAAGGAAAGGCTCGAAATCGAGGTGTTAATCTGGGTATAAAGTATTTTTCTGGCATTTTATTTGTTTATTATTTTTTTTTGCGCTGTGAAAACCGAATTGTTTTGCCATCAAAACAAGTTTGACATTTACATTCCCGTGCAGGAAAAATATTCAGTATTTTAATCTCGTTTTGTTTATCGCAGGTAGCAAACATAATGGGGATGCATCAGCTGTGCGCGGAAAAAGAAGGCGTGATCCAGGCATATTACACACAGCAAAAGGTACCTCTGGGTGTCATCTCCGGTTATCTTTAGTGTTATAGCTTCAGAAAAACCCATAGCAGTTTACAAGGCATTTTGCAAAATGGCAAACAATGTTACAGAATGTATTGTAATGAGAAGGAGCAATTTCTCCCATAATAGATCATGTTTATTGTTGTTTTTTTGTGATAAGTTGTTTCTTGGTTTTTCTTTTTTTTAAATTATTTTTAAGTTTCTTTAAACCATGGACTTTTACGGTAATAAACGCCCCAGATGAAACATTTACATGGCCTCGATACTCTATCTGGTGCTAATACAATTATTTTTTTTCCAAAAGCCTCCACATTTGTTAAATGTTTGCACGAGTACACACAGAGATAATTGGTTCCAGGACATCTTGGTATTTGAGAGAGAGAAACAAACAAATACCCAGTGCAGATTTTGAACCATGGACGCCTACAGCTCTTAAAAAATGCTGCTTCAGAAGAGTAAAAAATATAGTTGTGTTAATTTAATTTATATTATGTTTTCATTTTATTGTCTTATTAAAACCTAGAGAGGGAAGTTCTGTTCTGGTCTTGGAGTCGTGGTGTCAGGTTTTACAGTTTGGGAAGTGATGCTAACGTACAAGAGACCTTTTGTAGTGTAAAAGTATGGCTGCACGTGGTTTAGGAGCTTAGGAGTGTGACTGAACATGGATGAAGAGTTTAAACATAGGTGGAGTTAGGGATTACATGTGGTTGAGGATAGTAGCTACATCTGGTCGAAAGGTGAGACTATCAGGTCTATTCAAAGAAAGGTGAACCTCAGGAGACTGACTGGAGAAGTTAAAGTTCTGGATCAAAATAGCCAAACCAGAAACATTCTCCCATTTATCTCACTTTCCAAATATGCTATTTGGTCTGGATTGTTCTCTTCTCCTGGCTGGTTCATCTGGTTTTCATCTTTCTCCGAATAACCCTGAACGTGTTTGAGAAGTGAGACTGCATGTGGTTTAGGAGTGTGACTGAACATGGATCAAGAGCTTGATTGAACATAAGTGGGGTTAGTGACTACACGTGGTAGAGGATAGTGACTACATCTGGTCGAAATGTGAGTCTGTATATGATTGAGAAGTGTGACTGCATGTGGTTTAGAAGTTTAGGAGTTTGACTGAACACGGTTGAAGATTGTGACTGAGCACAGTTGAGGATATTACCTCCATGTGGTTGAGGAAGGATAGTGACTACATATGGTCAAAGTGTGAGTTGTGTTAATTTAATTTATTTTATGTTTTCATTTTATTTTCTTATTAAAAACTAGAGAGGGAAGCTCTGGTCTGGTCTTGGAGTCGTGGTGTCAGGTTTTACAGTTTGGGAAGTGATGCTAACACAAAAGAGAACTTTTGTAGTGTAAAAGTGTGGCGACATATGGTTTAGGAGCTTAAGAGTGTAACTGAACATGGATGAAGAGTCTCAACATAGTTGGGGTTAGTAATTACACGAGGTTGAGGATAGTAACTACATCCGGTCAAAAAGTGAGTTGAATGTGGTTGAGAAGTGTGACTAAATGTGGTTTAGCAGTTTACGAGTGTGACAGAACATGGATGAAGAGCTTGACTGAACATAGGTGGGAGAGATACTATATGTGGTTGAGGATAGTGACTGTATGTGGTCAAAAAAGTGAGACTGTATCTGGTTGAGAAGTATGAATACATGTGGGTGAGGAGCATGGCTTCCCAACATTAAATAATGTACACACAAGTGATGGAGTATGACTTCTTGTGGTTGAGTAGCTAGACCGAAAGAGATTTCCCAGTGTTTCTTCTCCTTTAGTTGACCCCTCCTCTTCTCATTTCCATTCCTTAATTATCTCCCTATCTATCTTCCCCCGTCATCCCCTTTATGTTATTCCTCTTAACCCCTTTCACATTTTCCTATGTATGGCTACATTGATAGGAGTTCAGGGTAACATTGTAGGTTGACTGAACATATGACCTTCTTGAGAACACATATCTTGTTTCCGATGAGCATGGTGAATTTACCGACTTTCTCTTCACCCCTTTTTAAACTTCTGTTTCGTCTTTTATCTCATTAAATAAAAAGTTGAAATTACGAACAAAAGTATCTACGTAAAAGAACGGGTTCCCATACAAGCAACAGTTGCACGAGTTTCAATATGGATGACACATCATTTTCCGGTTCCACCACTTATGGCACCTTCCCAATAGGGATGAGCCGAACGCCCCGTGTTCAGTTCGACTTCGAACTCGAACAATTTCAAAAGTTCAAGTTCGAACTCGAACACGATCCGAACTCAATGTAAGTCAATGGGACCCAAACGTTCGATTTTTAGAGTGCCCTCCAAGAGGGCATATATGCTAGATATTTGCCATAAAAGGTATATGGGGGTCCGGGTAGTGCCCTGGGGGACAGGAAACAAGGACAAAACGTAAAAAAAAAACATTTTTAAAGGAACAGTGAGTTTTCCATGAAATAAAGGTTAAAAATAAAAGCGAAAAATTCCTTCAAATATCGTGCCTAGGAGGTCCCCATAACCTGCCAGTGAAGTGGTGGATTTGTAGGATGCATAGAAACATTTAAAAACAAATAAAATGACATTTCAAATGACAGTAATTTGGTTTTCCTTTAATCTATTCATAAGCAACTGCTTGGGGCGGCAGCCTGTATGAAAAGAGGAGAAGTTTTAGGACATGCAGAACAAGTTTAGTGAATTTTTTTGGCTAAATTATGGTGAAACTTATGCAGGCTTTGGATGAAAGTAACAATAGGTGCTTTAAAATTGGGCCTTTAGAGTCAGCAACAGTGCCGTCACGCCGTAACCCCTCTGTAGTATTGTGGAAGAGTGCAGGGTTGGACCCTGTGGTCAAATATTAAAATTATATGAATCTGGTACAGGCGTCAGTGCACCAAAATATTTTGCCTTTGGTGGCAGCAAGTGCCTTCACACCGTAACCCCTCTGTGGTATTGTGGAAGAGTGCAGTGGTGGACCCTGCGGTCCAATATTAAAATGATATGAATCTGGTATAGGCGTCAGTGGCATTGCACCAAAATATTGTGCCTTTGGTGGCAGCAAGTGCCTTCACACCGTAACCCCTCTGTGGTATTGTGGAAGAGTGCAGTGGTGGACCCTGCGGTCCAATATTAAAATGATATGAATCTGGTACAGGGGTCAGTGCACCAAAATATTTTGCCTTTGGTGGCAGCAAGTGCCTTCACACCGTAACCCCTCTGTGGTATTGTGGAAGAGTGCAGTGGTGGAGGTTTTGGTAATGCAGAAGAGATCCCCGATCTATTCAGTTACATCAGCAGCTATAACAAAACCGGGTCAGCAATGTTTAGGCACTTGTACTGTGCTACTGTATATGGTGAGAATCAGCGCACACCAGTAGCAACAGGAAGCAAACTGAACAGGCAGGGAATACACAGAGAGAATAGTCAAATGGTAGGCAAAGTCTGTAACAGATCTGGTCCTCAGAACAAGCAGGGTCAGTAACAAGTATACAAACTGATTCGGTAAACTAGCGATGCGGGAATAAAGGCTGAGACACACTGAGCGTGTAGCGAAACACAGTGTAGCGAAGCGAAGCAAACATTTTGCAGGCTTGACTTCACTCCGCTCCGCCTCGCAGCATGTCTACACTGCATTACGTTTGCTTCTCACCGCACTGGACAGAAATCTACTAACTAAATTAAAATGTACACACAAAACTGTTTTATTTTCACAAAGCACATGTTATATAGGCAAAAAAAGTTTCTACTGAATAAAATACATCAAAAATTACTGTTAATTTAATAGGAATAGTATAAAAATATAAAAAAAAGGTAACCCCTGATCATATATATTATAGGGACACGGAGCGCTGTGTATAGAGTAGGGATGCATTGATACCACACACAGACATATACGTATATATCAACACACAGACCTATATATATGTATATATCAACACACAGATATATATATACACCCACCCACAGACCTCAGACCATATATACACATACGCACATAGGGGGGTTGCATGTGGACAATCTCAACTAAATGTGCCCCCCCCCATTTGGCTGGTCCCTCCAGAAGAAATGTTGAACCCGACAGATCAGAGAATATATATATTATTCTCTGCTCTATTGGGTTCAACATTTCTTCTGGAGGGTTCAGCCAAATGGGGGGGGATAATTAGTTGCCAAAATGTGTGTGTAACACAAGTCTGGATATATATATGTAGCGCTGTGTTAAAATCTTGCTGTGGCAGTACCTATTTTTGGCCACAAGATGGAGACTATCGCGATCAGAGACACTGGACATTGGGACTACAATTCCCGGCATGCTTTGCAAGGAGACAGCAAGTGGGTGGGGACTGGACCCTTACATCCTCCGCCTCGTGGAGAACGCGCCAGAGCGCGCCAGGGAACGAGAGAGAGCAGACGCAGTGCGATAGATCGTAAGAAGGCCTAGGCCTGAGAGCAAGTGAGCCTGTCAAGTCTTTTACCGGGTGATTCCGCCTAAGGAGAAGGAGCCCTCCAAGGTTCCAGAGTTGCTGCAGATTGAACCAACCGAAGACCTCGAGTAAGGAGTCACCGCAAGTTGATCGGGTACTGGGAGCAGGCGGTGAGCTGGGCCAAAGTCGTGGACAAGCTACGGGAAGTCAGACAACGGATCCGGCCGCTAGTATCCCCAGTCAAGATCGAGCGGAGAGACGTCCTGGGTCAGCGGAGCCTAAAGCAACCGGTGGATGGGTGAGAGGCCTCCAAGGCCGTTTGTAATACAAAGAATACGCTGCTGTTTTCTCTTTAAAGTCCACAGGGCCCCAACTTGACTAGTCGAAGACATTCTTTAAGTAAATTCACTGGCCAGTTGAACAGTACCCGGGTACCATACACACACATACACACCTTTTACATTCCGGGACTTAACCTGTGCAGGACTCATTTTTGTTACGAATCGGAACAGGGGTAAAGATACGTTCCGAATATATTTTTCTCTTTTCCGCTGCGCGTTTACCGTGATACGAAGTGATTGTATATTCTGGGGTTCCGCTACGTGTCCCTTTTTCGAATATTCGTGCAACTGCATTTTCTTTTATGTTCGGTTACGAATATTTTATTTTCCGAAATACGACGCCTCGTGTTTCGGTTCTTTTCCGCTACGCGTTTTGCCGTAATACGAAAGTACTGTAATAATGTCTGTGAATACCGTATCTTAACATCTGCCTATTATTTTAGTAAACTATTTAAATGATAAAAACCCACAACTGTGTTGGAGTATATTTATTCCCTAGTGCGGGGAGACTGACCCGTGGTTCATTTTCAGCGGCTCCTCCGGGAGTGAGCGCTACACGTGGGGGCTCGTTTCCGGGATTCAGTCTCTGGAAAAACCGCATCTAAAGGGTTAAATATGGATCCAGACACTGTTGCCGAATGGTGTGAGGAGCCCAGTAGTCAGTTCGAATGTTGTATAGTCATGGATATTCCCGCAGACACTTGGGCCGAAGAGCAGATCCGCCAGGCCGTGGCCACGCTAGCACCAGATCATCGGGGGTTAATACTGGACATTAAGAAAAACCCAGATACTTCTCACACGTCTGTTCTTCTCGAGTGGAGAAAGGGTGTTCCACCATGTTTTCAGGGCGCGAGCGTGAAACTGTCCGATGAGGTGGAAGTCCAACTAATTCAGCCAAGTGCGCCACGTGGCGAATCCGCAAGTGTTCCCGCGCCTAGTCCGTTGGCCATGATCGGGCCGGAATTTATCGTGGCTATTGGAGATCTACTGGCTAAATGTCAGAAAACAAGCCCTCCTCACACTAATTTCGGTTATCGACGGTTAAGAAATTTTACAGGAAACGTACCAACTCCGGCGGGAGAAGAAACCTTTGAAGAATGGGTGGAACAGGCGATGCAGGCTCTGGATGAGTGGGACGTCCCTGAGGCCCAGAAAAAGCAAAGGATCACCGAGAGTTTAAAGGGACCTGCGTCAGAAGCGGTGAGAAACCTGAAACTGAGCAGAAAAGATTGTACTGCTTTAGATTACTTAAACGTTCTTGAAGAAGTTTTTGGGCGAACCGAAAAGGCGGCCGAACTGGTATACCAGTACGAACACACCTATCAGAGAAGAGGTGAAAGGATGACCGAGTACATGAGGCGCCTAGATAAGATTCTACACCAGATACTCCTTAAGAAAGGGGCCGAACCGGTCGAAGTAGATAAGATCCGAATAAAACAGATCCTGAGGGGCTCTCAACCTCTAGATCCAGTAATGATGCAGCTGAGAAGCAGAGCAGGTAACAAGAATTGAAGTACCTGGAACTGATCCGAGTTGTATGAGAAGAAGAAGCTTTACTGGAAGAGAAATCCTTCAGGCGGGGGAAAGGGCTTATGCACAACCTGTGAGACATAGCGACGGTCTACAGCCTGAAAGCGACTCCCTAGATACTTATGGATCGGACGAGGACGAACAAGAGCACCTAGTCGTTTTTAAATCTACAGAGAGGGCTGCCAAAGAATCGAACCCCTCTGAACGTGGTGAATTGTCCAAGACCGTCAAGAAAGTACAGGAAGCTCAAGCTGAATTGCAACAAGCGCACGCGGAATTGTGCCGAGTGTTGATGAAGATGACCGAAATGCAGGCAGAAATGCAGAAATTCCTCACGGACATGCAGACGACGGGAGCCGCTGTGGCGTCTGGTCCAAGTCCTTTAACAAAATCCCAACAAGCAACTACGTCTCCGCTCTCTAAGAAGAGATGTTTTGGTTGTGGAGAAATGGGCCATTTCCGCGCACAGTGCAAAGGCCAAAAGTCTGAGAAGGATAGAGTCGAGGGACTGTTGAAAGCCCTAGAAGGACTGTTATCTACCTCACCGGCGGGAACCGCCAGAGGGCACAAGTGAAGGAGCAACCTAAGTGCCCGAAGGTTGAATCCCGCTCCAGAAACCAAGTCAAGACTAAGAGGGCAGGAAGGCCCAAAGCTGAGCCAACTGCTGAGCCTGCCAGGACTGAAAGAGTCACTCCCTTAGCATCCGGGTCTACGTCATGGGGAAGCAATGCACACCCAAAACCTACACGGGCCAAGAAAAGGGCCAGGGTACAGCAAACTTTGTCTAAGCGTCCGGATACCGCCACCAAGTTTCCTGACCAACTGATAGGTCCTTCTCCTATTGTGCCAATCCAAGTGGAAGGAGTCTACACCAAAGCCCTGTTAGATTCAGGGGCTCAAGTGACATTGATCTACAGAGACTTCTATGAGAAACACTTAAAGCACATTCCTCTGCAAGAATTGAAGGATTTGGAAATATGGGGTATCGGCACTGAGAAACTCCCTTATGACGGGTACCTGCAAGTGAAGTTGGAGATCGGATCTGAAGTCATCGGACAGTCTGGAGGTTGTGATGCATTGGCCATTGTGTGTCCTCGACCCTCGGGTGCGAACAGAAGCTCCCTCATAGTGGGGACGAATACTGACCTAGTGCGGCGTCTCCTGACAGCGATTGTATTGGAAGAAGGTTCGACTCAAGGAGTACATCCAATGTTACGTCCGGTCTATCAGAGGATGGTCGAAGAACGAAAGGCACCTGCTGAGGTGGGAAGACTGTGGAGACTGGGTGGGACAGAGAAGGTTCTGCAAGCAGGAGAAGTAGCGAGCTTCCGGGTTTCAGTCAAGTTGAACGGATCGCAACCAGGTCCCTATGTGGTGCTGGGAACCGATGTCAATCATGGGAGTGAAACCGGAGTCGAAGTAATTCCTGAAATAATCTCCACCAAAGCCCTGAAGAGAACACGAGGAAGAGTCTCGGTCAGTGTGTGCAATGTGACAGATTCTCCAGTAGTCCTTAAAGCACGAATGCCTATCGGGCAAGTAGAGTCTGCTACACCCATCTCCACTGATTTAGGAGGGGGAGTGGATAAAGAGATTCCAGATGAAAGATTCTACCCCAAAGACGCTCCCATTTCACCTGAGTGGAAGAAACGTCTTCAGTCTCAAGTCCTAAAGTGGAAGGAATTGTTCTCGAAAGACGAGTTTGGTGTGGGCCTAGCTAAGAGTACTGAGCACCGTATTCGGTTACAAGAAGACAAGCCGTTTCGTGAAAGATCAAGGCGAGTTCCGCTGGGAGACTTGGATGATCTGCGAGAACAACTGAATGAATTGCAAAGAACCAAGGTGATTCAAGAGTCCAGGAGTCCATATGCATCTCCCATAGTGTTGGTCCGGAAGAAAAATGGTTCTGTCCGCCTATGTATAGACTACCGCACATTGAACCGGAGAACCATCCCCGACCAATATGCCACTCCTCGGATAGAGGATGCCCTACAGTGTTTGTCTGGAGCAAAGTGGTTTAGTGTACTATACCTGCGAAGCGGATATCACCAGATACCCATGCATCCTGAAGACAAGGAGAAAACTGCGTTCATCTGTCCACTAGGGTTCTTTGAATTCAACAGAATGCCTCAAGGCCTTACGGGGGCTCCAGCTACGTTCCAACGGTTGATGGAGAAAACAGTCGGGGATATGAATTTAATCGAAGTATTAGTGTACCTGGATGACATAATTGTGTTTGGGAAGACTCTGGAAGAACATGAACAACGTCTGGAGAAGGTCTTGAAGAGGCTCCATGAAGAGGGGTTGAAACTGTCTCTGGAGAAATGCCAATTCTGTCTACCGTCTGTTACGTATCTAGGACATGTGGTCTCAGCAGAAGGTGTTTCGACAGATCCTCGGAAGTTGGAGGCCGTAGCTTCTTGGCCTAGACCCCGGAACGTCACTGAACTTAGATCTTTCCTGGGATTCTGTTCGTACTATCGAAGATTTGTGGGAGGATTCGCGAAAACAGCTCAACCACTGAACAAACTCCTGCAGAAGGAAACCACAGAAGAAGGCTGCAAGGTCTCTGACAAAAACCCGTCAGCTCCGGGGCCAAGGAAAGCTCGAGAGTCTATACAAGGTGAATGGACCAGTCAATGTGAAGGAGCTTTCGTAAAGCTGAAAGAGAGTCTAACCCGAGCTCCTGTTTTGGCCTATGCGGACCCTCACAAGCCGTATGAACTACATGTGGATGCCAGCCGAGAAGGTCTGGGAGGAGTCCTATATCAGGAGTATGGTGGATTGCTGAGGCCTGTAGCGTACGTGAGCCGGAGCCTTACGCCTTCAGAGAAGAACTATCCTACTCACAAGCTGGAGTTCCTAGCCTTGAAGTGGGCAGTGGTAGACAAGTTAAAAGACTATCTGTATGGAGCCGAGTTTGTGATCAAGACGGATAACAATCCTCTTACCTACATCCTTACTACTGCAAAACTGGACGCAACGGGACATCGGTGGTTGGCCGCTCTGTCAGGGTTTCGGTTCAGCCTGAAGTACCGCCCTGGGGTGAATAATCGAGATGCTGATGCGTTATCGAGAAGACCCTACACTACAGAATGGACTCAGTTGACTCCAGATGGGGTGCAAGCTTTGTGTCAAGGAACGGAGCGCCGAGTCAAGGGAGGGATTGAAGCGGAGGCCATAGGAGTCATGGCTGCGGCTGTTCCTGAGTTTTATTGCAACCCTACGCAGTTGAGGGATGAAAATTTACCTACCTTTTCGAGACAGGACCTGAAAGCGGATCAGGCCAGAGACCCTTTAATTGCCTTGACCATAAAGGCCCTGACTGCAAACCAGCGAGAGATTTTTTTAACTAATTCCCCGAGTGGAGCCAGATTGGTCTATAAAGAGTGGGAGCGGTTAAAGATGCTGGATGGGGTGGTCTACCGAAGGGGCCCCTCAACCAACTCTGAAGAGATTCAACAGTTATTCCTCCCTACTAAACATAGGGAGAGTGTGTTGCGATCACTACATGATGAGCATGGACATTTGGGTGCAGAGAGAACTTTTAAGCTGGTGCGAGATAGGTTTTATTGGCCTTGTATGAGGGCTGAAGTAGAAAGTTATTGTCATTCCTGTTTGAGGTGTATTCAGAGAAAGACTCTACCGACTCGAACTGCTCCAATGAGCCATCTGCAGAGTCAGGGACCCATGGATTTGGTGTGCATTGACTTCTTGTGCTTAGAGCCGGATGCTAGTGGGCAAGGAAACATTCTAATAGTGACTGATCATTTCACTCGTTACGCCCAAGCATTTTCCACAAAAGATCAACGCGCTCCGACAGTGGCCAAGGTGTTGATGGAAAAGTTCTTTGTTCATTACGGACTGCCAAGGAGGATACACTCTGATCAGGGTAGAGACTTTGAAAGCAGACTGGTGGGGCAATTGTTAGAGTTGTTGGGAATCCAAAAGACCCGAACTACGCCATACCACCCTCAAGGTGATGCTCAGCCTGAAAGGTTTAATCGCACACTACTAAACATGCTGGGGACCTTGTCGAATGTGGAGAAGCAGAGTTGGAGTCGGCACATAGCTACTATGGTGCATGCATATAACAGTACGGAGAGTGATGCAACTGGATACTCACCGTACCGTCTTATGTTCGGAAGAGAGGCTCGACTGCCGGTTGATTTGGCATTTGGGTTATCTTTAGACCAGACGTCAGTAGCTTCCCATAGAAACTACGTGGACAGACTTCGAAAGAATTTGGCTTCTGCATTTGAACAGGCCCGGTTGACCTCAGGAAACAGGGAGCAAAGAAACAAAAGGAACTATGACTTGAAAGTCCGAATACAAGATCTACAACCCGGTGATAGGGTTCTATTGAAGAACTTGGGTGCTGCTGCGAGACACAAGTTGGCGGATAGGTGGAGTTCCCAGGTTTACATTGTCTGCAAACAACTGCCGGGTCTACCAGTGTATCAGATTTGCCCGGATGGAAAGGCTGGGCCGCTCAAGAACTGGCACCGGAATCATTTGTTGCCTTTGAGAGAGGCTGTGAGGATGCCAGTTGGGGACGAATTGCCTCGGCCAAATCCGCCTGTTCCATGTTTGCCTCCTGTTACTCGGTCTCAACAGACCCAGGTTGCCGAAGAGAGCGAAAGAGACAGTGAAGAAGAGAGTTATTGTCTAGATTGGATGCGCTCGCCAGAGCCGGAAGAGGTTGTCGTTGTCCCTGAACGGTGGGAGAGTAACTTGAGGCCTGAAGCTCCTGAATTTCTGCTAGAAGTCCCTGAGACTGTTGAAATCCCTGAGCCTCTTGAATTTCAGTTGGAAGTCCCTGAGGCTGTGGGGATCCCGGTAGCTCCGGAAGCTTACTCAGGTGATTATAGTTCTATGCCTTCGCTGGAGGGATCATACTCTGAAGAAACGTCTGCTCCAGTGGTAGAGAGAAGGATTGAGCCAACGCCTATAGTACTTCCACCTGAAGAGGAACTGATTGACCCAGAACCAAAACGCTCTGTTCGACCGCCCCAACGACTCACCTACGACTCGCCAGGACATAGCACTGAAGAGGCCATCACCACAGTGCAGAGGTTGCCCGAAGTGTCTGCTATGCTAGCTGAGGTAGCCCAAAATATGAGTCAACTTGAGGAAGTATTTCTAACCCACTGCATGTATGCTGCTGAACCTGTGCATGTTATGTAAACTGTATTCAAATATTGTGGAAATGTAATGTAACTGTTGTACCTCCTTGGAGAGACCCAAGAGTTCTAGGAGGGGGAGAGTGTAGCGCTGTGTTAAAATCTTGCTGTGGCAGTACCTATTTTTGGCCACAAGATGGAGACTATCGCGATCAGAGACACTGGACATTGGGACTACAATTCCCGGCATGCTTTGCAAGGAGACAGCAAGTGGGTGGGGACTGGACCCTTACATCCTCCGCCTCGTGGAGAACGCGCCAGAGCGCGCCAGGGAACGAGAGAGAGCAGACGTAGTGCGATAGATCGTAAGAAGGCCTAGGCCTGAGAGCAAGTGAGCCTGTCAAGTCTTTTACCGGGTGATTCCGCCTAAGGAGAAGGAGCCCTCCAAGGTTCCAGAGTTGCTGCAGATTGAACCAACCGAAGACCTCGAGTAAGGAGTCACCGCAAGTTGATCGGTACTGGGAGCAGGCGGTGAGCTGGGCCAAAGTCGTGGACAAGCTACGGGAAGTCAGACAACGGATCCGGCCGCTAGTATCCCCAGTCAAGATCGAGCGGAGAGACGTCCTGGGTCAACGGAGCCTAAAGCAACCGGTGGATGGGTGAGAGGCCTCCAAGGCCGTTTGTAATACAAAGAATACGCTGCTGTTTTCTCTTTAAAGTCCACAGGGCCCCAACTTGACTAGTCGAAGACATTCTTTAAGTAAATTCACTGGCCAGTTGAACAGTACCCGGGTACCATACACACACATACACACCTTTTACATTCCGGGACTTAACCTGTGCAGGACTCATTTTTGTTACGAATCGGAACAGGGGTAAAGATACGTTCCGAATATATTTTTCTCTTTTCCGCTGCGCGTTTACCGTGATACGAAGTGATTGTATATTCTGGGGTTCCGCTACGTGTCCCTTTTTCGAATATTCGTGCAACTGCATTTTCTTTTATGTTCGGTTACAAATATTTTATTTTCCGAAATACGACGCCTCGTGTTTCGGTTCTTTTCCGCTACGTGTTTTACCGTAATACGAAAGTACTGTAATAATGTCTGTGAATACCGTATCTTAACATCTGCCTATTATTTTAGTAAACTATTTAAATGATAAAAACCCACAACTGTGTTGGAGTATATTTATTCCCTAGTGCGGGGAGACTGACCCGTGGTTCATTTTCAGCGGCTCCTCCGGGAGTGAGTGCTACATATATATTTATAAGACTATAGATATATATCTTATCTATATATATATATCATACCTCCCCTTACCTTCCCCTATAAATTTGCTAAAAATATACACACAAAAAAAACAAACCACTGCCTGAGACCCCGCGCAGCCCACATGCCACCCCCCTCTATCTGGCTGAATATATCTAATATATATAATTAAATACATTCAGCAAGGTAGAGAAAGAAAAAAAAGGTTTTATTTTATGTTCCCGGGGACATTTAAAAATGTCCTCGGATTTTATTTTTTTAGAAATGTGTCGCCTTACCTTAGCCTGGTGGTCAGTGGGGGCTCCCTGGATCCTGGTTGTGAGGGGGGGGGGTCTGCCGTGGCAGCAGGTGCAGTGGCTCCCTCCCTTCACCGCCTGTCTCTGCCACATGCACCCGGGCGGCTAACCCGCACAGTCGCAGCTCTGTCATCCCACGGCCGCATGCTTCTCAAGGGGATCCTTGGGAGGCCCCGGCAGGCTGCCCTCTACAGTGCCTGATTAGTGGGTCGTGTCTGCCTGATGTTTTAGTAACAAGAATGTTTTATCCCATAGGCTTCAATGTTAAAAATATTCCCATTTTAATTCAATATCTAATAAACCGTTGCTTATAATATTCTACAGTAAAGAGTCTCTTTATTTCTAGATTTTTTTGTATTTTTTTAAGCATTTTTTATACTTTTTTTCAATTTTGTTTTCTTCAAACTTTTGGCGAACGTCCCAACAAAGTTTGAAGTTCTCAAACTTTCGAACAGCCCATGTTCGATTCGAACTCCGAACAGATCCGAACCGAACGCTCATCCCTACTTCCCAACACCCTTAACTCAAGTACCACTTGAAGAATTAATGTGTCGACATAGCCTCCATCGTTGATATCTTCCTTCATTTTCAGCTTATGTACATGGACATCGATGACCATTAATAATTTGTTGATGGCTGAAACACACAGATGGATGCCTTCCTCTATAGCTGCCACACACAGCTGGTATGACATCAAAACTCAATTTCTAAGGAACCTGCCGTACGACACTAATAGAAGAATTAGGTGTTTCAGGTGGAATTCAATTAAATGTTTACATTATATCATGGCGTTTCACCATACAGTTATAGCAAAATGTAAAATGAGTATTGCGTAGAGATTGCATTAGCCAAAAAACTGATTTCTTCCATTACCACTACACCCACAGCATATGACAAAGCCAAACTATTCTGAAGAGGAGACTGGAGCAGTGTTCTCTGCAAGAACATAAAATAGTGACAGAGGTATGAAAGATCCAGACATGGGTACAAGAGACTGAACTAAACAGTTTTTGACTGGCTTTTCGATAATAAGGAATGATTTGGGATTGCTGCCAAAGAGCTGGACAAGAATAGTCTTCTAGTTATTATATTACCACATCAAAGTTATTAGATATTCAGCAAGAATTTTCTTACAATGACCAGGGCATACACTACTTGCAATGCGAGGACAAGGGAGCATTAAAAGTCAGGCTTTGGTACATAAACTGGCATAATGTTGTCATCAACAGAATAAACAGGAATTCTAGTCAGCTGATCAAGGTTCACTTTCTATGTAGAACTTGGCAAAATGGTTATTAAGTGTATTTTTTTTATTGCATAGGCCCTAAGGGCTTGAAGTAGAACCAAGTGAGATCTATAACAAAATGGGTCAAATAGGATACTAAGAATGTAAAATGATAAAGTTAGCATTTTGCAGGACAACATCCCTGAAATATGCCTACATCTGAGAGAGTGACAATTTGCAGTGTTCCTTACAGAGGTGACTCTGTAATTAGGCAGAATAAGCAGCCGCCTTAGGCCTTACTCCGACAGCTGCCATTGCTAATTAATGTCAGTATTACACATGCGCCAAGGTAAAAAATTTGGTTAAATGTTTGGAACCAGGTAATTTGGAACATCGGAAGCTTCTGATATTTCGGTTCGAACCATTTTGTAATGTCGTAAGTGTCCGATATAGTTGTTAATTTCAGATATTTGGAACCTTGTTGTAGTAAACTATGAAAATATACAGAATGGCACAAGAATAGCTCCAGAATGAGCACCAAACTGATGCACATATGCTCCAAAAATGATGCACAGGATGAAGTGTATGCTTCAAAAATAATGCACAAATGGGTCACAGGCATCAATAAAGCTGTGGAACATTCCAAATGAATTTGTATATATCTAATTATATTCCAATCTGGCTGATTATAATTAGATCAATTCAAATCGACTTGTGATGTTTTTATTTTGTGAGAAATTTGGTTCAGATATCGGTAATTTGGAATAGGCAGTATCATTTATTTGTCCGAAATTCCGGATTGATCCAAACTGAATCGCGCATGTCTAGTCATTTGCATATGGCTCTGCACACAAATATACTTCTCCAATAAGATACATCTGTCAACCAGGTGAAATGTGTGAACCTTCATTATGTCAACATTATTGGAGGTTTTGCATAATTAGAGGGCCCTCAAATTCGAACCTCGCCAAAGGCCACCTTAACGCTAGGGCCTCTTCTGTTCAAAATGTCAGAAAAGTTATTTCATTCCTCACAGACTAGAAGCTGAAAATGGTGTCATGCACGTGTCAAACTTCAGGCGACTTGACTCGAGAGTGAAACGTTTTATAGAATGTTTTGCTCCAACATCAGCAGCCAGATGTGCAAATAATATGTAGATCGGGGATCATCAACCATGGCCAACCACATGTTTTGGAACTACATTTCCAATGAGTTTTTTGTATTATTTTAAATTTTTTATTTATTCCGAAAAGTCACAGATTAACCAAAATAGATGACCTCGCAGGGCCAAAAAACAGACTCATATCAGCGTTGCAGAAACAAAAGGGAGGGGGGTCTCAGAAAGAAAACAAAACAGCAAGATGCATAAAAATGAGGGGGAAGGGGATCAATAGAACACAAGAATCCACTAAGCACATCTAGGAATAAGGGGTGATTGCAAATTTGTCGCAGGAAAAATTCAGGTGGGAGTGGGGGAAACATGAAAAAGAAGAAAATTAAAAACAGGCCTCAGCGTCGCAAAATGTCTCTAGGTGACCAACAGCGTCCCCACTCAGGGAACATATAAAACTCAGCGGGTAAAGAAAAAACTAGAATGTCTCTAAATGGGGGGAGACGCTCCGCGTCCAGTGGAAAAGCCGTGTAGGCATCCCCGACGCGCCAAGGTAGCCCACATAGGTCACGCCACATGATCATCCATCGGGGCAACTCCACCTCAGCTAGGGTCATATTGCAGGACCCAAGCAGGACCGTCAGCCTGCCGTTAGACTGCCCCTCATAGATACACCTCGGTCTCAGCTCAGGGAACACAGGAGAAACGGCAGTAAGCTGCATGGTGTCATCGGTCCCGTCCATCAGCAGCCCTCATCACCTGTTCATTCTGGAACGCAGCCTCCGTCACGAGACGTCCTCCTCAACATCAGCCGAGGGTTCAATCACCAACAGCGCCGCATCCTCCACCTCCATCTTCTGGTCCATCCCCAGTACCTCCGATAGCCGGCGCCACATGCCATGCATGATCAGGATCTCATCATCCCCAGGCATCAGCGCCAGCCAGGCCTCGAGACCCTCCAACACCGCTCCCAAAGTCCTGGTGGGGGTGGGCAGGACAGTCGCCACCTGTCCGCATCCACCCCTGAGAACTCTGCTAAGGGTCCAACAGCAGGAGCTGGAGGATGGGGGCCCTCCATCCCCACAGCTTGCCGCAACCTGGAACCCTGGTAATTTGTTGATGGCTGAAACACACAGATGGATGCCTTCCTCTATAGCTGCCACACACAGCTGGTATGACATCAAAACTCAATTTCTAAGGAACCTGCCGTACGACACTAATAGAAGAATTAGGTGTTTCAGGTGGAATTCAATTAAATGTTTACATTATATCATGGCGTTTCACCATACAGTTATAGCAAAATGTAAAATGAGTATTGCGTAGAGATTGCATTAGCCAAAAAACTGATTTCTTCCATTACCACTACACCCACAGCATATGACAAAGCCAAACTATTCTGAAGAGGAGACTGGAGCAGTGTTCTCTGCAAGAACATAAAATAGTGACAGAGGTATGAAAGATCCAGACATGGGTACAAGAGACTGAACTAAACAGTTTTTGACTGGCTTTTCGATAATAAGGAATGATTTGGGATTGCTGCCAAAGAGCTGGACAAGAATAGTCTTCTAGTTATTATATTACCACATCAAAGTTATTAGATATTCAGCAAGAATTTTCTTACAATGACCAGGGCATACACTACTTGCAATGCGAGGACAAGGGAGCATTAAAAGTCAGGCTTTGGTACATAAACTGGCATAATGTTGTCATCAACAGAATAAACAGGAATTCTAGTCAGCTGATCAAGGTTCACTTTCTATGTAGAATTTGGCCAAATGGTTATTAAGTGTATTTTTTTTATTGCATAGGCCCTAAGGGCTTGAAGTAGAACCAAGTGAGATCTATAACAAAATGGGTCAAATAGGATACTAAGAATGTAAAATGATAAAGTTAGCATTTTGCAGGACAACATCCCTGAAATATGCCTACATCTAAGAGAGTGACAATTTGCAGTGTTCCTTACAGAGGTGACTCTGTAATTAGGCAGAATAAGCAGCCGCCTTAGGCCTTACTCCGACAGCTGCCATTGCTAATTAATGTCAGTATTACACATGCGCCAAGGTAAAAAATTTGGTTAAATGTTTGGAACCAGGTAATTTGGAACATCGGAAGCTTCTGATATTTCGGTTCGAACCATTTTGTAATATCGTAAGTGTCCGATATAGTTGTTAATTTCAGATATTTGGAACCTTGTTGTAGTAAACTATGAAAATATACAGAATGGCACAAGAATAGCTCCAGAATGAGCACCAAACTGATGCACATATGCTCCAAAAATGATGCACAGGATGAAGTGTATGCTTCAAAAATAATGCACAAATGGGTCACAGGCATCAATAAAGCTGTGGAACATTCCAAATGAATTTGTATATATCTAATTATATTCCAATCTGGCTGATTATAATTAGATCAATTCAAATCGACTTGTGATGTTTTTATTTTGTGAGAAATTTGGTTCAGATATCGGTAATTTGGAATAGGCAGTATCATTTATTTGTCCGAAATTCCGGATTGATCCAAACTGAATCGCGCATGTCTAGTCATTTGCATATGGCTCTGCACACAAATATACTTCTCCAATAAGATACATCTGTCAACCAGGTGAAATGTGTGAACCTTCATTATGTCAACATTATTGGAGGTTTTGCATAATTAGAGGGCCCTCAAATTCGAACCTCGCCAAAGGCCACCTTAACGCTAGGGCCTCTTCTGTTCAAAATGTCAGAAAAGTTATTTCATTCCTCACAGACTAGAAGCTGAAAATGGTGTCATGCACGTGTCAAACTTCAGGCGACTTGACTCGAGAGTGAAACGTTTTATAGAATGTTTTGCTCCAACATCAGCAGCCAGATGTGCAAATAATATGTAGATCGGGGATCATCAACCATGGCCAACCACATGTTTTGGAACTACATTTCCAATGAGTTTTTTGTATTATTTTAAATTTTTTATTTATTCCGAAAAGTCACAGATTAACCAAAATAGATGACCTCGCAGGGCCAAAAAACAGACTCATATCAGCGTTGCAGAAACAAAAGGGAGGGGGGTCTCAGAAAGAAAACAAAACAGCAAGATGCATAAAAATGAGGGGGAAGGGGATCAATAGAACACAAGAATCCACTAAGCACATCTAGGAATAAGGGGTGATTGCAAATTTGTCGCAGGAAAAATTCAGGTGGGAGTGGGGGAAACATGAAAAAGAAGAAAATTAAAAACAGGCCTCAGCGTCGCAAAATGTCTCTAGGTGACCAACAGCGTCCCCACTCAGGGAACATATAAAACTCAGCGGGTAAAGAAAAAACTAGAATGTCTCTAAATGGGGGGAGACGCTCCGCGTCCAGTGGAAAAGCCGTGTAGGCATCCCCGACGCGCCAAGGTAGCCCACATAGGTCACGCCACATGATCATCCATCGGGGCAACTCCACCTCAGCTAGGGTCATATTGCAGGACCCAAGCAGGACCGTCAGCCTGCCGTTAGACTGCCCCTCATAGATACACCTCGGTCTCAGCTCAGGGAACACAGGAGAAACGGCAGTAAGCTGCATGGTGTCATCGGTCCCGTCCATCAGCAGCCCTCATCACCTGTTCATTCCGGGAACGCAGCCTCCGTCACGAGACGTCCTCCTCAACATCAGCCGAGGGTTCAATCACCAACAGCGCCGCATCCTCCACCTCCATCTTCTGGTCCATCCCCAGTACCTCCGATAGCCGGCGCCACATGCCATGCATGATCAGGATCTCATCATCCCCAGGCATCAGCGCCAGCCAGGCCTCGAGACTCTCCAACACCGCTCCCAAAGTCCTGGTGGGGGTGGGCAGGACAGTCGCCACCTGTCCGCATCCACCCCTGAGAACTCTGCTAAGGGTCCAACAGCAGGAGCTGGAGGATGGGGGCCCTCCATCCCCACAGCTTGCCGCAACCTGGAACCCTGGTAAGGGGGCCAAAGAAGGGTCCGGACCTGCAGGCGCCGAAGCCCAAACCCCAAGATGGCCACCGGCAGATCGTGCTCCACAGGCTCTGAAGGCATGAACCGGGTTGTCTCTGGTCCGGAGGGGGAGACCAAGCAGAGATCCGGACAGCATTACTCTGGTGGCCAGCCACCTCGGTAACTTTGATGAAAAAAATCCCTGTTTAAAGTCAGCGTTAGGTCCATAATGGCGGCAGACGTGCGGAGCTCCACCAAAGCACGTCCACCTCTGTTGGTAGCCGGCCACGCCCCCTCTTTCCAATGAGTTTTTTACAACCTAATGAGTGGTTGAGCATCGTAGTAGATGTAGTTCTGAAACATCTGGATGGCCAAATTTCTGGCCCAAGATCTCTGGCCCAGGATCCAGCTCTCCTGCCATCATTGTTCTATATAGTGGGAAGAAATTGGACGCGTATAAACGATCCATGGCAGAAGGAGAATTCCACCATCAAAACCACATATACTATTTTGGTTATTAACCGGATGTTTTAGATCTACATTTTCCATGATGTTCAGCCAATCTATTGAGTGACAGAGCATCATGGGAGGAGTAGTTTCAAAACATCTGGATGGCCAAGGTTGACCACCCGTGTTTTAGAATCTATATTTTCTTCTGTGGTTTTCCATTTTCCCCCCTCTTATATGTTGTATTTGATTGCACTTTTCTCAATAAATATGTGCCTCAGCTATTTTTTCTTCTCTTTCTGTATTGTTGAATAACTCACAACCGCATGGTGATGGATGATAAGAGCATTTTTTTATGTGAATTCATACTGCGCATTGTATGCTACATTCATTGTGCGTTTTAACCAAAAGGGCAATTGGTAAGCTTGACGGAAAACACCATTTGTTTAGTATGTTTCTAGTTTTTGATAGGTCTGACTGAAACATAATGTAATCTTTAGAATGTAAAATTGGTGACCAATTTAAGAGCAAATATTAGTCAGTTTTGGTGTTTATAAAGCTATTTCAAATTCTTACTATTATCATAGTAATCAAGGAGAAGGTTAGAAAGAAATAATAAGTATAATACATTTATATAACCCCTCAAAAAAAGGATCAGTAAATATGTCTTGGTTATATAGTCATAACTTATTTTTGCATGTTAACATTTTGGAAAGCTTCATCGTTTATGGGTCTTTATCGAGGAAACAAGATTTATTATTTTACATAAAATCACAAATTGGATTTAATGGCTACCTTACATTTGCTAATAAAAGCACATCAACTCTTGGGTTCCCTAACCCTGGGCCACATTAAACGTAGTCCTTCTTTAATGTTTAACCCCTTCACTTCTAAAGGGTTTTCCATAAAACCACTGGTAGGACCTAATGGTTTTATGGAAAATCACTTTCTGTACCTGCACAGTAAAAACTTACAGAAACGCCTCTACTAGATATGTTCCCTGTAGGTAAGCCCTGTTTAACAGGCAACGTTCTCCCTCTGCTGGCCGAAAATCAACTACATGTGCATTACAGAATGGGCTCCTTTGTTCAAGGAAAAACGGAACTCAAAACTTTTGACACAATTCAACACACCGGGGGCACTACTCCATAGTCGTTGCTATTGTAGTGCCTTGATATGCAAGCGTTAGCAGCACCAGTATGAGTGTGTTTAACGCATGCCAACCATATTAAATTCCTGACACTACCCCTATTAGTAATCCGTTTGCGCATCTGTTTTTGCACTATCTTCCGCAAGTTTCCTGTCCTTTGCGCATCCTATACTTAACATGGGGAGCGCAAACGTACATTAGCGTTTTGATAAGTAAGGTATTACAAAGTGCTAGCGCTAATTACCGTCAGGATGAGCAAAGCAACATTTTAGCACCTTCTGAAAGCCGCTGTTAAAAGATTCTGCAGAAGCAAAATCACTTAACACCCACTAAACGCCCCTCCCATCAATACCATACTCACCTCTCATCCCTCGGCGAGAATGGTGGCCCGATCCACCGCTTCTTCTGGCTGCGAGCAGAGTGAGACTGGGAACAAATAGTTCATGCAGGGTTATTCAGAGAAAGGTGAAATCAGGAGAATTGGCAGGAGAAGAGAACAATCTAGACCAAATAACCGATTTGGAAAGTGAGATAAATGCGAAAATTTTTCTGGCTTGGCTATTTTAACCTAGAATTTTCACTTCTCCAGTCATTCTTCTGAGTTTCATCTTTCTTTGAATAGACCTGATAGTCTCCTTCTGTGATCACTCCACGGCGCTGCTCGATGTTGCGGCCTGGCAGCGAAACCCTCCATGGAGTCCTATGGACTCCAGGAGATGATACTCACGGCGGCGCGGAAGCACTACCGCGAGTATCACTGCGGTAATCGTTGCGTTCCAGGGCGAGGTACTCAGTTAGCACCTGCCCTTGAATACCATATTAACATTGGAGATGCTACAGGATCATGCAGGCGTAGATTTTCCCCGTTATCATCCCCATTTTAGTGTGAACTTTGGAATAGGGCCCTGGATGCCATGTCTGATGTGCTGAACCTTTAGGGTCTCATTCTAGAGCCCATCTACAAATTAATTTAATTTGCAATAAACAAAATCCGGTTTCACTGTTCCAGAATCAGACCAGATCGAGGTTACTCTATAAAGGACTTCTTCAGGAGTTTTTGAAGATCGAGTACACTCGATCAGGGTAATGAAGGGGCTAATTGGTGTCATCTCTAATCACCTTAATTTTTTTAAAACTTTAATTCCACAATATTCAAATGTGATATCAAATACACTAACGTTGCACTGTCACTTCCACATTTACCACCGGCAACTGAAACCTCTCTAGAGCAAAGCCACTCCTCTAGATTGCCGTAGAAGTCACCCTGAGCCTCTCCCTCATTCCTACTAATGTTCTAAAAAATTATAACATCAGCACAGTGGAAAAACTAACTAGAAATACATGTTTTTCAGATTATCTGTTGAAGAATTATTAACATCTGTACGAGAGACAAACACAAATTGGGGAGATGTCCAAGAAGAAGGTTAATGGGAGAAATTCCAAAACTGAAGCAATTTTGATGGAACCAACGGATTAACCTCGGGTCGTTTTATAACATGGATCTTCAATTGTTCTTTATTTTCCATTATTTTTTATATCCCATGGTGTCTTTGTAGTCACTGTCAACACAAGGCATGTTTGGGGGTAAATGCATTTTGTTATATACACTAATTTTGCAGAAAACGAACAACATGTGTGTATAATTAAACTGAGCCTTAAACATAGTCTTTCATAGTTTAGCATATCATTTCATCTCTAATGGACACCATATGAAAATAGAAAATTCTATGTTATGGGGATTTTCTATTCTTGGAAATAAAGTTTTGAGTAAGGCTGGGCAGACGTTTTAGTGCTAAGTTCACCATCTCATGGAAACAATAAAACACCAGAACAACAAAAATCTGATTTTTTTAAATTTAACCCCTTCGCTGCTGAGGCTTTTCCCGCCCCTATGCTGAGGTCATTTTTACCTGTTTTGCGCATCATGTTTAAACGTGTTTTGAAGGCTTATTTTAGTATATGACCCAGACATATTATATATCGTTCTTTCCGTCAGACTCGGTAGATTCATAATATGTCATTATTATATGTATACGTTATGTCATGTCTGTATATTATAACAAAAAATGCAATAAAATATGTATTTTCAATAATTTACAATGTGTAAAGTGTTTTTTTCCACATTTTAACATGCGAGCAATTGCGGTTATATTTTGTATGGGGTGCGCTTGTTAAAAAATTAGAGATGGGGACTCGTTACATTTTTTTTTGGGGAAAATGACACTATTTTTAACAAACGCACCGCATACAAAAATCGTTAGTGCAGCATCATTGTTCACATTATAATTGAAATGGGAACAATATTGCTGCATTAACAAACCCATAAAAAAAAAAAAAAGTGTTTAATTTTTTTTTATTTTTATTTTTATTTATTTATTTTTTTTACAAAATTTTTCACTGTAGTGTTTGGTATCGTTGGAACGGCCATGCTCTGGCCGATCCAACGATACAAAATTTAACCCCTAACTGCCACGGATCGGGAGATAGGGATTCATTGGAACTCCCTATCTCCGCAGTTGGTGGCAGTTAGGGGTTAAGTCTAGGACTGGCGTCATCGTGCTACGCACGATGACGCCAGTCCTCTGGGGGAGTTCCCGGAGGCTTGGCCGACATCCAAGATGTCGGCCAGCTCCGGGAAAGGATCGCGAACCGGCGCTTTTCAGCGCTGATTCGCGATCCAGCTCCCCAGGGTTAATGCCAGGCATCATTTGGAAGGGCAGGCTGTGCCCTTCCAAATGATGCCTGGGTTAACCCCCTGTGCGCCGCCGATCGGGAGGGAGAGAGGTCCGAAGGACCTCCCCCCCCTCCCTTTCAGGCGCCTCCTCCGCACATGCGGGGGGGCGCCTGAATTAGGTGTCATCGCGCCCCCGCGATGACACCTAATGCTGGCGGCTGCTGGTCCGGATGCCGGGCTGACATCCAGGATGTCAGCCCGCACCGGAGGGGCCAGCGATCGCCGGAACCCGGCCGAACGCTGACCCCGATGTGAGGACGCGCTCAGCGCGTCCTCAGCACACCAGCGGGAATGCTGAGGACGCGCTGAGCGCGTCCTTAGCATTCAAGTGGTTAATGTACTATATGTAGGAGAGCATTTTTAAAACATTGTTTTGCCTAGCCTTTTTATTACCAACTGTGCAAACTCATTTTGCATTGTGATACAATACTATACAAAAATCAGCCTATGAGACTTGTCACGGACCTGACATGACGCTCCCCTGTGCAACTGTTACCCCAGGCCCCTTCCCTGTTTGGGAGCCCGCTCCCAGTTAAACAGACTGTTCCCATGTGACGTGTGCCATTTGAACTTGAAGATGTGTTTTGTATTTAGGGTGCAGGCCTCTCTTTGTGCAGAATATTTGTGTGAATCTGTAATTATGCAAGAATGCTATTGTCTATTGTCTGGTCAATGTGTACCTTTTATCTGTTAGCTTCCCAGCCTACTCTTTGTCTTAAGAATGTGCTTATCTGTTATCATCCTGATTCCTGGTACAATGCTTTATGTAAATTACTGTGCGGACACTGATTGAGAGTTTGTGTGCTTCACCCTGGAGTAACCTGCCAGTCGTTTCAAGACCACATCTACCTAAGACTGGCATACTCACGTAGAGCCTGAGGAGGACCAGAGTGAAGCCTGCAGTAGACTTGAAACCAGCCAATGGGAACTGTTGGGGTGGGCGGGAGGTTTGACTGTTGTCACCATAAATACGTGTGTTTTTGTGCTGAATAAAAGGAGTCTCCTGTCTGAACATACAGCTTGCCTGATGTCTCATTCAGAGCTACACTCAGCTAACTTGGGAAGACACTTAGCGGTTCTTCCAATCGGTGAAGAGCAGCGTCCAGAAAGAGCAGATTGAAAATAGTGGATCAGCTGCTCGGGCATCGAATTCGGAGCGATTCGAAGAATGGGTCGATCTTGGTGAGCAAGTGTCTGGAGAGCCGGACAGGCGGACAGAGGGATCCATGACAAAACTTACTTTGCAAACATTCATAGTGCAATTAAGTGTGCCCCTAGGGAGAAACAGAAATCCCAGTGAGATCTCACTCCTGTCATCCTATGTTACTGTAAATAAGCTACAAGGTGCTGCCACCACTATCACTGTAACTGTTATGCTTCTTTCTGGTCCTGGTCCCCGCTTGAGGGCTACTATTCCAACTTGTACCCTATTCTCAGGCCTACGAACTGGATCCATTCCGGGATTTCTGCAGTTACTCACCTGCTACCGGTTGGAACTGGTCTGGGTATATAAGGTAGTCATGGCCCTCTTCATACGCTCTTGCATTGATTGGAGTTTTTGAGGAAGTGCATGGGGTGCTCTCTTGACTCCAGCTCCTACCCTGCTTCCTTGTGTTCAGTATTCTCCTTGTCTTGTCTAGTCTCATTTTGGTCCACCTGACCGCCTGATTCCAGTGTCCTGCTGTTCTACAGTCTGCCAGCTTTCCTGTAAATCTGCAATCCGTTTTCTTCTGTATAACGGCAATCCAGAAGACCTGCAAGCTGTGAGTGCTGCCACCACCCTGCACTAGATATCCCACCAACTACCGCCTTGCCTTGTTTAGTTTCAGCCTGTACACCGATGATTCAGAGACCCTCAGTTCCTGCTATTTCTGTGATTGGGACTGTATATCTACTGACTTTAGGTCCCACCATGGCTTATGCCGGATGACAGTAACAAAACGTTCAGCAATCATAAATACTGCATTTCAGCAGCCAGGGAGAGGGCAGAATACAGACAGTCTCTAGGGTCACTCACTACTGTACAGGGTTAAGATTCAGGGGGTTGTAATGATTGAAATAAGAATGTAAAATTTGTCTGTATCTCGGCATATTTGTATTTTCTGAGGTGCCTATTCACAAAGCATTGAAATTTGACACAATTTCGGTGCTTTGCATTTCGGTCCATTTCAGCTCCTTAGGCAAATCCATTTCATAAAAAAATTCAGTGAATTCACTATTTAGCGAATGTTACTGTATTTTGCCAAAATTTAAGTCTACAAAGCAGTTATCGGACTTTATCAAAGTGCGCCATATTGCGCTCATTACCGCTGAATTGCTCCGAATTGCACTGAATTGGCATGGGCGAATTCCACCAAACTAAAAAAAAAAAAGGAAGTCTCTCATTCTCCTACCAGAAGCTTAAATCTACAAAAAGTAGTAAAAATGTGTCTGGATAATAAAAAAGGTCCTATAAAAAATAATAAAAAGGTCCGTTACAAAACAGAAAAAAAAGACTTAAAAAAAAAAAACCTGTCTTTAAAAATATACAAAAAATACATAAAGGTCTTATAACATTTTTTAAAAATAAAAAGGGTTTTGCAAAAAATAAAAATAATAAATGGTCTTTAAAATAAAATGAAAAAGTATATTCCATTTATTACATTGAAACCTAATGGGTTTGCCTGTTTAAACCTGTCAAAAATTGGGTCGTTTTGCTGAAATTTCAGAGTTTTGTGAATAAAAGAATTGCTCATTTTCAACGGGACGATTCCGGTTTCGAAATTGGACAGTATTTTGCTATCAATTCGCCTGTATTTGGCAAATTGACAGCTTTTCAAATAGGTAGCAATTTCGGAGGTTAGTGAATAACCCCTTAAAGGGCCACTACCATCAAAAAATGAAATGTCCTTATTGTGTTCATTTGATGTTGCTGATATCTTACATCCACTTTGTTTTTCTCTTGTATGTTTAGTTAAGAAAATATATTACTCTATATGTGTCACTGGGTGCAATCATTGTGTGATATTTTCCTCTATATGTGTCACTGGGTGCAATCATTGTGTGATATTTTCCTCTATATGCGTCACTGGGTGCATCCATTGTGTGATATTTTCCTCTGTATGTGTCACTGGGTGCATCCATTGTGTGATATTTTCCCCTATATGTGTCACTGGGTGCATCCATTGTGTGATATTTTCCTCTATATGTGTCACTGGGTGCATCCATTGTGTCATCTTTTGTGTTGTAAACTGCCCCCACAGTATCTTTCCACCACTTGCTCCTCACTGTGTGGCTTTGACCATAGAATGGAGTCTATGAGTCGATCACTGACTCAAATCATTGTATTGTGTGGGATGTATTCAAAGGACATCACCAGGGAATAGATTAGAAGTCTTTTAAGATCCCTGATTTATCTCATTCAGCTGCCAGCTCTTATCTGGAGTAGCCTGGAGAACAATAGTCTCCTGCAGCCTTATCTAAACATTCCCTCCTCCACCTGATTAACCCCTTAAGGACGGGAGTAATTTTACAACGTCGGCACTCTTTCGGAAGTGAAGTTTGCTGAAGTTTTTGCTCATCATGTTTAAACGCGGTTTTAAATCACGTATTATTATACCACCCAGACAAATTATATATCGTTCTTTCCCGCAGACTCGGCAGATTAATAATATATCATAATTATATATATACGTCATTTTCTGCCAGAATGCTATAACAATAAATTTAAAAAAATGAGAACTTTTAATAAAATTTCAATCATCCACAGTTTGTAAAGTATTTTTTTTTTGCATTTTATTAATCCGATCCTTTGCAGTTATATTCTATGGGGTAGACTTGGGAACACATTTTTTTTGGGGGGGGGGGGGAGAAATTACGTGATTTTAACTAAACCCCCCCCAAACAAAAATCATTGGTGAAGTATCATTGTTCACATTTATAATTGAAATGTGAACAATAATGTTGCATTAAAAAAAAAAAAAGCACGTTTTTATTTTTTAATTAATTAATTTTTCTATTTTTAAACCATATCATTTTACTTTTATCATTGTCATGTTTTATATCGTTGGAAAGGCCATGCTCAGACCTTTCCATCGATATCAGGCATGACCCACTAGCTGCCACCGACCAGGAGATAAAGGGGTTCAAAGAACCCCCCTATCTCCTGCATGGGATTTCCTTAGGAAATCCCTTTGCAGCCAGGGGCTTCCCCAGTAAACTGACATCATCGCGCATGGCGCGATGAGTCAGTTGACGCGGGGGGGGGACCCAGAGGTGGGGGCTGCCATCCAAGATGGCGGCCCCCACCGGAAATAGGCCGCGATCGGGCACGAATTAGTGCCTGGTCGCAACCTGGCAGCTAAGGGGTTAACCCCATACATCGCTGTGACCTTTCCAGCGATGCTGGCCACAGTCTTCTAGCCCCCGGGATCGCCAACGCGATGACATCAGTGCGCCGGGAGGCTACAAAAAACAGTGGGAGCCGCCGGGGAGGTAAGTATAACCTCCGGCTGGTCTTTTAACGCCGAGGACGTTCCATACCGTCCTGTTGCGTTAAAGCCCACCAAATGCAGGACGGCATGGAACACCCTGCGGCGTTAAGGGGTTAACTGTTAAATACTGTAGATTAGATAAGCTATAGATGTAAAGAAAAACCTTTGGTAAATGTTGTCTCATGGGAAAAAATCCACAAAGTGGTAGGCAGATAAAATATTGTATAACTAACTTTATTTGTAATGCACAAGCAATCTAGTCAATGCTTATATAAGTGGAAGTGTTCCTTTTTCGATGAATAAATGTTCAATGGGTGGGGACCCTAATGATATGGGCTGAGCACGCTAGTGATGCTTGGCATTGCTCTGCCAAATCTGGAACATTTACGGTGTTTCTATACTGCCTGCTTAAAACCTTTTTTTTATTTTATAAGTCTCTGCAGTTATCTCAAGGAGTATATGGATCATACTTTACTTTCCGCTCACATAATTTGGGCTTTTAGCAATAAAACAATCAGCCGTACGACTTTTTTTCGCATATGCATTTCCATCATCTCTGCCCAAAAAAAGGAAACGCCGAATCAGAATAAAACGGTTGGCTTCTAGATTCCAATATTATGACTTTTTTTTTTTCACGGTTTCATTTCTGACAAAACATTAATTTACCCTGTAGGTTGGTAGCGACATTTAAATGTTCATTGAGTAGAAATGAAATGAGAAATAAAATCGGAAGAGTGACACGGAGCGCGTTTCGCAATCTACAGAGATGCCAGGAAGGGAGAGGGAAATAGTTGGCAGGAGGAAAAAGAAATAAACAAATGGAATTTAGATTTTAAGATACCTTATCTGACCCTGAATTAAATTCTGTTGGATTCCCATGAGAGTTATGTCATATAATCAAATCAATCAGCGGCTGAAATAGATATTTACTGTATGTGTCACTCCATATACTGTAAATGCACTTATTAAATCTGAGCGGACAGATAATACCTTCCTACAGCAGCAATGTAATTTTATTAATATCCACCAAAGTAGGTTGAATAATGCTACTCATCATCTATAACACTTGGATTACAGCAAGGCCAGCAGGGTAATTAACCCTTGATTTGCTTTCCTTTTTTAAAATAAATAAATAAATAAAATCGGGTTTTGTGGCTCAGTTCGTCAGGGAAACATGGCAGTAGACGGAATTATACGTTAAGTAGTAAATGCATGTCGATTTGCAAAGGAAATGCAACATTTAAACTGAAGTGTCAGAAGCCGAACGTTTTCTAATATTTGAACTGGCTGTTGGTGTTTTGACCCAAAAGCTGTCTGAAAGAATTTGTTTTATTGATTAAATGGATTTTTTTAAAGAACTAAAACGTGGATTGTGGGCAGCACACAGCTAATACGTGCACAAATTGACTGTATCCTGTTGGCATTATAAGGCTGACTCATACGATGGTTGACTGTGAGCCAATCAGAGGGCGGGTTTAAATGGATACTTTAGGGTTAAAATGGAAAGGAGGACAGTGGAGTTAAACACTAACCCCTCCTGACCCCTTCTGCATCTCCCTTCCTCTTTTAACCCTTTAGTTTGCCTTAAAACTCACCCTCTTTCCAACGACAGGCTCCCATGGTCCTGCACCGGACGTAACATAATGCAGTTTCCTCTCAAACCACAGATGTCGAATATCCGGCAGGAGGCTAAAAGTTGAGCATCGAGCCAATCCAATGGCTCTTAATGTTGACTGCTCCCTGACCTCAGTTTTCTTCTTAGCAGGTTGAGCTCACCTGTAGTTTAGGCAAGACTTCTCGCTGAGTGAAGCTGAACTGACACAGTATCTGTAGTGGAAAAATAACCCAAAAAACCTTTTGATAACTCTGAGAATGCTGAATCAGATCCCCAAAATAAAGGAGATCTCACTTCATTGAGATTAATTGGATTTGCAGCACCTTGAGTAGAAAAATCTCTAACTTCCACCCAAATCTTAATAGTTCGGTTTTATGTTGTGCCAAAATTGGCACCACAGGCAAGATCTTTGCCAATTCAGAGGTATCATTCTCTCTTGGTCCAATAGACACTCGCTGAAAGTTCTACTTCCCAAAAATCGAGAGGAGACTTCTGCACATAGGATCCTTCCTGAAGAGGATAGTGGACTTCTCCCGGAGGTGGCTGACATCTTGGATGTCAGCCAAGCCTCCGGAACCTCCCCCAACCACTGACGTCATCGTGCAAGGGCACGATGCTGCCAGTTGGTGAATTAGCCCATAGCTGCATAGGGATTTCCTATGGCAACCCCTATGGGGGAGATAAGGGGGTCCTTTGGACGACTGTATCTCCCGATCAGTGGCAGCTAGAGGGCCATGTTTAGTATCATTGAAAAGGCCAAGCTCTTGGCACACATACAAGGAAGTTTATTCTCATTGGTGGAGGGAATATCGTCAACGTATCTTTCCGAGCTACCGTTATTTCTGTGGTTTAACCGTTTCTTTCCAAGGATCCTCAAATAACAGCTTCTCCCACCAAACTATATATTCAGAAGATATGCTCAAGCGCTCACATGTCAAAGGACATCACTATAGTACAAACCTCTAGGCAGCAATTTAAAATAAACGCTGGTAAATAGGAAAAGTCTTTTTGCAATGTAAATAGACATTATGTGTTTTTGATGCTATTGACCCCCGACCCCCCATCATATTGATTAGTGAATGTTTAATCCTGCAAACCAAATGATAAAAGAAAACAGAGGTGCATAATCTGATCAAGACGAACACATATGTCATCTTTGACAATAGCATTAAATATTTATAGGAGGCCAAAGCTGCCTTGCCATAGAAAGCATTCAATCTGCATGGTAACTGATTTATGGATATTACTGAATGGCATTAGCATTATATTTTAGGTATATCCATCCACAGATCGAAACCGATACGCGGACATATCACTGTTGTTATGATCTCGTTTCAGCGTTATATGCCCTTGTTTCTTCATTTTTTTCATTTTTTTAAAATGATGGACACAAAGCTACAGGCATATTCATAAATCTCCTCATGCAGGCTGCCCTAGATACCAAGTTCGGGGAATTTTAGACCTTCATTGCCTCTGATTGTACAGTACAGAACTATCGTGAATAAAAATAATTTTGATAACTTTAAATATAAATGAAATATAGATTTTTCGAGAAAGCAGTTACCCAGCACATTTTGAAGAGAAGCTCACATGAAAAGATAATTTGTTTTCTGTGTTGGGTCTCCATTAGGTCCATCCTAAGTTCCATCCTTACTCATATGTTCTGTATTTATTAACACCTAAGTACCAAATATAAATTTTTATTAATTACAAAAATGTAACTCGGAGGAGATATTTAATTCGGGGGACAAAAAAAAGATCTCTTAAAAATATATATTATTTGTACTTACCATGGCGGCCTTAGACGGGGTTTCAGCTGTATCTTCTATTTTATTTTTTTATATATTAAACACCTTGCCAGCACTAAATAGAAAAATACACCAGATCTTCACAGGACCTACCAATAAATAAAACTCCAATAAAACAGACATGGTAAATTGAGTCCTTAATTCAATTTAAAATTGATATGTGCACGGGTTTGTCATGATTTTTGGTAATTTGGGTCATCATTTTTGGTTATGATCGCAATGCTCTCATTCCGTTTCGTTAAAATCTATTCTTTGTTGGTAAATGTGTGTGTGTGCGTGCTGGCTTGTCACAGCGTGGCTAATTATTTAATTAAAATCTCACCCATTGGTGAGGAGTTAATTGGGAGAGCAAATGGGCTGCTGGGAAAACAACTCATTTCCGAACCCCATTAACTGCAAAAAGGGGACTCGTTTGCGACCATATGGTAACCATTGACCAGCAATTCAGGTGTTAGAGCAGAGGTGGTAAAGCAGTCCACCTGCTTTGGTTTAAACCCTTGGCGCCTAGCCATGGTTGAGCCACATGGGGTCCGGAATGGTGTTCAGATTTCAGTTTAATGCAATAAACTCGACGCAAGCTGCTCTGCTTAGTTGTGACAGTATGAGATGTGTCCATATGAATAGCAATGCATGTCTCACTATTAACACAAGGAGGTTAAAAAGTATTGTGGTTTTCTGACAGAAATCAATTTAGACACCTTGGGCCCTAGTCCGATGTTGCCGTTCAGAACAGCTCAAGCGCCGTGCTCTTTTTTTTAAGGTCATACTCCACCCACGACGCTAGCTGAGCTTGCATCTCAGATGATGCGTCAGGTTACTTCATATTAGTGTCTCCTATACTTTGTATGGGAGGTGTTAATGTGGCCCTAGCAGATGGAGAATGAGCTATTCCAACCAGCCCATTTTCCATCTGCAGCTGACGTTATTCTGAAAAGAATAACATCTTTCAGACCCTGGTGTTAAGTGATTACACTTCAGGACAATCACATAACACACTGCTTTATCTGCACCCAGAAATCCCATACTCGCCTTAGATCCCACAGACCAGAGAGTGGTCCTGGGTGTTGCGCGTTTCACCGTTTCCTCACTCAACTGCAGAGGTACACTGGAAACAAATAGTTCTCAGGGTTCCTACGCGTATCCTCCACGTATCACTCTGCAGCCCAGTTGGATCTCTTTTCCATGTGCTCACGTCCTTCCCATGGAGTCCTATGGACTCCTGGAGCAAATGACACCAGCTGCGCTTAGCGTGGCTGGTGTTATAATGTAACACCTCGACAGTGTCATAGCTAGAGCTACTGAGCAAGCGGCTCCTTCGTAACATGGGTGCTAAATTGCAGGCGCTAATGGAAAAAGGCAGGCGGTCAAGTTTTCCATTAAGATCTGTCATTTAGCACCAACATTGGAATATGGCCATATTTAAAAAAATTAGTTGGCTGAAAATCCAATGATAGCTGATAATGTTTTAGTTGCCGGACACTAGGGTCCACATATATCGTGCATAAGACCCGGCCGCAGGACTTTTTAACTGTTCACACTTAATTAGCTCTAATAAATATATTTATATAAATTTTGAAGGGAACATTTTTCAATATTTACTGTTTATACTTATTTATTTTCTTACAAGTGTTTCCAGAAACACATACAGGATTATACAAACAGAGCCGAACTGGCCACGAAACTGCACCGAACAGTGAATTTCCCAGTATGGTGCAATTTCGCGGCCATTCGGCTATTCAAAAAGCTGTCAGTTCCCCAAATATTGGCAAATTGCAGCAAAATATGGTGATCTTCAGCGGCAGTGAAATCTCCCATAGAGAAATAATGGTTAATCTATTCAGAGAACACCGAACAGCAATGTCAGTGAAATGCCCTGATTTTCGATGGTTTCATTCGACAGGTTTAATCAGGCGAATCCCAAAGGATTCAATATAAAAAAAAATGCTAGTTTTTATTAAATATTTATTCAACTGTTTATTCTTTTCATTTGCAGCAAAAAGTATCTTTATTTATTTATTTTTTAAGGCATATTTTTTTTTGGGCAGAATACATTTTTCAGATTTTTTTTAAATGGCAAATTTTTAGTTTTTTCTGTAACAGACCTTTTTATTATTATTATTCACAGAACCTTATATATTATATATATTACTGGCATTACATTACAGGCATTTTCATGCTGTAGTTTTTTGTAAACGCATTTTAAAAGTTGAGATGTTTTTTGTTTCTTTTTTACCCCAGCTTCATGGCTTTTTCCAATGGCTGGTTGGCGCTCTGATCGGCGGGTCATTGGCTTTTTTTGGATCGATTCAGTATTTTTGTGGCGGATCATCGGATGCATCGGAGGGTTTTAGGGTCGATTCGGCGGTTTTACGGTGTTTCTTCTGATGCGTTCGACGGGTCATTCACTGCAGTACGGGGACCCCTGCGGTGAATGCTGAATTCACCGCAGGGTCGTGGAATCGAACTCACCAAAGTGCGGGGAACGGGAGAGCACTGAAATGTCAGTGACATTTTGGTGCTCTCTGTTAGGGATGTGCATGGCTGAAAAATGGGCTTCGTTTAGTTCCGTTTCGTTACTTTTTTAAATAATTTTGTTTTCGGAATTTCGGAACTAATTTAGTTTCGTGTTTCATTTAATTTCGGATTGATTTGTATTGTATCGGATTCGTATCAAATTGAATGCGATAGTTGATATCCATTTGATAGTTCATTTCAGTTTCGATAGTTGATATCCAATAGTTGATATCCATTTGATAGTTCATTTCAATTTCTATCGAATCAGATTCGTATCGTATCGAATCGTATCGTATCGAATGAGATTGAATCGAATCGAATTCGATAGTTGATATCCATTTGATAGTTCATTTCAATTTCGATACTTGATATCCAATAGTTGATATCCATTTGATAGTTCATTTCAAATTCGATAGTTGATATCAATTATTCAAATTTTTCTTTTATGATGATGACACAGTGTAAAACGGAATAAATTTGTTATATACCATTTAATTTAGTTTCGTATCACATCGTTTCATTTTCGTTTCGTATTCGTATCGTATATACATCCAGATTAGGTCTCTAAGCTCACCCAAGCAGGACAGCAGAGCATTGCATAGATTATTGATGTTCCATGAGTCGAGACATTGAGAATTTCATCTTGATAGATGCTCTGATCTTCCTTTGGTCTCCTATAGCTATATCTCCAATGGTTCGCATTGGCCTGCTGGCATCTCCTTCAATTTTCCTGGTTGGCCAACAGTTCATGGCTATCACAGCCCAGCAGGCACTATCCCGATTTGTCCAATGACCAGATTGGCTATGTCAATGCCAACTGATCTCTTGAGGTGGAAGTGTATATACTGTATTCTTCAAAAGGCGAAGGCTGGAGATGAGATAATAAGAGAACGCAAGTGGTACGGCATGAGCATATGGACGACAACAATGAAAAGTCAGAGATTAATATTTCAGGCAGCTTCTATTGAATCGTACAGTGGTTTCTTTCATGCTTTTTAAAAAGATTAAACTACTTGCAACCAGGCTCTGTGCCTCGTATAACTACAGCCTGAGTGGTTGTACATACGGAAATTTGCGTAGGTGGTGTGTCTGCTGGGATCCATAGGCATCCCATAGCTTAGCCTTTTGCAACCTCTTACAAAAAATCCAACATATACATGAAACGAAGAATTAGAAAAATAATAGAAACACATGTTTAGTTCTAAATTTAATTGTTATTTTTCTGATGAAATGTAAACATTCTAAGTAATTTATACCGTTTGGATCTTGGCCTCAGATGCCGAGGTAGCGTCATTGTTACTGGCCCTTGATCTAAGGGTCAGTTTCTGATGTAAAACATGTTTACAAGCAAATAGAATTCTGTAACCCATTAAACGTTTCTTTCGAATACACACAATGCGATTTGCACATTGAAAAAAGTCGCCTCTTACCCTTCTAGCAGTCAAAGGGTAAACATGACTTTACAGCTGTGCCTCATTTAAAGTGCCTTAATACCAGCAGCTTTCCCATGAAAGGAATGGAAAGCTGTTATCTTAATTTATACCTCCAGTTAGACATGTCACAGCAATTTTAATGAGCTGGCCAAGAAAAAAATAAATAAAGAGAGAGAGGGAGAGAGAGAAAGAGAAAAAGCCTTTCTGTTGCCAAAATCCCAGTAAATCTGATTCAAAAACCTATTAAATTTATTAGTGTTTAGGAAAACAGAGAACCCTTGTTTCTGGATATATGCAGATGTCTGTCACCTTTCCGAGTGAAGTTTTTACAACGTGTAATTCGATGTGCCCTGGTGAGTCCAAGACCATTAAAAAAAAATACAAAAAAAGAAAAAGAAATAAGTAAAATCCAGGTGAAGTACATTAAGAAAAGGAAATTTCTGATCTCCAGTTTCAAGTGATCTGTTGCAACCCATTAGGAGGAATTGGATCTGGCTCGAGCATAAAATAATACAAAAATAATAAAAAATAAATTATAAATATATATATTATATAAGTTATAAATGTGTTAAATATGTATATAAAATAAAAAAAATATAAATAATATACTACAGCATATACCAATATGCTACAGTCTCCATATGCAACAAGGAACTCTGGGAAGGTATTATGCCCTCATCAGCAGTAATTTTTACATTACATGTAAAAAAATATGTACCGTATTTTCCGGCGTATAAGACGACTTTTTAACTCAGGAAAATCTTCTCAAAAGTCGGGGGTCTACTTATATGCCGGGTGTCGTCTTATAGGGCGGGTGCTGAAACTTCCAAGCCGGACTGGAGAATCTGCGGTCGTTTCATATGGTGGGGGAGCTCAAAAACGGCTGTGGCCACATTCCCGCCATCTACGGCGACCGTATGAAAGCAACAAGGGCGGCGCTGTACAAGTATGGTAGAAGAAAATCCTCTCACCAGGATTTGTGGAAAGAAGTGACTTAACGCGCGGTCCCGATGACGAGGTGAGGGGGCGCCTCACCGGGAAGGTGTAAGGGCGGAGCAAGCTGCAGGCATCCGGGATACCCGGGGTATAGAAAAAAGAGAGCGGCGCTGTGCCCAGAAAAACACGCCACTTTCACTCGTCTAGCCCGTCCTTGTATCCTATTAGCGTACCTCCTTCTCTGCCTCTCAGAACTCGCACATGCGCGCCTGCACCGCTTCACTGCAGTCCTCAAGAGCGAGATCTGAGAGGCAGAGAAGGAGGTACAGTAATAGGATACAAGGGCGGGCCAGACGAGTGAAAGAGGTGTGTTTGCGCTACCGCTCTGATAGTCTTGGAGACAGGGAGGGCTGGGCAGGTAGGGAGAGCTGATTAATCCAAGCAGGCTTTGTATACAACAACCAGCCAATCGCCAGTAAGGTACATCACTTGCCGTGATTGGCTGGTTGTTGCATACTGGTTGTTGCATTACCATATTGAAATCAAATCTGATGTTTTTTTATTTTTATTTGGTGTGCGTTGGGAGAGGGGTAGTCTTATACGGCGAGTATATCATAAACTCTATATTTTAACTGGAAAAGTTGGGAGTCGTCTTATACGCCCAGTCGTCTTATACGCCGGAAAATAATTATAATAACATTATATTATATATATTGTAGATTTGGTAAACCATTTTAGACCAGATTACAGATGTGCATTCGTTTCGGAAAAATTCGGAATTTGGAAAGAAATTTGAAAATTGGTAGTTCGGAAGTACTTCCGAATAACGAATCGATAAAATGCGAATTCAAAACATTACTAAATGGTATAACCAATTTATTTCGTTTTACACTGTGTCATCATCATAAAAGAAAAATTTTAATAATTGATATCAACTATCGAATTTGAAATGAACTATTGAATTGATATCAACTATTGACTTTGAAATTAACTATCAAATTGATATCAACTATCAAATTGATCTTAACTTAAAATACAAGTAATAGTCAGCAAAGGACTTTATGAAACAAATTAATTTTGTTTCACTGTTTAATTTGACTCAAATACTAAATCTGTGACACAGCTTAAAATTTAACCCTAGCTTTTCTTTTAACAACAAAATTTGTTATTAATTGGAGTTTTATATGGTGATCCAAAATTCGAATTGATATCAACTATCAAATTGATATATGAAATTCGAATCAATACGAAATTTCAAATCGATCCGAAACGAAATAAGAAACGAAATTAGTTACGAAATTCCGAAAATGAAATTATTTAAAAACTAAACGAAACTAAACAAAACAAATTTTTCAGCCATGCACATCCCTAGTCCAGATGCCAAAATCAAAAATGTATAGCAGTACGTGGTGATACCTTTTTAATGGACTATCGTTACATTTAAAAGAGAAGCTTTCGAGAGTATCCTCTCTTCTTCAGGTCTTGAAGCTATATATATATATATGTGTGTTTAAACATTTTAAATATATATATTATATAAGTTATAAATGTGTTAAATATGTATATAAAATAAAAATATATAAATAATATACTACAGCATATACCAATATGCTACAGTCTCCATATGCAACAAGGAACTCTGGGAAGGTATTATGCCCTCATCAGCAGTAATTTTTACATTACATGTAAAAAAATATGTACCGTATTTTCCGGCGTATAAGACGACTTTTTAACTCAGGAAAATCTTCTCAAAAGTCGGGGGTCTACTTATATGCCGGGTGTCGTCTTATAGGGCGGGTGCTGAAACTTCCAAGCCGGACTGGAGAATCTGCGGTCGTTTCATATGGTGGGGGAGCTCAAAAACGGCTGTGGCCACATTCCCGCCATCTACGGCGACCGTATGAAAGCAACAAGGGCGGCGCTGTACAAGTATGGTAGAAGAAAATCCTCTCACCAGGATTTGTGGAAAGAAGTGACTTAACGCGGTCCCGATGACGAGGTGAGGGGGCGCCTCACCGGGAAGGTGTAAGGGCGGAGCAAGCTGCAGGCATCCGGGATACCCGGGGTATAGAAAAAAGAGAGCGGCGCTGTGCCCAGAAAAACACGCCACTTTCACTCGTCTAGCCCGTCCTTGTATCCTATTAGCGTACCTCCTTCTCTGCCTCTCAGAACTCGCACATGCGCGCCTGCACCGCTTCACTGCAGTCCTCAAGAGCGAGATCTGAGAGGCAGAGAAGGAGGTACAGTAATAGGATACAAGGGCGGGCCAGACGAGTGAAAGAGGTGTGTTTGCGCTACCGCTCTGATAGTCTTGGAGACAGGGAGGGCTGGGCAGGTAGGGAGAGCTGATTAATCCAAGCAGGCTTTGTATACAACAACCAGCCAATCGCCAGTAAGGTACATCACTTGCCGTGATTGGCTGGTTGTTGCATACTGGTTGTTGCATTACCATATTGAAATCAAATCTGATGTTTTTTTTATTTTTATTTGGTGTGCGTTGGGAGAGGGGTAGTCTTATACGGCGAGTATATCATAAACTCTATATTTTAACTGGAAAAGTTGGGAGTCGTCTTATACGCCCAGTCGTCTTATACGCCGGAAAATAATTATAATAACATTATATTATATATATTGTAGATTTGGTAAACCATTTTAGACCAGATTACAGATGTGCATTCGTTTCGGAAAAATTCGGAATTTGGAAAGAAATTTGAAAATTGGTAGTTCGGAATTACTTCTGAATAACGAATCGATAAGATGCGAATTCAAAACATTACTAAATGGTATAACCAATTTATTTTGTTTTACACTGTGTCATCATCATAAAAGAAAAATTTTAATAATTGATATCAACTATCGAATTTGAAATGAACTATTGAATTGATATCAACTATTGACTTTGAAATTAACTATCAAATTGATATCAACTATCAAATTGATCTTAACTTAAAATACAAGTAATAGTCAGCAAAGGACTTTATGAAACAAATTAATTTTGTTTCACTGTTTAATTTGACTCAAATACTAAATCTGTGACACAGCTTAAAATTTAACCCTAGCTTTTCTTTTAACAACAAAATTTGATTAATTGGGGTTTTATATAGTGATCCAAAATTCGAATTGATATCAACTATCAAATTGATATATGAAATTCGAATCGATACGAAATTTCAAATCGATCCGAAACGAAATAAGAAACGAAATTAGTTACGAAATTCCGAAAATGAAATTATTTAAAAACTAAACGAAACTAAACAAAACAAATTTTTCAGCCATGCACATCCCTAGTCCAGATGCCAAAATCAAAAATGTATAGCAGTACGTGGTGATACCTTTTTAATGGACTATCGTTACATTTAAAAGAGAAGCTTTCGAGAGTATCCTCTCTTCTTCAGGTCTTGAAGCTATATATATATATATGTGTGTTTAAACATTTTAAATATATATTATATATACTGTATATAGATACAACAAACCAGGAAGAGAGCAATCCAGTCAACACATTCAAAAGACAACAACAGCAGCTTTATACATTCAAACATTTAAAGATTTTACCAGATTTTAACCCTTCAAACCTTCCAACAATTCTTACCCCCTTCAGGAATACAACATACATAACCCATTAAAAAAAAATTCAATTTTGACTGGGTGGAGTAGAGGTAACATCACTGCTCTATAACCGTGGAGAAAGACTGTGGAGACACAGGTTCAATCCCGGCAAGAGCACCTCTCCAGTAAGTGTCCTTGGGCAAGACACCTAACGGTACATACTCGCCACCCAGGACATATTTGAAAATGAGAGAAATCTCAATGTATCCTTCCTGGTAAAATACTTTCTTATTTTTTATTTTTTTTAAAAATCAAGGTTTTTAACCATAAGCTCTGTTGAAAATGAAGGAAATTTGGTTCACAATAAATGGCCATGAATTGCTTAAGCCTGCCAACAAACGCCAATGTATTTAAGCTTTTGTCAGGTCATATTCTTCTATTCTTCTCACCTAATGACTGTTCTTATGGGATCAACTCACTTACTGAGGACTGAGTCCTTTCTGGAGCTCCCTGCAGTTCAAGGTTAAAAAAGATCCTGTAGGTGGATCACCTGTGAGAGGGAGGGGAGCAAGTCAGGTCCAGAAATATTGGGACATCGACACAATTCTAACATCTTTGGCTCTATACACCACAACAATGGAGTTGGAATGAAACAAACACAATGTGCTTTAACTGCAGACTGTCAGCTTTAATTTGAGGGTATGTACATCCAACTCAGGTGAACGGTGTAGGACATGCAGCAGTTTGCAGATGTGCCTCCCACTTGTTAAGGGACCAAAGGTAATGGGACAGAATAATAATCATAAATCAAACTTTCCCTTCTTAATACTTGGTTGCAAATCCTTTGCAGTCAATCACAGCCTGAAGTCTGGAACGCATAGACATCACCAGATGCTGGCTTTTAGACATGTGCACAGCACAAAATTTCGTTTTGAACTAATGGATTAGTCCTATAATGCAATTTATTTAGTTGCTACAAAAATTTGTTTTCAGTTCTTTAGTATGAAAACTAATTTCATTCGTCCGAAAGCCAGTGGATACAATTACTATTGTAGTGGCTCCTCAGAGGGCTGAGATCGCTGCTTGTTACAGTATCTCTCACTCTCAGCACAATGTGTCAGCAAAGCTGTTACAGTAACTGACTGCTGCTCATCACAGCGCTCAGAGTTTCAGTAAAACTAGTAAATAATATTTTTATAAGAGGTTAGAGCAATATTATTTCCTTGTTTTACTGAAACTCTGAGCACTGTTACAGACAGTTACTGTAACAGCTGAGCCTGATACATTGTACTGAAAGATAATATAACAAACAGCCGATCTCAGCGCTCACAGCCACTGGATTTAAAGGGCTAAAAAAAGGCTCCTGTATAATGTATAGAACATCTTCCTGCATTAATGTCCCTCTCTGTATAGAACATCCTCCTCAATTTATACCTTTCTCTGTATAATGTATAGAACATCTTCCTGCATTAATTAATTCCCCTCTCTGTATAGAACATTCTACTGCATTGGCATGTGGAGGGTGCAGAACTTCGGAAAGCAATACTTATCCAGCACAGGAGAGGGAACTTTTACTTAACTTTGTATCTCTGTGGGGGAGAGAGACAGAATTATAAAAGCAGGGGAGATGAAAAATATTAGCGGAAATCGGTCTGAATGCTCAGAGATGACTGGTGCAAATATATTTTTATAATAAATAAAGCACTTTAAATCCAGGGAAAACATTCAAATAAATCACACTGAAGGCTCATAATGACATAGTAACTGAGCTGGATACTAAAGGTATCAGAAGTAAAAAAAACTTTTATAACAAGCAGCACAGGGAGAGGAGAGGGACTTTATGTAAACCGTGTATTATAGATGAGGAAAAGGGATAATGCTCCTGGGTAATATAAAATGTATCAGACCTAAGCCCCTATTATGCAGAGCAGGAGGGGAGATAACACACGTTTTATATAGTCCCTCTCTTCTCCCAGCGCTGCTTGTTATAAAGCGGTTTTTACTATGCAGCCCTCCTCTGTCAGTAGCTTTCAGTGTGATTTATTTGAATGTTTTCCTTCTCCAGCTGCTTTTATCATCTTGTCTGCCTCATAGACATGCAAGGGTTAAGTAAAGGTTTCCTCTCCTGTGCTGCGAGGGAGTATTCTGGAGCTCTATCCCTGTCAGATTTTCGGGTAGTGGTCGAGAAGGATTACGAATACAAACCAAACCTTTTCTGTAGCTTTGCGATGTTGCGCTCTTCATTGCTGGTCTCCTTCACTCATCAATGTAATATCACAAAAAGGACTGACACTAAAATGTAGTGCATTTTATTTTAGTTTCTTTCGTTTTTTGTACTGAGCAGTTTGTATCTCTTGAGTCATACGAAAACTAAATTATCCCAAAATTCGGACTAAATCATTTTAGTACTAAAACGAATGCACATGTCTACTGGGTTTCATCCCTGGTGATGCTCTGCCAGGCCTCTAACTAACTAACTGTCTTCAGTTCCTGCTTGTTCTTGGGGCATTTTCCCTTCAGTTTTGTTTTCAGCAAGTGAAAAGCATGCTCAATGGGATTCAGGTCAGGTGATTGACTTGGCCATTGCATAACATTCCACTTCTGTCCCTTCAAAAACTCTTTGCTTGCTTTTGCAGTATGTTTTGGGTTATTGTCCATCTGCACTGTGAAGCGCCGTCCAATGAGTTCTGCAGCATTTGGCTAAATGTGAGCAGATAATATTGCCCAAAACACTTCAGAATTCATCCTGCTGCTTTTGTCAGCAGTCACATCATCAATAAATACAAGAGAACCAGTTTCATTGGCAGCCATACATGCCCACGCCATGACACTACCACCACCATGCTTCACTGATGAGGTGGTATGCTTAGGATCATGAGCAGTTCCTTTCCTTCTCCATACTCTTCTCTTCCCATCACTCTGGTACAAGTTGATCTTGGTCTCATCTGGCCATAGGATCTTGTTCCAGAACTGTGAAGTAGGGATGAGCCGAACACCCCCGTGTTCGGTTCGCATTCGAACTCGAACAATTTCAAAAGTTTGAGTTCGAACTCGAACCGAACTCAGTGCAACTCAATGGGACTCAAAAGTTAGATTTTTAGAGTGCCCTCCAAGAGGGCATATATGCAAGATATTTGCCATAAAAGGTGTATGGGGGTCCGGATAGTGCCCTGGGGGACAGGAAACAAGGACAAAAAGTTTTAAAAAATAAATTTTTAAAGGAAAAGTGAGTTTTCCATAAAATAAGGGTTAAAAATAAAAACAAAAAATTCCTTCAAATATCGTGCCTAGGAGGTCCCCATAATCTGCCCGTGAAGTGGCGGATTTGTAGGATGTATAGAAACATCGCCATCAGAGACCCACACATGACACCTAGCCACCCTTAAGGCTAGGGTCAGAGTGGGGCAGTCGGAACGCGCGTGCAGGCGCACTAAATCACGGCGGCAGTAGCAGCACATAACGGCCAATGACGGCCAATATACGCAGTACGTGCGTACAAAAGTGCGCCGACACACGCAAACCGGCAAATGAACGCATTTTTCTCAGAACGTGAAACCGCTGCTACAGACGTACAGAGTGCGCTGCGGCTGCATGGCAGCGTGTGTGCGTGATTAGGAGACGTCAGACGCTGCTAGTGTGCGGCCTACATAACGTTCAAACAGCCGGATTTCCCTAGAATTGCGTTGGTGAGTACCTGCGACTGTGCGACTGTGGTCGTCTGACCACTTAAGCGTATTCCGTGAAAAAATGCGTGCGCACGCATCAACGTACATTTTGACGGTGGCCGCAGAAAATGCGCTCATCTGTCCCTAGCCTTAGGGGTTAAAATGCACAGGGACTGGCTACTATCCTGTTAGATGAGAGAATGTATTATATGTATAAAGCAAGGTATATATGACAATGGATAGTCAGAGACTCTAGGGACTCAGCTTGTACGCTTTATGATAGACATTTCTAACACAATAATAATTTTATGCTCACATAGGCCCTTCGGGAGAGGTACATGACATACAAATACTGGAATATTACATTTAAATCTAAGAAGTGTGATAAAGATTTTATTAAGCCTTTGATGACAAATGACGTAACATCTACATCATTAATGATTGGCTTTACAGAGCCCTGGTCCTTAAGGGGTTAAACAGCATATCAGAGGATCATATAGTAGAAATGAACACTTCTTAGAATTCAGAACAAGCACAGTGTTTGTTCATACATGTTCAGGAGCCACACCCAGTCTGCAGGCAATGTATCAAATATGTATCAAATTCATGAGACCAGACTAATTATAAGCACATGTTATTTCCAAACAAGTAATTAAACACCTGTTGTTTATGCTGTTTGAGAGTACAGGTCATTTAGAGGTGAGAATCTTTGCACCTAGACATTAGGTAGTTTTTTAATTCAATATCTAATAAACCGTTGCTTATAATATACAACAGTAAAGAGTCTCTTTATTTCTAGATTTTTTTAGTATTTTTTAAGCATTTTTTATACTTTTTTCCAAAATTATATTTTTTCGAACTCGAACCGAACACGCCAAAAAGTTCGAAGTTCGCAAACTTTCGAACTGCCAATGTTCGAGTCGAACTCCGAACAGATAGAACCGAACATCTCATCCCTACTGTGAAGGCTTTGTTAGGTGTTGTTTGGCAAACTCTATTCTGGTCTTCCTGTTTTTGAGGCTCACAAATGGTTTACATCTTGTGGTGAACCCTCTGTATTCACTCTGGTGAAGTCTTCTATTGATTGTTGACTTTGACACACATACACCTACCTCCTGGAGAGTGTTCTTGATCTGGCCAACTGTTGTGAAGGGTGTTTTCTTCACCAGGGAAAGAATTCTTCAGTCATCCAACATTGTTGTTTTCCGTGGTCCCCCGGGTCTTTGGGTGTTGCTGAGCTCACCGGTGCATTCCTTCTTTTTGAGAATTTTCCAAACAGTTATTTTGGTCACGCCTAATGTTCTTGCTATCTCTCTGATGGGTTTGTTTTGTTTCTTCAGCCTAATGATGGCTTGCTTCACTGATAGTGACAGCTCTTTGGATCTCATCTTGAGAGTTGACAGCAACAGATTCCAAATGCAAATAGCACACTTGAAATGAACTCTGGGCCTTTTATCTGCACATTGTAATTGGGGTAATGAGGGAATATCACACACCTGGCCATGGAACAGCTGAGAAGCCAATTGTCCCATTACCTTTGGTCCCTTAACAAGTGGGAGGCACATCTGCAAACTGCTGTAAGTCCTACACCGTTCACCTGAGTTGGATGTACATAACCTCAAATTAAAGCTGACAGTCTGCAGTTAAAGCACATTGTATTTGTTTCATTCCAACTCCACTGTTGTGGTGTATAGAGCCAAAGATGTTAGAATTGTGTCGCTGTCCCAATATTTCTGGACCTGACTGTATATATATATATATTTGAGAAAATACAGACATATTATTTATTTTACAATATGAGGATGATAGTATTTACACAAGTCACCAGTTGAATTTACAGGAAAGAAATTCAGGACAAGTTTCAAAATAAAAAAGGTGTATTTTTATTCTAATGCAAAACATATTCATTCCCCTGACATTTTATCATTGTTTTCCTTTTCCATATAGTAAAAGAGAAAAAAAAAACACGCTGTGGATGTTTTGGGGGTGTGGGAACTAATTTGTTGTGCTGTTTCTGATATAGCAGCTAGGGATTAGGTTCATTCTACTGGGAAACTGTCATTAATAATAGTGACAGCGAAAAGAGTTGTTCTTTGCAAAGTAAGTTTCCAACGAGAATAGGCTCATTTTGTTATTATTCTGGTTGGACAGTTGTTTCGTGGAGGGGAGGGGCTAGCTGGAAAACCTTAGCTTGAATATGCAAAATATATATGACCAGTTTCATAAACCTGATCTCTGCTTAAAAAAGCCATCTAGTATGGCATGGCATTGATTTAAGGGTTCTGTGTGAAAACAGACCCAGGATGCAAAGAAGTGAGACAGATTTAATTTGCATGTCTTACCCAGAGTTCCTTGCTACACATAGGTAATGTAGCACAGCAGCTCTGGGATGCAATTCTTTGAATTGCTGTGATGTGTGTAAATGGCTTCTGCAATAATAAACCTTATAGGTTATTGCGTGGAGGCTTTTTATCTAATTTTTTGCACTCCACCACAACCCAAATAAGTATATTAATTTATAAATAATAAAGGATAAGAATTAACCTCCCTATTTTATATGTCAGAACCGGAACAATTTATTTGGCCCCCTAGCGGTATCCCGAGTGTGTTTCGGTGTTAAATGCATTGCTGAAAGCAGTTACCCCAAGCCACCCTCGGGATGCTACTGGATACATTACCTGTCCTTGAGCTCCCTTGCTGTCCCCATTCTTCTCCGGCGATCTCAACGTCCTACTTCCTGGCTCTTGGAACCAGGAAGCAGGATGCCGCGATCACCGGAGAATGCGAACGCTGAGGCCATCGAGGGAGCGCAGGACAGGTAATGTATCCAGCCAGAGTGTGGCTCGGGATTACCACTTTCAGAAGTGCAGACCCTCAATAGAAGAAGTATAAAGGAAACATTGTTTAATGTAACAAACAGAAGAATACTTTCTGAAATAGGTACCTAAACTTTTAAAACAGCTTAAAGAGGGCAAAAATTGCCTTGGTAGAAAACTGCATTTTATGAAACTACATAACGTGTGCAGAGAAAGACGGACCAGAATGGAAAATACGATTAAAAAACACTTTTGAGAGGAAAAGTACATTTTACGAAATGTGAGCACTCTCCATGCCCTTAATATGAGCACACAGGTCTTCCAAATTTCTTTCTTTGCTCCTTCACCGCCGAGCACTTTTTGTTGAATTTTTGTTATGACAACATTTATTTCAAACATAATACGCAAAGTTAACAATTAAATGATTGGTAAAATGTCAATTTTGCGCAGAGATTTTTATTTCAAAATAGTTAAAATATTAAAATAATGTAAATCTGCTTGTTTTTTTTAATTTTATTGTATTTGTTTATCCTTTACAGAAATTTTGCTAGGATGAAAGGTTATAAACTCTAGATGGTATCCCTTATCTTACACAATGTCACATGGGGTCTGCATTGTCGGTATACAGGCAGAAATGCCATTTGTGTCACATCCAGTTAATGTGATGCAGGTAGATAATAAAATGGTGAGATCTCCTGCTTATGGGGATTTGTAGTGATCATAATGAGATTATTAGCAATTAGACATGTGCACAGCACAAAATTTCGTTTTGAACTAATGGATTAGTCCTAAAATGCAATTTATTTAGTTGCTAAAGAAATTCGTTTTCAGTTCTTTAGTATGAAAACTAATTTCGTTCATCCGAAAACCAGTGGATACAATTACTATTGTAGTGGCTCCTCAGAGGGCTGAGATCGCTGCTTGTTACACAATGTGGGCCATATTACATAGTTGGCGCTAACTTAACCAGAGCTGTTGTAACCTTCCCAGAGCCATTATAGCCTATGGAGGTTTTCAGTTTACAACAGCTCTGGTTAAGTTAGCACCAACATTGTAATACTGCCCCGTTTCAGGCAAAGCTGTTACAGTAACTGACTGCTGCTCATCACAGTGCTCAGAGTTTCTGTAAAACTAGTAAATAATATTTTTATATATAAGACGTTAGAACAATATTATTTCCTTGTTGTACTGAAACTCTGAGCGCTGTTACAGTCAGTTACTGTAACAACTGAGCCTGATACATTGTACTGAGAGATAATGTAACAAGCAGCCGATCTCAGCGCTCACAGCCACTGATTTAAAGGGCTAAAAAAAAAAAAAAAAGGTTCATCTCTGTATAATGTTTAGAACATCCTCCTGCATTAATTAATACCCCTCTTTGTATAATGTAGATAACATCCTCCTGCATTAATGTCCCTCTCTGTATAGAACATTATCCTCAATTTATACCTTTCTCTGTATAATGTATATAACATCCTCCTGCATTAATACCCCTCTCTGTATAATGTATAGAACATACTCCTGCATTAATTAATGCCACTCTCTGTATAGAACATCCTACTGCATTGGCATGTGGAGGGTGCAGAACTTCGGATGTTGCGATCTTCATTGCTGGTCTCCTTCACTCAATGTAATATCACAAAAAGGACTGAAACTAAAATGTAGTGCATTTTGTTTTAGTTTCTTTCGTTTTTTGTACTGAGCAGTTTCGTTTCTCTTGAGTCATCCGAAAACTAAATTATCCCAAAATTCGGACTAAATCGTTTTAGTACTAAAACGAATGCACATGTCTATTAGCAATGCAATATCTGAATGTGCTGCATAATGCCTGTGTATGGCAATTACAGCAACACCTTGTATCTGTATGTGTTGCATAATGCCTGTGTATGGCAATTACAGCAACAACTTGTATCTGTATGTGCTGCATAATGCCTGTGTATGGCAGTTACAGCAACACCTTGTATCTGTATGTGCTGCATAATGCCTGTGTATGGCAATTACAGTAACACCTTGTATCTGTATGTGCTGCATAATGCCTGTGTATGGGAATTACAGCAACACCTTGTATCTGTATGTGCTGCATAATGCCTGTGTATGGGAATTACAGTAACACCTTGTATCTGTATGTGCTGCATAATGCCTGTGTATGGCAATTACAGAAACACCTTGTATCTGTACATGCTGCATAATGCCTGTGTATGGCAATTACAGTAATACCTTGTATCTGTATGTGCTGCATAATGCCTGTGTATGGCAATTACAGAAACACCTTGTATCTGTACTTGCTGCATAATGCCTGTGTATAGCAATTACAGTAATACCTTGTATCTGTATGTGCTGCATAATGCCTGTGTATGGGAATTACAGTAATACTTTGTATCTGTACTGTACAGGGATTTTAACTCATAACCCCCTGAATCTTATCCCTGTACAGCAGTGAGTGACCCAGAGCTCTCCCTGTATTCTGCCCTCTCCCTGGCTGCTTTAACGCATCAGTAAAATTTTTTGTTACAGTGAGGGTGGAGGCTGCTCCTTGTAGCATCTTTATCACACTTTAGGGCAACAGGAGTGAGCTCTCACTGGTAAATTATTTTCTCAAAAGAGGACACTGAAGTCTTGCATTAAAAAGGTACGCAAATGTAGTTTTGTATGCTAATTTATTGGAATTTATTGCATTTTAATGCAAAATCGAGTCTACATGTGTTGGTGGTAAACAGGAAAATATCATGAACTTTGTACAAAATGTCAGAATGTTACATTCTGATCTCACTTTCGAACTCCTCAATTCCTAATTTATTCACATACAAGGTGGAAAGCCTGCCCAGAGGGCAGTCTATTGTGGATATACTGCCCTCAGCTCGTGGATACTGCCCTCAGCTCGTGGATACTGCCCTCAGCTCGTGGATACTGCCCTCAGCACGTGGATACTGCCCCCCAGCTCAGACCCCAGACCAGACATGGGGCGGCTGTTCGAATGCTCTATTGGCATTCGGACAGCCGCCCCATGAGCTCCGCATACTTACCTTCCCGAGCGGCGAAGTGAAAGTTTCCCCGCTTCCGGTCGTTGAAGGACCCAAGCCGCGGTCACGTGGGACTCCCACGTGACCGTGGCTTGGGTCCTTCAAAGAGCGGAAGCGAGGAAACTTTCCCTTCGCCGCTCGGGGTTGGATGCGCGCGGCAGCTGGGTAGAGGCTGCGAGCGCAGCCTCTACCCAGCTGCTGTGTGCATCTTGTAACCGCCGCGGCGAGCGCACAGCCGGCTCGTGCCGCGGCGGTTGCATGCGCGCGCAACCAACCGCCGCTGGTTGCGCGCGCATGCGCAGAGTAAGGCTTGGCGACGGACACGCCAAGCCTTACTCAATTATAGTATAGGATAAAATAAATATTTTAACTGCATAGTCTCTTAACAGTTGAGATTGATAAGTGATTATTTGTCATTTTCTCAGTAATAACATATTTATAGAGCACCAAGATACTCTTCAATAATATACAATGTGTATATCATAAAATGTATACACTTCTATAGGAAAAAAATAAATCAAGATAAGGAAACAAGCTGTTATAGAAAATATACACTCTGTTGCCTTTTTTATTGGGTGAGCTTTTACTCCTGCTTGTTGATATATAAGGTCAAGAGGTTCTGTTATTCTAAATAAACTTTGGAATGAGGAATGCTACACCTGTGAAATGATTCTTGGTGAGATATGAGGGTTTGAGAATGTTTAGGGATTGATTTTTTGAGCTCAGTGGTTTCTAGTGTTTTGAAGAACAGAAAATGGTACAAAAATAGCAAAGCATCCAGTGAGTTCCAGTTTTGGTAACATAAACATATTGGTGTTGAAAAAGGTCAGAAGAAAATGTCCTAATGACAGGGTAACAGGAGAGCAATGGTAACACAACTAAACACAGGCAGATGAGCACCATCATACAAGTCTGCTCTTATATATTTATTTATTTATAAAGGATTTTACCAGGAAGGATACATTGAGATTTCTCTCATTTTCAAGTATGTCCTGGATTCAAGAACATTGAACTGTTACAGTAATGCAAAATAGTAAAATGCAAGATATTAACACAAAACAAATATACAGATTAACAGAAAATAGATATGTAGGAAATGTAGTCACTATGTTACAAGTTTACAGGTGCATTCTGTATATAGTCACTATGTTACATGTTTACAGGCGCATTCTGTATATATTCATTATGTTACATGTTTACAGGGGCATTCTGTATATAGTCATTATGTTACATGTTTACAGGTGCATTCTGTATATAGTCATTATGTTACATGTTTACAGGTGCATTCTGTATATAGTCACTATGTTACATGTTTACAGGTGCATTCTGTATATAGTCACTATGTTACATGTTTACAGGGGCATTCTGTATATAGTCACTATGTTACATGTTTACAGTCTTGTAAACGTGAAGTGAATGGGGGACAGCAGAAGAAGACCACACTGAGTTCTACTCTTATTTGGTAACTGTGATGAAAGCTCCCATTACTGGGGCATCTGGAAGGGACTGTGGACTAGCCTCCTGTCCAGCAACTATGGCCCATGGAAGAGACCAGGTGATTTGCCCTATTTGCCCGGTAAGAGCACTGAAGGGAGCCAGGACTTGAGTGCCAGGCAAACGCACCTTTTGTAGCCGTGTCTGTAGAACTGTTTTTGGATACATTTGCCCTCTCGCCCGGCTAAATGGAAACTCATATTTTTATATTAAAAATAAACTTATTCCACCAGCTATAGACTATTGGGGAATTGGTGGATCTTACAAATATATTTGGTTGTTCACTGTACATCTGTTCACTGTTTGACCATCCCCAGCTAACTAAAGATTACTTATAAGAGATGTTCATGTGTCAGGTAGATAATTGGATTATTGTTTAAAAGTGTGTACCTGTCTGAGTTATTTCTGGGAATTTCCCAGTTTGTATTTCCCTGCCCCACCTTCAGTGATTGGTTTAATTTGTTGTCTTTATCTTTTGTTGTCATGAAGGGGGATTGTCCCTGCAAAATGTATAACTGTAAATGCTGGTTTGAAATACACAGTTGTTCCTGGGTTCACATCAACCTGAGTCCTGTCTCGTGTTTGGGGTATTTTGCGGTAAATCACAATCCTCTTCTGTGGTCCTGGAGTGAGGGAAGCGCTGTTTGGCAAAAGATATCCAGTTTGGATATTCGGAGTCTGTCCCAGTAACGAGAAACAGGGGCTAGAGTGGGAACCGGCTTATCTAAACTGGTGAAAAAAATGGAAAAATGTTGCCTGGTCTGACCTATCTCAATTTTATCTGTGGGTTGTATGATCATATTTTGGTGAAAACAATATTTACACATGGATGTATCCAGTCAATTTTACATTGTGTTTGATGATGTGAAGAATATTTTCATTGTGTCCAAATTAGGCCCTTAATATCGGCTGAGCATTACTTCAACCTATCGGTGGTTACCATGTGTTTTCCTTCAATGCCGATCCATCTTCTAATGGCTATTTTTGACAAGATGAGTTACGACACTTCTATAAACATAAAACACACCAAAAATTGCCATCTGCCTTTTGAATCCTATATAACCACCCTAAACAAAACCACAGGATTCAAAGTTTAGTCAAATGGTCTCCAAAGTCTAAGTCAACTCTACAATGTCAAGGCAAACCTCTCAGGTTCTGTGAACAAGACAGCTGGTTCAATGTGCTCCAATTCTAACAGCACATAACTGCATATGTTCTTCTTCTTATGGACAAGATCCACTATGGAATGTTTCCAGAACCCTGTGTGAATATCATAAAGAAGCCTCGTTGTTCTAGAGCAGTGGTCCACAATCTTGGTCCTCACGTTTTCCTATCAGACCAGGTTTTCCAGATATCTGACGCACAGCTCAAGTAATGTGATTTACTGCTCACCGATTGCAGGATTCAGTCTGCATTTCACCAAGGTATTCCTTGAAATCTGGCCTGTTAGGCGTATTTGATGACCAGGCTTGAGAACCACTGTTTTAGAGCAATGTTTCTCATCTAAGGTCCTCAGGACCCACTAACAGGCCAGGTTGTAAATATTACCTTGAGGAAATGCAGACTGAATCCTGCAATCACTGAGCAGCAAATCATATCACCTGTACTGTGCTTCAGATATCTGGCAAAACTGGCCTGTTAGGGGGACTTGAGGACCAGGGTTGAACTTAAGAACCACTGTACTAGAGAAAAGGAAGCACTTAACCTGCATTAAATATTTTTACCATCTGAAAGGCATTCTCAAGGGTTAAATAGGAGAGGGAAATGGAGGGGAAACACTTAAATTTCTCCTGACCTCTTCAGCAACCTGTAGCAGATTAGAGATGGGAGATGAGGCAGATTAGATCTGTATTTCTATCTATATAAGGGTCTGCCTGTGTATATGGGTCTATGTGCCTGTTTATGCATATCTCCTCCATATAGAGTCATATTCATATTTGTGTCTGACCATTTCGGGAACGTGTCTCAGTGTCCACAGCAGTCTGGAGTAAGTGCTAAAATGTAATTAAAATGGTTAGCTTTCTCCCCTGGGGGGAGGATATAACACGTGGCTGTAAAATAGAATGTCTTTTGTGAACTGACATGTCATGTAGCCTATTAGTCGCACCTTGAGGGCCAGCCCGGCACCAAGATGTAGGTCCTATCTTCAAAGATGGACACCTTTGGGCAATTAAAAAGTTAACGACGAAGCGCACTGAGCGTGCCCAGGAAAAGGGAAGTCTGGAAAATGTAGAGTACGGGGGTAGAAAATAGGGGCTGTCCTCAAGAGGGACAAGGCAGCCTATATATACCTGAGCCAAGCATGGGCTCAGGGCTTGTTTTCTATGGAGTCACCTAAGAATGTGAGAAGCCGTGCCACTCTTCAGAATCCCCAGCCCCTGTTAGCTTACTGACGTGAGTAAGGGTCTGTGGTTTTAATCCCTTTCTTTTATTTGCTGTGTACTGTGTAATTATCGATGGATTATATACATTTTTCCTGTAACAAATGCACTGCGATATATAGTTTTTTTCTATATTATAATAAATATTAATTATTACGTTCTGTTTCTGCCTGATATTCGATCCATGCTAACTGAAGAGACTGGAGTATTGATGTTGTTTTAAGCTCGAGTAGCTACGAAATTGTGAGTTATGGTCACTGGGGACGGTTGGGTAAGCAAGCGGGGATTGTTGTCTACGCAGTCAATCTCTGGGTCTAGGATAGACAGACAGCGCGGTTGCTTAGCCCGGTGTCTCTCGCTGCGACGCGCGTAGTGTCCATGAGGACTGGTGGCAGTGTAACTAATAAAATAGGAAAGTGGTCCAGGGATTGTGGGAGACGTAGTCACTACCCGATTCAAGAGAAGACTAGTACTGCGTTACACTCCTGGGGATCACTTCATCGCGCTCTACGTACCTGTTGCGAGAGAAAGTGTGCAGGGACAGAGAGTTAAGCAAGCACGCGGGGGATTGTTGTCCAGGCAGTCATTATCTGGGTCTAGGGTAGACAGATAGTGAGCGGCTTAACCCAGCGTCTTTCGCAGCAGCGCGTTTAGTGGTCGTGACACAACCCCCTTCAAGTTTTATCCTTTTAGTTAAGCTTTAAACACAACTGAAATCCAGCTCTGGGCTCCCTCCGCCCTGGCACATGCATGACATGTTGCCAGCTTCCTCTATGCTGCAGAGTATCACCTGACCATGGGAAGGCATCCAATCCATTGGCTCTCAATGCCGAGCACATTGAGCGACTTTAATGAAATCTAGTTCCCAAAGGTCTCAAACTCCCTAAACCTGGTTCAATTCTCAGATTCTGGGCTGAAATGAGCACCTGCACTCTGACTGCTAAATCAACCCTCCAAGACATCCCTCAGAGAGGTTGTGAAGGCGCTTAGGGAACTTTGACCACTAAAAATAACACTTAATGGTCACTTTGCATAGAATGTCAGACTGTCCCTTTAGTGACTATTTATTTATAAAGGATTTTACCAGGAAGGATACACTGAGATTTCTCTCGTTTTCAAGTACGTCCTGGGTTCAAGAACATTAAAATGTTACAGTTGTTACAGAAATACAAAGTAATACAATGCAAGATATTAAAAAAAACAACACAAATATACAGATTAACAGAAAATAAATATGTAGGAAATAGTCATTATGTTACATGTTTACAGGTGCATTCCGTATTGAGGTATGTTAATACGGAGCTCTTGAATGACTTTAGACTGGAGGAAGATTTGATGGCGTCTGAGAGGTTATTCCATAACTGCGGTGCTCTGTAGGAAAATGAGGATCGAGCCACTTTCTTTTTGTACTGTGGTATTGCAAGTAAGGTGCTGGTCCTGGATCGGAGGTTACAGGATGAGGGAACTGCTGGAGGAAGCAGCCTCTTCAGGTAGGGTGGCAGCTTCCCAGAAAAGCTCTTAAACACCAGGTTGTAAAGGTGAAGGGTAAGTTTAGACTCCAGTGACGGCCAGTTTAGCTCTTTTAACATGTCACAATGGTGGGTCATGTAGTTACATTGTAGCACAAAGCGGCAGCATGAGTTATACAATGTAGTAGGTTTCTGGAGGTGTGTTTGCGGGGCAGCTGCATATACTACATTTCTGTACTCAATAGCCGGCATAAGCATTTGTTGTACAATATGCTTTCTTACCGTGGGGTTCAGGCAGTATTTGTTTCTGAATAGGGCACCTAGTTTGGGGTAAATTTTAGATTAGAGTTTTTCGATGTGGGGGCCAAAGGATAGATTTGGGTCTAACCACATACCTAGATATTTGAGAGAAGTGACTGTAGTCAGCGTGCCACTAATTAGTGTATATATCAGGAATGGCAAACCTTGGCACCCAGATATTTCAGAACTACATTTCCCATGATGCCTAGTCACACATAAGGCTGGCTGAGCATCATGGGATATGTAGTTCTGAGACATCTGTGGTGCCTAAATTCGCTATCACTTGTATATATCATTAAGACAAATAGTAAGAGGTAATTGAAGGCCCTGCTTATATGAGCTTCCTTTCTGAAGATAAATTCTAATAATAGCTGTGATAACAATGTTAACAAACGACTATGTCTCATAAAACAAGAATAAAACACTCTTTCAGCACAAAAGAATGTGTTTCACAAAACATGCAGATGTGATATAATCACTTGTGAATCCAGTGATAATCAAAGAATAACTATACTTAAATGTCCTTGGGAGTCAAACTCCAATTGAAGTGACCTCAAAACAACATGATAAACAAATAATAGTGCAATACAGTATACTTTTAGACATGTGCTGGTGACATATGTGTAAATGCTCACTCACATGTCCCAGAGCCTGTACGGTATTTGCTCTTTAAAGATTGCGTCGTGCCGATTAATGGGATGGCACTGTCCCCCAGATGTTTCTTAATGTGGCTTCTCTTCAATCCAGATGAAACAATAGAGAAGACGAAATCATCAAGCAGATGTCTGCAATACTTCAATGCGACAAATAAGTATATCATTAAGGAGCTCGCCTAGGTCGGAGACTTTGGGACCTGGCTCTGGGTGAATGGTATTAAACACCTAATGGTGTCCTGACCCCTCCTTGATGGCGCTGGAGCTGATCCACTTCCAAAGGGCTTCAGTTTAGGTGGAACCAGTAAGTAAGGAAAAAAAACAGGGCAATATTCCATAACCAAATAGAGCAAGGTAGATGCATTTACATATAGAAGATAATAAACAAAACAATAACATGTACAGGGGTATACTGATACGCGTTTCGCCGATCTTTCAGCTTCCTCAGTTAGTAAGTTCCTGCATACATGAGCATCTATATATGTGCTAATCAATTAATCCCCAAATTGGTGCCAAAAAAGTCTGCTCTGCAGGGAAACAGAAACACCTTACATGGACTGTGTCTCGTAGACTGTTAGGAAAATCAAGCAGTACAGATGGTGAGACTAGCTACAGCAGCTACGTTTGGCAAGAAAGGGAACTGCTTAATTAGGATCACACTGCCATGCAGATTTGCACAAAATATAATATTCAGCCACACGATACAGAAATGATATGCTGAGAATGTGAGATCAAGTCCTGACAACATATCGGGACACATAAATTTATTTCAGCACAAATCCAGGGTTAGTTTGCGCCCTGCATCTTGTAGCAGTGTCTGGACATGCCCCAATCCAAGATCTAAATCAGTAAAAATAAGTACCGTAGATTCTCGAGTATAGCGCGATCCGAATATAACGCTATGGATAGAGATTTATTATGGAAATGAGAGAAGACTCGAATATAACGCGAGGAACAAAATTTTACTGTACCACTAAACAATTAAAATCTTTCCAGGTTCTCTTAACACAGTCAGGCTCCCCCTCAGGCCAGGGTGCTCTGCTCTAGAATGATTGCAGTTGTTACTAAGTATGAAGTCACCAGCCACCCGTCTTCTTTACTAGCGATTAGATGGCCAGCGGAGGCGAGCGAGGCTTAAACCGAGCGTGCCCTCTGGCCATGATGGATCCCACCTCTCCGGGAGTTCCTGAAGTGTTTTCAAGCATCACGGAGCCCGCATTCACTTCAGCGAGACTACTGGAACTTCCGTGAGACTTGGGATCCAGAGCAAGGCACGTTTTTTTTTAAATTTAATTTTTTACACGCGATGCAGATGTCTCGAATATAACACGACCCCTACAATTTTAAGGTAAATTTTTGGCACCAAAATGTAGCGGTATACTCGAGTATCTACAGTATATGAAATAAAAAATAATCTGTAGCCATTTGTCATCAATACCAACATAAAATGAAAATATAGGTTTTAATCCTAAAATGAATCTTCCCCCTTAAACGAACCCCTTAACTTATTCCATAAGGGGTTGTTCAACAAACTCCAAATTGGCCCCGAATTGCAGTGAACGGTTTGGAAAATTGTCACCTTTTAAACAATGTGCTCCCTGTAACTGGAAAAAATGTAATGTAATCCTATTCATATTAGAGTATTCCAAAAATAATGGTACATTATTTTATCTGCTACGATGGATGTTTCTTTAGTTGCACCAGCTGCATCAAAATTGTGAAAATTAGTGCTTTTTTGTATTTTTTCCCAATTTCGTAACGTTTTTCATGATAAATGTGGAATAACTGAGCATACATAGTATAGTCTGAAACACTGACCTGTGCTCTAGCAAATCGTTCTGTAGGTTTAAGTAGACAGGCTGTATACGTTTTATAGATTCATTGTTCAAAATGTAGAAGGGACACTTTAGCATCACATCGACATATGTTCTTTGCATGGGGTATGCGGCAAACAGCCCCCATCCCTGTCTCTTTCCTCTTCTATCTGAACCATAACCACTGCAGTTTAATGCAAGCTCTGGTGTAAAAAGACGATGCAATTTATAGATTTTATTGCATTTTAAGGTTAATATTTTGTGCATACCAGGTGGCCAATCATTGTTCGTTTCCATCCCTCAGTGACAGTCTATGTTGGGCTTGTGCAAGTGTAATTGGTAGCTCCGCTGATCGTTTTGCACAGCTGTGAGCAGCTGCTTCAGCCATTACAATCAACCCCATTTATCTGATCAACGAGTGGAATTCCTGAGTGTTGAACTACATATCCCATAAACACCTACTGAGAAGGAAAGTAAATAAATAGGCTTAGAATGAGATGATCCTGATTGGTTTATACACCTCTTGGTCTGGACAGAGGTCAACTACACTGTTTAGACATACTTATTATCACTTGATACCACTGCTAGACAGACCTAGGGATACTCTAGGCAAAGGTGTGCACAGGGGATGTGCCTGGTGCTCCCAGAAAACACCCTAATGTTAGGTAAAGAGCTCCTCTTTCAACTCTTACATTGAAATTTTAGATGTCCCTTATCTGGTTCATGATGAATAACGAAAGACTGACTGTATCTCTGATTACAGGCTTTGTATTTCTAATGAAAAATGTGCATTTTGGCCAAAGTCCTTCAGTACGTAAATGTTCCATGTGTGCACACCCTAATGTATCGGGCTGCACTCACCAGTGACTCTATGTATTTTTCAGAAGAGATTAATGTAAAAGGATACTTATTTTGTAGGCCCAGATCCAAAATTATATCCTGGGTCGGGGACGGAAAAGAACCCAGGAGACGATGCTGAAGCACTTGTCGAGAATCAGAGAGTCAAATAGCAAGCCAAGGTCGTGGCAAGAGAGGTACACAAGGATGAGGTCACAGGCCGGGTCGGTACACAGGAAATACTTGGAAGAATAATATGGCTAAGAGAAGGAACTGCTTCACAATACCGGAGCAAGGTGCAAATGCGTAAGCTCCCTTTCATATCTAGTAGCTCCTCCTGCAAGCCAGGCCGCTGCTGAAATCATTGATGTGCGCCGCGGGCTCGGTCACCATATAGGCGGGGCCCAGCGTGCTTGCGCTCATCTCGTCTGCGGCCTAGTCAGGCCCAGCAGCCTGGCGCTCAATGGACGCCCATGGCTGGTGGCGTAGAAGCCAGCCTCCAACCACCCAGAGAACAAAGCCACGCTGAGGAGGTGAGCCGGGCTGTCCATGTGCCAGGAACCCAACCAGTTGTCAGCGCAGCTGTGTGACTGCACCCCGAGCCAGAATACCGGCTGGGCAGGGACGGGCTGCTTCCGACACTGGAGGGCCAGCGGACGTGACTTTTATTTAGCTTTTGTAACAAAGAAAAAAAAATGTTATTGTGTAGCTCCACCACCAGAAGCCCTGTCGATCACAGAACAGAGAATTACACTATCTGGCTGTCTGACCAGTTTAGAACAGTGTCGTGGTACAGATACAGCACACTAATCTCTTTCATATGCTAATGTTATTTTATTTATAAAGAGTACAGCTGGTACAGAGGGCATATTAACACTGAAACTGATGTCTAAGGATGAATGTGGCCTTTCGATAACTATGTTTGTAATGTAAATGGCACAGGTTGGTGATACAGCAGAAAGGTCCGAATTGGTGCTGTCCGATCCTGAAATCTCGGCAACACTTCTCTTCAGGTCTACACCCTTGGTGGCCTTGTTCTAGACCAGATTTTTCCTCTAAGTTTGATGCTCTGGCTCACTTCGAGGCCTCAGGTTTACCCCATCTCCCTAATTAGATGGGCTCAAAAGTGAGTCAAACCCTGTTTACCTCACTTCTGTATTGTGTGAGGAATCACCAATGAAAGTGTACCCTTGACCCCAAGCCTCAATCATTTGGGCCTTTACTGATTTTTGCCATAGCCATGATTATCCAAAGCTGCTCCATGGCTCCCAGGTAACTGCAGTTCCCAAAGCTCCAAGGTACCTGCTATCATCTCAGCTCTCAGGTTCCTGCCTTTGCCACGTACTCTAGTTTCTACTGTAGCCATGACCTCTAGTCCCTACTATAGCCACATACTCCACTCTCTGCTATAGCCACATACTCCACTCTCTGCTATAGCCACATACTCCACTCTCTGCTATAGCCACATTCTTTAGTACCTTCCACTGCCTTGTCTCCTCATGCCCTGTGTCTCCTGTGCCCAGCCCCATCTATGTCTCCCTGTGCTTGGTCTTGTCTCTGTCTCCCGGTACCCAGTCTCATCCTGTTCAGTCTCCACTCTTTTCACTGTCTCTGAATTTGGGTCCAGCCCCATTCAATTCCTGCTATCCTCAGTATATCTGACCTTGCACCGTCACTCAATGTATTTCTTTATTTCTTTCCATGCTTCTCAATAAAACTTGTCAGACCAAATTTATGGTCTGTTAGTGTATGTATCGCAATCAGACCATAACCCCTGCACCATGACACTTGCCAAAAATATTATGATGAACCCCAATGATGGTCTAATCTTAAAGGGATACTATATGGTTCAAATAAAAGGAGGAGGAAAGTAGGAAATGAAGGGTATTCAACTTTAACCCCCTCCTGACCCCCTCCGCACTCTCCTATCTTGTATTAACCCTATAGTTTTCTCTAAAAACTAACCAAAATCCAGAGCTGGTCTTCCTCTGAGCCTTGCAGGATATGACATCCTTCCAGCTCAGCATGTCATGTGATCATAAGGGAGCTGGACGATGCAGCCAATCCAGTGGCTCTCAATGCAGGAAGGCTTTTGTACTATTGGTTAAGGCTGGTTCCCAAAGGTCTCCAAGCCCTGAAACCTGAGCTGAGGGCAGCCTGATCCTGGTTTCTGGGCAAGACTAAGCCCCTACATGTGGATGACTGAAGCAGCCCTCTGATCCCCCCCTCAGAGGAAGGAGAGGGAGTCGGGAGAGTGTGACTTCTCAAATATCACTGAGTGGTCACAATGTGTAGAATGTTCCTTTAATACATTTCAGGCAGTCCACCAGTGTTACCCTATATTTTTTACTAATTGTGTCAAATATCTTCAAGGAAGTAAAACTACTATGTTGGACACATGTGGATGAGTCGATGGAATGGATAAGGAACCTTCATATTCACTAAGGTGTAGGGAGATGACAATATGACAGTCTACAAATCACTGCTCAATGAAAAAAATAATTTTATTTGATAATGCCTCCACTGAACTGACAAAACAATTACAGCATGTCAGTGACGATCCTGTTCCTTAATGTGACTTTTTTAAATTTATGTAACAATTGCATGTCTTAAAAAAATAAAGACTGTCAGTCAATTAACTACGATTATTGCTAAATGCTAATTTCAGCTGGTAAGTATATGTTAATGCCCTTGACATTAATTGTATGTTATTTTATATATAGTGGTACATTTTGTTACTTCTATATTTATCATAAATTGTGTATTTTAAATTGATAAAAAAGATGCATCGTACCTCTGGAAGTCCAGATTTTCGGCTGTCACCATCTACAAGCATTTTTCAAAATCCAAATTCTTTAAAGTCGTCTACATGTCTTATGACAATAATAACATAGATGAGTTTATTAAAAATTAGATATACTCCTGGCGTAAATCCATAGGTGAACCCAGAAGCTCCAGAAAAGAGAGGTAGAAAGAGAGAGAGAGATACCAAGAGAGCGAAAGTCAGGGTGATAACAGGAGAAAGAGAGAGAGCGAGTGAGAGAGCGAGAGAGAGAGAGTGAGAGAGCGAGAGAGAGAGGGAGAGAAAGAAAGAAAGAAGCAGATGGGGAGAGAGATACCGAGAGAGAAAGACAGGGTGATAACAGGAGAAAGAGAAAGAGAGAACGAGAGAGCGAGAGAGAGCAACATAGAGAGAGAGAGCTAAACAAGCAGGTGGGGAGAGAGATACCAAGAGAAAAAGACAGAGAGAGACAAAGCAAGCAGATGGGGAGACAGATATACCAAGAGAGAGAGAAATAGATAAAAAGAGATGGAGTAAATGAGAGTGATAACAAGTGAGGGAGAAAGAAAGAGAGTTACAAAAACAAGAGAACTGGGAGAGTGTTACTTATGGGGGCACCCAGCGTGAGCTGCGTTGGAGCCCCTCTTCAGGGTTGATAGCCCTTTAGGCAGGAGTGTTGCTGGTTGCATAACACTCAGAACAGGAGGTGTAGACACCACACAGCTGAGCAGGGAAACAAAATACATGGAACAGCAGGAGGGCCAAGGGTTAAAGGAATACTCAGAATTACAGGCACCCAGGAGTACACTAAAGGGAACCCTAATCTAGAATATGGTCCTTAAATGGCCGTCTATTCTAAGGGTGGCTACAATATAGACCTGTGCACCGATTTTTTTTTCGGTTCGATCCGGTTCGATTCGTTCAGATGTTTAAAATTTCGATTCGGCTCGTTTCGGTCGATTTCTGTTTCGATTCGGTTCAGTTCGTTTTTCGTATACATTTTTGTTTCAGAATATCGACCATTTTTCGTGTTTTCGGGTCACTCTGCTCGTTTTTTGTATCGACTTTTCGTGATTTCGGAAATTTTCGTTTTTTTCGGAACGTCTGTTCTCCTCGTTTCAAAGTGTCTAACTCTATTCGTTTTGACGTAAACTACTATGGTTTACTTTTTTTATACTTTATATATTTTTTTATAATTAATTTTTGGTTTGTTTTTCAGATCCGATAATTCATTCTGTCGATACGATAATTCTGGCGATTCTATCGTGTTTTTTTTTTATTAAATAAAGATCCTTTTTTTCTTTTGAATATACATTTCACAACTTTATTTAATCATATTAAAATGGTATGAAAGCCAAGGAACAAAAAAAATGAACAAAACGATTTAAAAAACGCTAAACTGACCCGAATGGTCTGACTTTAAAAATAAAAACCAGAACAAAAGGTTTTAAAACGGAAAAATAGTTGATCAAAATGATCTGAAACGAAAAAAAAACCAACAAATAAAATGATTTAAAACAGAGAAAAAAAATTAACCCTTTCGCTGCTGAGGCATTTAACGGCTTACCTTCACACCTGTGTGCGGCACTGCGGTCTGCTGCTGAGCTAATTTTTAACAGTTTCGCTCCTCTTGTTTAAACGCGTTTTTTTGAAGCCTTATTTTATAATATGACCCAGACATGTTATATATCGTTCTTTCCGGCAGACTCGGCAGATGATTCATAATATATCATTATCATATGTATGCGTCATGTCCTGTCTGTATATTATAACAAAAAATGCAATAAAATTTGAATTTTCAATGTTTGTTTTACAAGGTGTAAAGTTTTTTTTTCACATTTTAACATGCGAGTGTTTGCGGTTATATTTTATGAGTTGCGTTTGTTAAAAAAAATTGAAATGGGGACTTGTTATATTTTTTTGGGTAAAAATTACACTATTTTTAACAAACGCACCCCATACAAAAATCCTTAGTGCAGCATCATTGTTCACATTATAATTGAAATGGGAACAATATTGCTGCATTAACAAAACAAAACAAAAAAAAAACCTGTTTATTTTTTTTTATATTTTATTATATTTTAATTTTTTATAATTTTTAACATTGTCATGTTTGGTGTTGTTGGAAAGGCCATGCTCTGGTCGATCCAAAGATACCAAACATTAACCGATAGCTGCCGCGGATCGGGAGATAGGGGGTTCATTGGAACCCCCTATCTCCACCATTGGTCGCAGTTAGGGGTTAACTCCAGAACTGACGTCATTGTGACGAGGTCTTGGGACTGTCAGCAGCTGCCGATCCCCCACGCTGTTGTCTTCCTGCAAAGACGTGACCATGTTGGCGGGCAGCGTCTTAGCGGGCAGCGTTGGGAGAGAGAGAGCTCATAGCTGGGAGGAGGTGTTGCGTGAAGCTGCAAACAGGGACAAATAAACTAGACCTGAGCCGCACTGAGGATCTTTGGGTTGTGTCGGAGAAAACTTCACGCAGTGCTGCCATCAATATTTTTTGATAAATTCTTGGTTATGCAATGAATGTGACTGTGGACAAAAATCCATGTTGTTGTGACATCGCCTAAGCTTAACAAAACCATGCCACGTCGGTAATCAAATCTCAAGGCAGTACAACAAGGTTGTGTTAGTGTGTGACATTTTTTGGTCAGGCAGGAAGTGTAGAATGGGCACAGTCACATTCATGGCCACAAATATGTTGACAAATTTATGACAAAGGGTCCATAGAAATGTCAATAAATGTATGTACATATAATTTTAACAGTGTGGAAACCAAGCAATACATATTAACTTATTAAGTAAGGAAAAGCAAAGCACACAAACAGGAAAATATAGAAAAAATATAAAAAGGAAAAAAGGACTAGATAAATCAACATATTTCTGTGCACATTAGCACATGCAAGCACATTATTATTATTATACAGGATTTATATAGCACCAACAGTTTGCGCAGCGCTTTACAATATAACATGACACTTACGTTTGGCTATGACGCAACGGATGTGCCTCAGCTGCTCCTGCTCGCGTGCCTTCAGATCGGACCAGCGTTTTCGGAGCTGGTCCTTCGTCCGGTCTTTCCCAAATAATTCCGCGATGGTGGTGCGTAGCTTATCTAGGATACGGTCCTTGCGCGCATTATTCTTTCTGCCGTAAGGGCCCTTACGACAGTCGTAATCTTTTTTATCAAAGATGCGGACCAGCTCCAACATCTCCTCAAATGCCATGGCCCGCTTCTTCCTGGGTGTCTCTGGGGTGGAAGCAGATGAGGAGGTGTCCGAATGGGACTCTCTGTCTCTTCCTTCAGCCATGATAAATAATTTCTATATTTTTTGGCCTGTCAAAAAATTTTCAAAACTCTCTACAAAAATGGCTCAATAAAGTTACGACATCCGCGAGCGCGCATGCGCGACCCGCGGACAAATCGGATCCGACCCGATTATGACAGAATTATCATATCGACAGAATTATCGGATCATTGGAAACAAAAACAAGTGATACGCATTTACAAATACAAAATTTACAGAATCAGCGATATAACCGATAATAGTTAAATATACGATGTCCAGAATTGCCAAAATGGAAACGAAATCACGAATGGAACCAAAATCATGAATAGAGCGAAAATAAATTTCGATTTGACACATTTCAAGTCCATTCGAAAAATCCGAAAATTTTTCGTTTTGGCTCGGAAAACTTTTCGGATCTATAGGTTTTCGGGTCCGATCCGATTCGGAAATTCGGCCGAATCCAAAGACGCGAATCGGGAAATTTCGTGAAAATTCCGAAATTCCGAAACCCGAAACGCACATCCCTACTACAATACTGCTGGGTGAAACACAGAACCAAACACAGAACAAGAGGGGCAAATCCAGAGACATAGTTAGTTAAGAAGAGCCAAAGTTAGAAACCAGAACGGATAGTCATACAGAGACAGGGATCAGAAACCCGAGAGGGATATCAGAAAAGCTAGGAGTCGGTACACAGGACATCGTGGAGCACAAGGTAAATTACAGTAGAATAGCCAGAAAATAAAGCCAGGAGTCATGCACAGTAAATCAAATAACAAAGAAACATACAGATCAGGATTAAGCAAAAATAAACAACTGACAAAGACAAGGCAAACGGAGTAGCAAACAGACAGGGGAAACAGGGAACCAAAAATAAACTTAACCAAATACTGTATATAAATGGAAAAATAACAGAAATACTGGCAGTAGGAACAAAATATCAGAAAGGGTAACAGGCAGCAAAATAAACCTTATGAAAGAGCCCTGGGAAACTAGAGAAACTGCCTTTTAAAGGGAGTATGCCAGTGTTCACAAGTCAGGTAATCAAGGACCTGGCAGGCCAAAGGGAAATCCTGGAGCGGAGGGAAGGAGTGAATGGCTCAGAGAGGGGTAAGAGTCGGCCTGGATCAGCTCACTATAGACTCAGGGCTGGAAACGTGTGGAAACGAGACAGAGATTGATACTGAGTGAAAGCGATAACAAAAAAGTGAGAAACAGACAGAGATACCAAGTCAGGGAGAATGAGAGAGAAACAGAGATACCACAAGTGGGAGAAAAGTAAAGAGAGAGTGAAAAAAGAGGAAGAAACCAACAAAGAGATAGGCAGATACTAAGAGAGAGAGAAAAGCCAAGACAGAGAAGAAGTGATAGACAGATACACAAAGAGAGGGAAAACGTGCTAAAAAGAGATGGAGAAAGAGATAACAATACAGGGAGAAAAGAGAGAGATAAAACGTCAGGCAGAATGAAAGAGAGGGGTATGCCAAGAGAGGGAGAAAAAGAAAGAGACAGACACCAAAAGTAGGAAAAAGGTAATGAGAGATAACAAGAGCAAATTAAAAAGAAACCAATTTAAGAGACAGACAGATACTGAGAGAGAGAGAGAGAGAGTGATAGAGAAAAAAGCCAAGAGAGGGAAAGAGAGATAACAAGACAGGGAGAAAAGAGAGAGATACCAAGTCAGGGAGAAAGAGAGAGTGGGATATGCCAAGAGAGGGAGAATAAGAGAGATAAAGAGAGAGAGAGAAAAGATGGAGAAAGAGAGTATGATCTACCAAGAGAGGGAGAAGGAAAAAGACACCAAGAGAGAAATAAAAACAGAGAGACCTTCTAAGAGAGGGAGAAAGAAACCATGTAAGATAGAAAGAGAGAGAGAGATAACAAGAAAGTGAGAGAGAGAGAGTGATAACAAGGAAGTGAGAAAAAGAGAGAGATAACAAGAAAGTGAGAAAGAGAAATAGATAACAAGAAAGAGAGAGAGAGAGATAACAAGAAAGTGAGAGAGATAACAAGAAAGTGAGAAAGAGAGAGAGATAACTAGAAAGTGTGAGAGAGAGAGAGCTAGAGATAACAAGAAAGAGAGAGCGAGAGAACCCAAGACAGGAAGAAAGAGAGATATACCGTGAGAGGGAGAATAAAGTAAACATATTTTGTGTTTTTGCGTCAGATCGTTGGGGGCTATAGTGAAGGATATTAAGAGAAAGAATAAAAGTGAGAGAAAAGGTGGACTGTCTAAAGTTCTTCTATTAGATTGTAAAAGGGAGAGACAGAAAAAAAAACACGAAAGGGGAAAGAGAAGTAGCAAGGGAGAGAAAAAATAAAGGGAAACAATAATTTACCCTTTCACTACCGCAACAGGCGCTTCAAGATCAAGTATGTATAATTTGGTCTTTTCTGGAGCGTTGCAAAGGAATAAATTTTTATTGAGAAAAAAAATTAACCCTTTCGCTGCTGAGCCACTTCACGTCTCTGTGCTGAGCTCATTTTTACCTGTTTTGCTCATCATGTTTAACCGCGTTTTGAAGCCTTATTTTAATATATGACCCAGACATATTATATATCGTTCTTTCCGTCAGACTCGGCAGATTCATAATATGTCATTATTATATGTATACGTCATGTCCAGTCTGTATATTATAACAAGAAATGCAAAAAAATTCGAATTTTCAATAATTTACAACGTGTAAAGTGGTTTTTTTTCACATTTTAACATGCGAGCGTTTGCGGTTATATTTTCTATGGGATGCGCTTGTTAAAAAAATTAGAAATGGGGACTTGTTACATTTGTTTTGGGGGAAAATTTCACTATTTTTAATAAACGCACCGCATACAAAAATCGTTAGTGCAGCATCATTGTCAAATCAAACAAAACAAAAAAAATTGTTAATTTTTATTTTATTATTTTTTTTTCTTTAATGTTTACATGGTCATATTTGATATCATTGGAAAGGCCTTGCTCTGGCCAATCCAGCAGTACCAAACATTAACCCCTAGCTGTCACGGATCGGGAGATAGGGGGTTCATTGGAACTCCTGTCTCCACCATTGGTGGCAGTTAGGGGTTAACTCCAGGACTAGCTTCATCGTGCTATGCACGATGACGCCAGTCATCAGGGGGCATTCCCGGGAAGCTTGGCCAACATCCAAGATGTCGACCAGCTCCGGGAGAGGATCACGATTCGGCGCTTTTTGGCGCCAAATCGTGATCCGGCAAACAAGGGGTTAAAGGCAGGCACAGTTTGGAAGGGCAGGCTGTGCCCTTCCAAACCGTGTCTGCCTTCAGCCTCTGGTCCCCCGCAATCGGGAGGGAGAGAGGTCCGAAGGACCTCCCCCCTCCCTTTCAGGCACCTCCTCCGCACTCGCGGGGGTGCCTGAAATAGATGTCATCGCGCCGCCGCGATGACATCTATCTCCCCCCCGGCATCCCAGAATTCCGGGCTGACATGCTAGATGTCAGCCCACACCGGGGGCCCAGCAATCATCCGGAATCTCGGCTGATTGCTGCCTCCTGTGCTAGGACGCGCTCAGCGCGTCCGTAGCACAGGAGGAACACTTGGCAGGACGCGCTGAGCGCATCCTTAGCAGCCAAGTGGTTAATTTGCATATGGTCTCCAGAACATGTTACCAAAGCTGCAGCATACCGGAAGCTGTGCGTCTCCTTGTGTCTTACGAACACATCCTGCAGTCGCAAAATCCGGCCAGTAGAGGAAACCCTCTGCCAGCCAAGTGAGCTTACAGTATTGTATCGTAACAAAGCATGTATAGATATTTCATACAATATTACAGTTTGGGTGATGGATAGTAGTTTTCCATAAAGCCAATGGTTTTTGACTGTGGTAGAGAAGGGGTTAAGTTCCCTAGTAGGAGCTGAACACCCCCGTGTTCAGTTCGCATTCGAATTCAAACAATTTCAAAAGTTCGAGATCGAACTCGAGCTCAAACCGAACTCTATGCAAGTCAATGGGGCTCAAAAGTTCGATTTTTAGAGTGCCCTCCAACAGGGCATATATGCAAGATATTTGCCATAAAAGGGGTATGGGGGTCCGGGTAGTGCCCTGGGGACAGGAAACAAGGACAAAAAGTTGTAAAAAAAGTTCTTAAAGGAACAGTGAGTTTTCCATAAAATAAGGGTTAAAAATAAAAACGAAAAATTCCTTCAAATATCTTGCCTAGGAGGTCCCCACAACCTGCCCGTGAAGTGGTGAATTTGTAGGATGTATAGAAACATTTAAAAACAAAAAAATGACATTTCAAATGACGGTAAACGGTTTTCCTTTAATCAATTCATAAACAACTGCTTGCGGCGGCAGACTGTATGAAAAGAGGAGACATTTTAGGACACGCAGAACAAGTTTAGTGATTTCTTGGCTAAATTATGGTGAAACTTATGCAGGCTTTGGATGAAAGTAACAATAGGTGTTTTAAAATTGGGCCTTTAGTGTCGGCAACAGTGCCGTCACACCGTAACCCCTCTGTGGTATCGTGGAAGAGTGCAGGGTTGGACCCTGCGGTCCAATATTAAAATGATATGAATCTGGTACAGGCGTCGGTGGCAATGCACCCAAATATTGTGCCTTTGGTGGCAGCAAGTGCCTTCACACTGTCAGTGGCATCACTAGGGTTGGTGTCACCTGGTGCGGTAACTCATGGTAACACCCCCCCCCCCAGTTTTACTTTTATTTATTTTTTATTTTATTTTTTTTAGATTTAGAATTTTTTATTTTGTATGTAAGTCAGCGTACAATCAGACATATTACAGGAAGGGCCACGTAGGACCACCCAAAACTTACAGCATAGGTGCCTCGTATGAAAAATAATAATAAACATCCCCAGATAGGGGGTTCTCAGCGAGAAATGGCAAGCAAAAAGACAAATATAAAGACGTCAAAATAAGTCTCTAAAGTGTCTCAAAAATGGGGGGTAACCCCATCATATAAGTCGCAGAAAAAGCCAGGGTGAATCATCCCCGAATGGGGGGTCTCTTCAGATGAAAAAATAAAAATCTTTAAAGAAAAGGCAACAAAAATGTCTCAATAAAGGGTGGTCTCTCGCAAAACATCTCAGCTCATGGGGGGGTGAACACATCGAAGGGGTCAAATTAAAGTTAAGAGGCAGCAAGAGGGGGGGAACCAAATGAAAAAGAAAAAAAAATGGGGGGGATAAAAAAATTCCGCAAAATGCGTCTCTGGTGGACAAAAAAAAAAAAGGGGGGAAATGGGGTCAACAATAACATAAGGCTGCTTACAAAAAGAAAAGAAGGGACCTCCTCAGCCAGCATCTCGAAAGGGCAGCAGGTGCGATACATGCAGGGCGATGGATGGTAGGTCAGGCCGGTCAGCGAACCCAGACCCGGCGTGGAAGATCAAGGCCAGCAGGACAGACAAGCCCCCAGCCATGTCGCGACACCCTTCTCCTTCTCCTCGAGCTAGGGCCACTGACGGCATCATAGGAAAAAACGGCAAGGAGGACCGACGCGTCAGCCTCTGCTCAGACCCAAAAGGCCTGAAAAGATGCCTCAGCCCACTTGCTTGCAGCTTCCGTGAGGTCTGCCATGATCTCAGCTCAGCTGGCTCAGGGGTGGTCACGGTACGCTGCACAGGATCCACTGCTGCCTCACCAAGACTTTGAGGCAGCCACACCGCTCCATCAGACCGCTCTGGGGTTGCGGCTTCCACCATGGGGGCGCGATCCACGCAGGCGGCGGAGAATCCCTCCAGGGACATAACTCCAGCTGAATCCTCCTTCTGCCGTGCTCAGCAGGTAGCCGGAAAGGCAGCCTCACAAGGGCCCCAAAGCTCCCCCTCAGGCAAGGGACCCAGGGACAGCCCCCCTCTGGATCTCCAGGACCAGCAGTATCGCTCTCCACAGCATCCCCAGGGATCAGCCCGCCATCCACGGAGCCAGGAAACTTGGACATCTCAGCCTCGACCGCACTCACCATCCGCGGCATCCTGCAGGCCCTCATCACAGCCATCATACAACGCCAAACACCTCTGGTGAGTATGCTCTCCTCATCCCCCGACAGCAGCATCAGGCACTCATCTAGGCCCCGCATCACAGCCTCCCCTGCACGCTCATTCGACTTCTCAGCCTCACAGCCAGCATAGTCGACCGGGAGATGTGGGCCCACCATCTCCGCAGCCAGTATCAGGATCCCTCTCGGAGAGCAAAGATCAAAGGAGGCAGTCAAGTAGCAGCAAGGGGCTGCCAGGAACTAGGCCGCAAGATGGCCGCTGGCAAATAGTCCTGGTAATGGCAGCGTGCAGGACACGAGTCTCTGGTCCGGAGGGGGGAACTTAACAGGCTCCGGACTTAATCACCCTATGGCCGGCCACGGAGGAACCCCTGCAGGGAAAATTCAGTAGAAAAATCCGGCTCAAAACCTCCTTTACAGGGAAGTTCAATGCAGAGCTCTGCCAGACACGTCTTCTCCCCTCCACGGTCAGCCACGCCCCCCTATTTTTATTTTTTTAACTACTCTTACTCATAAAGCAGTACTCCCATATAATACTGAATGCTCATAATACACGGCGACCATTACTGTGAGGTTTAAAAAATCTAGAAATAAAGAGACTCTTTAGTACAGAATATAATAATAAACGTTTTTTTAGATATTGAATTAAAACGGGAATATTTTTAACATTGAAGTCTATGGGGCAAAACATTTCCCACACCGAATACACAAAAATGTCCAAAATCACGAAAAAAGTCGATACGAAAAACGAGCCGAAACGAACTGAAACGGAAATCATCCGAAACAATCCGAAATGAAAATTGTCAAATTACGAACAAAACAAGCCGAAACGAAAATTTTATATCAACACATATACGTATATATCAACACGCAGATATATATATACACCCACCCACAGTCCTCAGACCATATATACACATATGCACATGGGGGGTGGCATGTGGGCAATCTCAAATAAATGCGCCCCCCCCCCATTTGGCTGATCCCTCCAGAAGAAATGTTGAACCCGACAGAGCAGAGAATATATATATTATTCTCTGCTCTATCGGGTTCAACATTTCTTCTGGAGGGATCAGCCAAATGGGGGGGGCAATTAGTTGCCAAAATGTGTGTGTAATACAAGTCTGGATATATATATTTATAAGAATATAGATATATATCTTATCTATATATATATATATCATACCTGCCGTTACCTTCCCCTATAAATTTGCTAAAAATATACACACAAAAAACAAACCACTGCCTGAGACCCCGTGCAGCCCACATGCCACCCCCCTCTACCTGGCTGAATGTATCTAATATATGTAATTAAATACATTCAGCCAGGTAGAGAAAGAAAAAAAAAGGATTTTATTTTATGTTCCCGGGGACATTTAAAAATGTCCTCGGATTTTATTTTTTTAGAAATGTGTCGCCTTACCTTAGCCTGGTGGTCAGTGGGGGCTCCCTGGATCCTGGTGGGGGCTGGGGGGTCTGCTGTGGCCGCAGGTGCAGTGGCTCCCTCCCTGCGCTGCCTGTCTCTGCCACATGCACCCAGGTGGCTAGCCCGCACAGTCGCAGCTCTGTCATCCGGCGGCCGCATGCTCCTTGCTCCTCAATGCTCCTCAAGGGGATCCTTGGGAGGCCCCTGCAGGCTGCCCTCTACAGTGCCTGATTAGAGGGCCGTGTCTGCCTGATGTTTTAGTAAAAAGGATGTTTTATCTCATAGGCTTCAATGTTAAAAGTATTCCGTTTTTAATTCAATATCTAATAAACCGTTGCTTATAATATTCTGCAGTAAAGAGTCTCTTTATTTCTAGATTTTTTAGTATTTTTTATACTTGTTTAAATTTTATTTTTTTCAAACTTTTGGCGAACATCCCAAAAAGTTTGAAGTTCGCGAACTTTCGAACTGCCAGTGTTCGAATCGAACTTTGAACTGATCGAACCGAACGGCTCATCCCTATTCCCTAGCAGACAGTAGATAATACAGATAAACGTTGGTAATCTCTCTGTCTCTAATGTTAATAGTCATGTACCAAATCAGACAGAGATACATTTCATGACTGTTCTAATAGTAGCCAGAAGCGAGTTGAGGTTCTGTTAAAATAATAATAAAAAACACAGGGTTAATATTTAATTTCCCTCAGTGTCTTTGATGTACGCCAATTCATCATGGCCAGCATGGTGTTACAGAATAATAGCAATTATAAATAAAACAGCAAGATTCCAGGACATTTAAACTTCGGTGTTTTTTCGCCTTGCGTTTTTAAACTCTTTATTTCGATCCTTTGCTCAGAGAAGTTTTAAAGCGGTGAATTATTTATGTTGATTTATGTGGATACAAATTTATGTGACAAGCGTAAGAACACCTAACTCATGTCTCTCAAAAGTTCCATCCAGCACCGGATATCACTGATATATCACTTTGAACTAGCTGAAAAAATAACCCCCCAACGTCTCCCCAAAAAAGGCAGACATTATTTTTTTTTTTAAAAAGAAATATTGGAAAATTGAACACTTGAATTTACCATTTGGTGGACTCCAGTCAAGGTGTACAAACATCTAAAAAATGATCCAGGGAGATGGAATACATCTGTCAGGTCTTGGCCATTGCCGTATCCTTGTCCCGCCCCACAACACTCACTACGACCTTGGAGACAGGCCTTTGCACGGTATGTCTGTTACGCCGTGGTGCTCATCCTTGGCGTGGGGTGTCGATGGTCCCTCCCTGTAACATAAAGAGGGCTTCTGCAGCATCCCGGTGTAAGGTGAGCATAGGTCATTGGGTAAGACACTCCAAGGAGCCTCCACAACCCAGGCAATGGTTGTCTTGGACAGGGCTCAAGTCCTGCAGGAACACTTAAGAACGCTGTTCTCTCACTATTTTAGCAGGAGGAACTTAGTTCCATTTTGGCTGATATACTGGGAAGCTGCAATACCTTTCTATATAGACACAATTTTATAAAAAATACTATATTTAAGGTTTTCTTCTGGACTTAAGTACATTGAGAAGGCATGGAAATGACAATTTCTCTGTGTTTGCCAGAGGAATGGCATTCTCATGCATAAAGAAGTGCTGCAGCTGCTGTGGCTCCCAGTAATCTTTAAGACTGGAATGGACAGAAAGGTTGGTGAGTTCCCATACTTATTATTTTAGTACTTGACCCCTGGCCTTTGATGCCTGGGAACTCTGCCACTCGCCATTGGTGGAAGGGAGGAGACTGGTCGTCCGGGGCTCTTTGAAGGGGGAGGGCCTGACTCTGGTGCCTTATTTAAACCCTGCTTGCTTGGAGAGGGGTGTTCAGTTGTTCTGTTCTGCCGTGTGTGGACCCTCTTAGAGCGTTTACCTACACTGCTTGCTTCCTGTCTATAGACCTCGGCTTCCACCATGACCTTCACATGACTGCCGCCTGCCGCAACCTCAGAACTACCTATTCACCACTCTTTGGATCACCCCTCTAACCAGATGTTGCGATACTGCCCCCTGCAGGTCCAGAACCCCATCCAGGCAACATCCGAACTAAATTTCAAGCGTCACAACAAAGGGTCTGAATACTTAGTCAGCGTGAAGTTTAATTTTTCTCATTTTTAATAGATTTGCAATGGTGTTAAATATCTGGGGCCCTATTACAATCTTCACGTTAAGACGCACGCGCAACGCGTGAATTTTTGCGCCCAGCGTTAAACGTTAACGCGCATAAATCAATCCTGGAATTACAATCCTCGTGCATTTTTTCATCCGTCGAGCAATAATGCACGTAAAACGGACGCGCACAAACACGCGCGCAGCAACGTTGCGAGCAGAAATCAGTGTGCGAACTGTTTTTTTCACGCGATTCAGCCAATCAGAATTAAGAACCACAAATGTCTCACGTTAAGTTTTTGCGCCTGTCAAATTCAATCTGCGCATATATGCTGCAGCAATGATAAATGCACGCACAACTTCTCCATTTTATTGTTTGGGTATGTGTAGAATGTGTAACTATACTTTGCTGCGTATTTTTTTTTTGGGCTGGTGTATTTGGGTTCGGCCAGGTTGATAGAATTTGCCATTAACACCAGCTTTTAGGAGTTGCTAAAATTATGCGCGCAAAGGGTGTGCGTTACAAACTGCGCATAGATTGTAATACCATCCGCGTACCAGCGCACAAAGGCATTTGCGCTCACAATGTTAAGTATAGGACGCGTGACGAACGGTAAGCTCGCGCAGTGTTCGCGCAGGTTCACCCGCGGTAGACGTATACGCGCGTTTGTTGCGTTGACATTGTAATACGACGTTCAGCGCAAAGGGTTTTGCCCCTCCGTATGCGGAGGGTTCTAATAGGGCCCCTGGTGTTTAACTTTTCATTTTGGGGTCTTCAGTGTAGATTGATGGAGAAAAATATTTATTCAAACTCTTTTAGCATAATAAAACTGTGAAAAAAATGAAGGGTCTGAATACTTTATGAATACGCTGTACATATAATATAAGCGACTCTCATCCAATCAACCGAAGCTATTTTTAGGTGACATTTTAATAGAATAAAAAAGAGGTGACATTAGTCATCGATGAATCTCAGCTGTAATAACCTGACAAAAAATAACATAACACAAAGACATCCTGGTGCCAATTGCACCGAATAAGAGTCTCCTGTGAGCCTGGCATTATGATAAATGTCTCTGCTGTACTTCACCTAGGGGAAAGGAAGGACAATACAAATGGGCATTCTCAATAATGAGTGAGGCTTTGTCAGTATATTTGTAAACAGAGAAGCCAGAACACAAGCTCAATAATACCTCTTTAGATCTTGATGTTCGACATGATGCATGGACCTGTCACTGCCATGTTTTATAGATGTAAAACGGGAGCAAATATTCCAAGTGTCTCTTTAACCCTTTTGAATGATAGCATTTTCTAGCTACAGACGGGAGCATCATCGTTTCTTACAATACTGAGAACGCAAATATAAAAAAATAAAATTGCTTCCAGGTGTGGATATTATATTTTAATACAATCGAGGATACGTTTTCTAGGTAGTGTTGATGTGGCCATCGAGCAGGCCTTCAAACAAGGAGCGAGGGCTTTCTGCCTTCGTGACAGCTCCAAAAGTGTTTTAAAAAACAGCACAGATATGTCTGTCCGGGTAACTGAGGATATTACATTATTATTATTATACTCTACTTGCAGAGCGGCAGCAGATCCAGTCGCACTGTACAAGGCAAGTAGACAAGCGGATGATACATAGGAACAACAAATAACCTAAAGGGACACTGCCACGGCACGTACATAAGAGAGTCCTATTCAGGCAAGCCTACCACCCGACTCACTAATACACCTCACTGCCCCTACCAGTCCAGCACTCTCACCTTGCAGTCCTCTCCTGTTTCCTTCCTTAATCCTTCTAGATTGTAAATTCTCAATGGAATAGGGCCCTCATTTCCTCTGTATTGGTTTCTCAAATGTTGTTCAATGTACGTTCCAGGATACAGTTTAAAATACTGACGCTCACATTTAAATCGCTCAATAACTCAACTCCTCCCTACATGTCTTTGTTACTCCGCAAACACGTCCCGTCTAGACAACTCCAGTCCGCAGGCGATCTCCACCTGTCATCTGTCTACACCTGCAGGGCCAACTCTCACCTCCAAGACTTCTCAAGGGCAGCTCCGGTCCCGTGGAATGACTTGCCTCGCCCTATCAAACTCTCCCCTCATCTTCAGGCCTTCAAGAAATCCCTCAAAACCCATCTCTTCTGATTAGTGTACCACATCACTGATGCAACTCATCCCTCTGCTCACCTACTCACACAGGATTGAAGCTGCTTCTATGGCCCCACCATTCCTGAACCGCTGGCACTAATGATCCTGCCGTCCAGTAAAATTCCCCTTGTCTTCCCCAACCCCATTCCCTCTAGACTGTAAGCTCCTATGAGCAGGGCCCTCTATACCTAGGGCTATTTTACAAGGTTGGTGCTAACTTAACCAGAGCTGTTGTAAACTTACCAGAGCCATTAGAGGGCTACATTACTTTCCTCGTGCTAAAACGGGGACGCTAGGGAGAAAAAACTGCCGCACAGTTTTCTCCCTTGGGCCCCCGTTTTAGCATGGAATTACAATGCAGGTGCATAAAAAGCTGCCTGTATTGTTACCGGGTGCTAAGCCACTGGATGCGCGTGGCAGCACTAAGTGCCGCTGCGAGCATCCACACGATGGAGTCCATAGGACTCCATTGAAGCAGACTGCAGCTGTCACATGACCTGGTGGTTTAATTAGGCAAGTTTATTCAGGAGATTCCCATAGGCTTCAATGTTAAAAATATTCCTGTTTTAATTCAATATCTAATAAACCGTTCACTATAAAATTATGTAGTAAAGAGTCTCTTTATTTATAGATTTTTTAGGATATTTTAAGCATTTTTCAGATTATTTTTTTTTATAAAGTTTTCTTCTTTTTTCTTACAGCCCTTTTTATTATCATTCCCTGGACCTCATATGCAAATTTCAGACATTTTCGCTCAGTAGTTTCTTTGCAAACAGCGTTTCACTTTCACACATTCATAAAAACTGTTTTCCTAATTTATTCACTGCCTCGTCTGCTGTGTCGAAGGCTGCGATCGGCTCCTGTTCGGGTTTTTCTGTGGTTTTCGGCAGGTTAATCCAGATGTTTTTGAGGGTTTTCGGCGTGCATTCGCGGGGTTTTGCGGCAGCTTTTACCTGCAATTCGGGGACCCTGTGGTGTTTGCTGAATACACCGCAGGGTCACTGAAATGGGATCGGCAAAACAAACCGAATTGAACAGAACGAAAAGTCACCGAACGTGCGGTGCCTTTTCGAATCTCTTTGAATAACCCTGCTAGTGTTTCCATCCTATGTCCGTTTATCTGTATCTCGTTCCCTTTGGTTATTGTAAAAGCATTGTGGAAACTGTTGGCGCTATATAAATGATAATTATAATAATAATGTATTATAGCCCTGTCTATACTGTTCCCATTGTTCAGCGCTGCGGATTATGCTGGCGCTATATAAATAAAGAATAATAATAATAAGCTGTAACTAGATTACTTGTACATTACAAACAAAATCACCTTATAAAACACACACTGCTACTTTTTTCTTTGAAGTAATTACATGTAAAAATGAAATTAGGGTTTTCATCTCCTCTTTCCCTTTTGTGGAATTTTTCCATGATGCAACATTTACCAAAATTTTATGTGAGTTTTACTTTACAGCTGTTGCATTGCTTCTACAGTATTTACAGTTAATAGGGTGGAGCAGTGAATGTTTAGATAAGGCTACAGGAGATCTATTGTGCTGCCCAGACTACCTGAGATAAGAGATGGTAGCTGAATGAGATATGACAGGGAGCTTAAGATACTTCTATTCTTCTCCCGGTGATGTCATTTGAATGCGTCCCACACAATACAATGATGTGAGTTGGCTGCCTGAGCCGTAGACTCCATTCTTTGCTCAATGCCACAAAGTGGTGAGCAAGTGAATGAAAGATAATGTGGGGGAGGGGGAAATTTACAACACAATATATCACACAATGGATGCACCCAGTGACACATATAGAGGAAAATATTTTCTTAACTAAACATACAAGAAAAAAACAAAGCCCATGTAAGATATCAGCAACAACATCAAATAAACAATAAAAATAATAAACATGATAATAAAAACATTTCCTTTTTGGTTGTAGTGTCCCTTTAAAGATGTGATACAGTAGGATTGGAGAACTCTGTTGCCCAAGGAACTTAAAATCTCTGTGGGAATCGGAGATTGTCACGCCTGCTCCTATGCCTGACCTTTGGTTTCTGGGATTCCCGGTCCTTTTGCCCCTTCCCGATGTCCTTCCGCCCCTTCCCGATGTCCTTCCGCAGGGACTGCTGTTGACTGTCGTTTTCATGTATTTAAACCTTCTCGACATCTGACTTCAATCAGCAGCCACAACCAATAGCAGATAACCTAGTGGTATCTAGCTCTGGTTTCTCAGTTGTCTCATTGCCCTGACGTGGTTCTAGTTACTTCTCAGTGGGCTGTATGTTCTTTATTGTCCTTGCTGTATAGCAGACCTTGGCTTGCTCTCTGACTCCCAGTCTTTCTCCTGTCCTGGACCTCGGCTCAGTTTCATTATTGTTGTGTCCTTCTGTTATCATGAATCATGACCACAGATCGTCTCACTATTCTTCTATATAGCATATTAACCTGGCCATTCAAAGGACCAGTTTGCAGCTTAGGGTTTCTCTGTACAGAATATGTCCCCTGTGTGTTGGGCCGCTATATCACCATGACATGTATTTAGGTGCACAAGAGAACAACACTTCTGAGAAAGCTCACTTCAGTGTCGGGTTTAAATAGGGTGCCATGCGGGAACCACAACCAGTTCTCACCGCAGCCTCCACTTCCCGATGCCTACCCTAGGCCAATGGGGAGTAATCACTTTTGCAGCTGCTCTCCTGTCTGCAGGATGTCCTCAGCAGGAATCACTCAGGACCCATGGCAGGCACACCTCCTATCTGAAAGCTGGTGGACACGGTTGCAATGCTGTGGGGTCCACACGGAAGATGGGGCTGGTGGTCCTACATCAGAAACGGGTGCCACACCCCTAAGCGTGGGGATGAATAACAGGGCCAGCAACTCCGGGAATGGTGCAAAGAGGAACATGCTGATCCAGACCGCGGCTATGAGCAGTCAGACAGCAACCGAGGAGAAGAGCATGGGTGTGTCCCAACACCGTTGTTCCGACAAGAGTTAACATCAGTAGTTTGTGAATAATACCTAAAGCAGGGCTGTCAAACGCATGGAGCCCCAGATGTTGATGCCTACAATTCCCAGAATTCTTTCAATGCAATAGATGGCCAGGGAATCATGGGAGTTTTAGCTCAGAAACATCTGGGGGGTCAGAATCTGCCAGCCCTGACCTATAGAGCATATAAAGTATATATATATATGGGGAAATTATTTAAAAATATAATAATTTATTCCAGGGATGGTGAAATTCTCACTTCTCAAAGTTTCCTAAGATTTGTTTAATGAAATGATTCCATTACGATGTTTGTTTGTGTTTTTTTCCACAATCTTGACTAGACTCTTATCCATAAACTCATCAACATTAAAACTCCAGAAGTACAGAGACATTGAGTTTGGAAGAAGTCTATTGCTTAATCAATCCCAGTATTGGAATCTGAAAAAGAAAAACACATCTCAAGTTACTTATTCACTAATTAGCTCAGAGGACAAGATACCACAACGAACCATGTCTGTTTTATTTAATTAACGTCCGTCAATGTCACGCCATTGGAATTAGTGATCGGATGGCTATCAATACGTCCCTTTTGGCTGGAGAGAAAGAGAAGAAGAGCTTTCAAGAAAATCAAGAAAATCACAGAGATTTAATGTCAAATCCCTTATTTTAAGGAAGAACCAAGAATACAAATCGCATGAGTGCTGACATAAGCTGCCTGCAAAATTCACAAATTCTCATGCTTTAATAGAAAACGGGGAGCTGTTATGATCAAAGATAGTAATCATGACTGTTGTAACGTGGGGTCCTGTACCCCACGTGCAGAATGCTCCCATCGCTGTCAGTAAGTATCCCGAAGGAATACTGATTCTGACCCAAACCCACCCACTCAAAAGCCGGAACTCCTTGCAGGGTGAAAAAAAAACTGGGAATGACTTTATTAAGAGTTTACAATTAAAAACAGAGACGGGGGAGGTGCAGAATACAATGGTAAAACACGCTCCAGCGTTTCCATACTGAATAGCCTCCCAGTTCCCACACACACGCCCTGGTGTAATAGACAATAGTTGGGGAAGGGCCAGAGAGATCTGGTTTAAGCCAGATCCTGATGGGTTGGATGGAATCATGTGGATACAAAGGAATCCATTACTTACAGATACACATAAGGGAAACAACACAGTGTATACGACATGACACTACAATAAACACATAAGGGAATACTAATATAACCAGGCATCAGTGGGATGGGTCACATAATGCACAAACACCCTACACCTAGAATTGTGGGTACAGGGTAACTTCAACATAGGAGAGGGCTGGAAAACAATATAAAACATCAGGCCCACACCCCCAAACCCATCTCTAAGTCTATGCACCACAAGTCTAAAGTGACTCTCATCATAACTGTCGTCATTGGAATCCTTCATAATAAGTGCAGGGTGGCCAAATGTTTTCCATCTGGTAGTGAGACATCTGGAAGGACAGACAGGAAAGGCCAAAGTGGAAGAAAAGCTGACACCAAAAGACAATATTCAAGATAGGCTCATGGCCAAAAACATTCGGGCCATGTAATGACTTTGATGTAAGTGTTAATGAGCGGGTCCATTGTGCTTAACGTCTCACGTGTGAAAATTACCATCTCGCAACACTATTCCTGTCGAGGGGCAAACTTTGCTCAGCTGTAACAGCTGCTTACTTGCAGGCAGCCATCAAATATTGAGCAGTTCCGAGGTCTCTCGTAGGGATGTCATGGCTGAAAAATTTGTTTCGTTTAGTTTCATTTCGTTACATTTTTAAATCATTTCGCTTTCGTTTTTTGCTGTTAAAAGAAAAGCTAGGGTTAAATTTTAAGCTGTGTCACAGATTTTGTATTTGAGTCAAATTAAACAGTGAAACAAAATTAATTTGTTTCATAAAGTCCTTTGCTGACTATTACTTGTATTGTAAGTTAAGATCAATTGGATAGTTGATATCCATTTGATAGTTCATTTCAGATTCAATAGTTGATATCAATTTGATAGTTCATTTCAAGTTCGATAGTTGATATCAATTATTAAAATTTTTCTTTTATGATGATGACACAGTGTAAAATTAAATAAATTCGTTATATACCGTTTTGTTTCGTTTCAAATTCGTATTGTATCGATTCGTTATTCGGAAGTACTTCCGAATACGAATTATCAAATTTCGTCCAAATTCCGAATTTTTCCGAAACTCTCTCTCTCTGTATTCTCATCTTGAGATGGTATTTAAAGTAAGATCCAAAGAAATCCCTGTATTAGAAAGCCTCTAAGGATTAACGGCTCATTTTGACTTTTCAGTTTCCGGCTCTTTATTACCGGCTGAGATGGGAATAGGGGCCAGTGCATGTACTTTTACTAGTGCTACTTTGTATCAATGTAAAATATTTCCTTAGTAATTTGGCAAAAGTCAATGAAAAAGTCTTGTTTTGGCAGAATCAGCCCTCCGAGAGCTAACCTGGAGAGGAGAGATAGGTGAAGAAGCACAGGGCACAAATGGTCACAGGGATTTCCAACTCCTGCCGTCTAGCCATTTATTGCATTCAAAGAATTCTGGGAATTGTAGGCAACCATAAACTGGGGGGGGGGCTGGAGTTTCAGACTCCGGATATAGAGTATCTCATTGAAGCGTTGAATATTGCCATATTTCAATTTAATATGTTTCTATTTAACCCCTTCACTGCTGAGCCATTTCACCACTGTGCGCTGAGCTAATTTTTACTGCTTTTGCTCATCATGTTTAAACGCGATTTGAAGTCACGTTTTATTATACAACCCAGACACATTATATATCCTTTTTTTTTCGGCAGACTCGGTAGATTCATAATATATCATTATTATATGTATACGTCATGCCCTATCTGAATATTGTAACAACAAATGCAATAAAATTAGAATTTTCTATCATCTACAACATGCAGTGGTTTTTTTTCACCTTTTGTCATTCGAGCTTTTGCGTTTATATTTTCTATGGGGTGCGCGTGTTAAAAAAAATTAGAAATGGGAACTCGTTACATTGTTTGGGAGGAAATTACGTGATTTTAATTTGAACATGATCACCATTGGAAAGGTCATGCTTTGACCTTTCAAATGATACCAATCATGACCCTCTAGCTGCCACCAATCGGGAGATATGGGGGTTCAAAGGAACCCCCTATCTCCACCATGGAATTTACTTAGGGAATCCCCCGGCAGCTAGGGGTTTCCCGGCAAACTGACATCATCGCACCTTGCGCAATGACGTCAGATGACGAGCAGGGACCCGGAGGTGAAGCTGTCATCTAAAATGGCAGCCCCCACCTGAACTAGGCTGCGATCCGGCGCCGAATGGTGCCGGATCGCGGTCCGGCAAATCAGGGGTTAACGACCCAGCACTTTCAAGCGATGCCTGTCTTTACCGTCTACCTCCTTGTGTTCGGGAGGGATCCAAAAGGACCCCCCTACCTTCAGGCGATCTCGGTGCCTGGAAATTATGTCATCTCGTCAAACATGATGACAACATTACACTGGGAGGGGCCATAAAAGCAGTGTCTGACTTCAGGGAAGCCAGAATGCCACGGACCCTGGAGGAGAGAGGTGAGTATCCATAGGAGCTCCCGGGTAGCGGATGACGTGTGAGGAATGTCCTCCGCATACAGCGGGAGAATTGTAGAACGTTCCCCACACGTCGTCCGCTTTGAAGGGGTTAAGTGAACAGTAACTGTAAATTATTCATATAGGTAAAGAAAGTTAAACCTATTTAATACACACATATATATAAAATGAATATAACATTAAAACAACAGGCTATTCATAAAAAGGTAAATATAATATATATATATATATATAGTATACATTGATTTTATAATATATATATATATACAGTCAGGTCCAGAAATATTGGGACATTGACACAATTCTAACATCTTTGGCTCTATACACCACCACAATGGAGTTGGAATGAAACAAACACAATGTGCTTTAACTGCAGACTGTCAGCTTTAATTTGAGGGTATGTACATCCAACTCAGGTGAACGGTGTAGGACTTACAGTAGTTTGCAGATGTGCCTCCCACCTGTTATATAGTGTATATACAAAACAATCCTCGGTGCACACGATGACTGGAATCAAACTAATTTTGTATTTTATTACATAGATCGAATTTTCAGTCCCATTCGAAACGTCAATCTATGTAATAAAATACAAAATTTGCTTGATTCCAGTCTTCGTGTGCACCGAGGATTGTTTTGTATATACACCATGCAGCTGAGTCTGCACCGAAGCAGGTAACGCTATTTACTTGTGGAAAATGGAGTGCAGGGTTCCCTGGAACTTAATCTTATATATATATTTATATATATATATCTGTAGATACTCGAGTATACCGCTAGATTTTGGTGACAAAAATATACCTTAAAATTGGAGGGGTCGCGTTATATTCGAGATATCTGCATCACGTGTAAAAATACTTGACTAATACTTGCTCAGGGATCCCAATTCTCCCGGAAGTTCCGGCAGTCTCTCTGAAGTGAATGTGGGCTCCCTGATGCCGCAAACACTTCAGGAATTCCCGTTTAGCCATCATGGCCAGAGGGCACACTCAGTTTAAGCCAATCATTCAAGATTGGCTTAAAACCCAGCATGCACCCTTGCTCTGCGCAGCACACCAGGAGGTGTAATTTTCTGACCTCCGGCTCCAGCAGGCAGGCTCTTGAACTGTGATGTCCACCAATAGTCAGCCCCACCCCATTGGTGCCCCTGCCTGACATCACTACAGACATGCTGCGCAACTCTCCTCACATTCTGAATGTGAGGAGAATCTCTCGGCGCCTCTGCAGTGACGTCAGGTGCTCCCGTTCAGGGGGAGTTGACTATCAGTGGATGACGCAGTGGATGAGCCTGCCTGCTGGAGACGGAGGTCAGAAAACTACACCTCTCGGCGTGCTGGCTATCGGTGAATGATTCACTGCGTTGGTCATTTCGCTCCGCCGGCCATCTTATCGCAAGTAGGAAGACGGGTGGCCGGCGGCTTCATACTTAGTAACAACTACAATCATTCTAGAGCAGAGCACCCTGGCCTGAGGGGGAGCCCGACTGTGTTAAGAGAACCTCAAAGGATTTTAATTGTTTGTTTACCGGTACAGGATACTTTTATAATTTTGCTCCTCGCGTTATATTCGAGTCTTGAGTATTCTCTCATTTCCATAACAAATCTATCCATCGCGTTATATTCGAGTCTTGAGTATTCTCTCATTTCCATAACAAATCTATCCATTGCGTTATATTCGAGTCTTGAGTATTCTCTCATTTCCATAATAAATCTATCCATCGCGTTATATTCGAGTCTTGAGTATTCTCTCATTTCCATAACAAATCTATCCATCACGTTATATTCGAGTCTTGAGTATTCTCTCACTTCCATAACAAATCTATCCATCGCGTTATATTCGAGTCTTGAGTATTCTCTCATTTCCATAATAAATCTATCCATCGCGTTATATTCGAGTCTTGAGTATTCTCTCATTTCCATAACAAATCTATCCATCGCGTTATATTCGGGTCACGCTATACTCGAGTATCTACGGTATATATATACACACACACCTTTGTTTCTGAACAGCTGTTGTTTTAATTATATACTGTATAATTTAGTAAAATACTAAACAAGAATATTTTGCAATACACATATAAGGTGCAAAGTAAAAAACAACGTGTATTCTCCTGCCGTCTGCAGACTATCTATTGGTTGGAGAATTTCAGAAATTTATTAGGCTTTTAGCCCTAAATATAGTACTGTGGCAGAAAGACAGAAAATAAAAATCAACTCTCCAGAGAGCACTAATTTATCAGCCTTAGGTTACTCACGCGTTGGAATACCGCTCCGGAATGAGAATAGATTACAAAGAAATGTCTTCAAAGCTTTGCACCAGTAATCTGTTGATTGGTATGTAATTCGATATTCCAAGACGGGGCTTTAGGAGAATAAGAGTAAATATGCTTTATTACCCTTTTTTTATTTATTTTTCCATCTGAGCAGCGGTTTTATTAATTGAATCACCCCGGTGGAAATGAACAAATAATATATTTTTATGAATCATTATGTGGAAATTATAAATAATTAATTATTCATATTCCGAATGTGGGAATTGCAATTATTATTAATCATGATAATAACATTACTAAGTATACTGACAGCGTAGCCTTGTAGTAGCACGTGAGTACTTTGTGAAGCAATTTCCAGAATTAATTGTTTCCGTTTACACGCGCACGTAGAAATGATTTTATTTTACAGAAATAGAAAAGCTTGGGATTTATAAAAAAAATAATTAAATAATATTATGGGGGAAGAAGGAAGATCTCCATTATAATGTTGTGTAAACCAACTAAAGACAGATCGGGGTTATTCAAAGAGATCCGAATTGGGGCCGAAAGGTAACCGAACACTGAAATTCAGCGTTCGGTTACCTCTCCTGGCCATTCGGCTATTCAGAGAGCAGGCAGTTCGCCAAATGTTGGCGTATTGCCTGCGCATATGGTGTCTGTTTGGTGCCTGTTCGAGGGCAGTGAAATCCCCATAGAGAAGCAATGCTTCGTCTATTCAGAGAACAAAAACCAGCAGTGAAAAGTTGCCGAAATGCCCTGCTTTTTGGTGGTTTCATTCGACAGGTTAATTCAGGCGAATCCCATAGACGTCAATGTTAAAAATATTCCCGTTTTAATTCAATATCTTATAAACCATTTATTATCATATTCTGTAGTAAAAAGTGTCTTTATTTATAAATTTTTTAGGATCCTTTAGGCATTTTTCGGGATTTTTTTGCGAATTTTATTTTCCGTTTTTTTTAACCCCTTCGCTGCGGAGGACGCTTCCTCCCTTTGGGGCCAGCGATTGGCCGGGTTCCGGCCGATCGCTGTGCCCCCCGGTGCGGGCTGACATCCTCGATGTCAGCCCAGCACCTGGAACCGCCACCGGCCTAATTAGATGTCATTGCGGCGGCGCGATGACATTTAATTCAGGCGCCCCCCACCCGCATGTGCGTAGGAGGCGCCTGAAAGGGAGGGGGGAGGTCCTTCGGACCTCTCTCCCTCCCGATCGCCGGGGTGCAGGGGGTTAATCCAGGCACCGTTTGGAAGGGCACAGCCTGCCCTTCCTAACGGTACCTGGAATTAACCCCATGGGGGCTGGATCACGAATCAGCGCCGAAAAGCGCCGGTTCGTGATCCTTTCCCGGAGCTGGCTGACATCTTGGATGTCGGCCAAGCTTCCGGGAATGACCCCTGAGGCCTGGCGTCATCGTGCATAGCACGATGACGCCAGTCCTGGAGTTAACCCCTAACTGCCACCAATGGTGGAGATATGGGGTTCCAATGAACCCCCTATCTCCCGATCCGTGGCAGTTAGGGGTTAATGTTTGATATTGTTGGATCGGCCAGAGCATGGCCGTTCCAACAATACCAAACATGACTATGAAAAAAGTTTTTTTAAAAAATAAAAAATAAAAAATAAAAAAATGTTTTAAAAAAATTATAAAAAAAAATAAACAAGTTTTTTTTTTCTTATTTTTGGTTCGTTAATGCAGCAATATTGTTCCCATTTTTGAATTATAATGTGAACAATGATGCTGCACTAACGATGTTTATATGCGGTGCGTTTGTTAAAAATCGCGCAAATTTCCCCAAAAAAAATGTAATGAGACCCCATCTCTAATTTTTTTAACAAGCGCACCCCATACAAAATATAACCGCAATTGCTCACGTTGTAAATTATTGAAAATTCATATTTTATTGCATTTTTTGTTATAATATACAGACAGGTCATGACGTATACATATAATAATGACATATTATGAATCTGCCGAGTCTGACGGAAAGAACGATATATAATATGTCTGGGTCATATACTAAAATAAGCCTTCAAAACACGTTTAAACATGATGAGCAAAACCGGTAAAAATGACCTCAGCACAGAGGCAGGAAATGCATCAGCAGCGAAAGGGTTAAATTGTTTTTTCTGTAACAGCCCTTTTTATTATCATTCATTGCATCTTATATGTAAATTTCAGACATTACAAGCATACTGTTTGTTTTTTTCACTCCATTCGTCTGCGTTGTAATTTTTCCGACGGTTGCTCTGCGCTCTGATTGGCTCCTGCTCGGGTTTCTCCGGCGAGTTCGGCGGGTTAATCCAGACATTTTTGCAGGTTTCGGTGTGCATTCGCCGAGTTTTGCGGTGAGTGTTCGGCAGGTTAGCGGCGGCTTTTACCTGCACTACGACGGCCCTGTGGTGCTTGCTGAATACACCGCAGGGTTGCGGAAATGGGATCGCCGAATGGCACTGAATTGAAGAGAACGAAAAGTCACCGAACGTGCGGTGGCTTTTCGATTCTCTTTGAATAACCCTGAGATGTGAACAATTTTATTAACCCTTTTCATTTTCACCTGCAATGTGACTTGGCTTACCTATTAATAAGAAATCACACACATATATTTAATTAATTTTAAGACATGTCAGCGTTGAGTCTTGAAATTTTTATAAATAATTCCAAATATTTTCTCCAAATGTTATTCTCAAGCAATTTATGTTTTACTTCTTCATCTTAGAGGTTTACCCGAGTTCTAACTGTTGGGCAAACTTGGCGAACTTGAGAGCACGGAAATGTCACCGACATTCCCCGCACTTTGGGGAATCAAATTCCATGACCCTGCGGTGAATTTAGCATTCACCACAGGGTCCCAGAAGTGCAGGGAAAAACCACCGAACGTATCTGAAAAAATCACAGGAAAATCGCCACAAAAAATTCAGAAAAATCACCAAAAAACCTGCCAATACAATCCGAAAAATCTGATCGATCCAAAATGCTGCAGAAAACCAGCCGAACGTACGCAGCGATCCACCGCCGAACATGCCCGAAAAAAGACAATGATTCGCCGAACACCGCACCAACCAGATGTCGGAAAAAGTTGACAAGTCGACAAACGGGGTAAGAAGAATAAATAAAACGATTGAAACTTGTAACAATGCAGGCAGCTTTATAAACGCCTGCATTGTAATCCCACGTTAAAACGGGGGCGGTAGGGTGAAACCTGCGGGCGCAGTTTTTTCTCCCTAGCGCCCCCGTTTTACCGTCAGGAATGTAATGTGGCCCTAAGCCATTTATTAGATATTGAATAAAAACGGGAATATTTTTAACATTGAAACCTATGGGATTCGCCTGAATAAACCTGCCGAATGAAAGCACCGAATGGCAGGGCATTTCACTGACATTTCTCTGCTGTTCGGTGTCTCTGAATAGATTTACCTTTGCTTCTCTATGGGGGATTTCACGGCTGTCGAACGAGCACCGTATTTCGCAGGCAATTTGCCAATATTTGGCAAATTGCTTGCTTTTGATTAGCCCCGAATTTACTCCGTATGGGGAAATTCCCAGTTCGTGCAATTTCGGGGCCAGTTCAGCTGTCTCTGAATAACCCCTTCTTCGTGGACCATGAAGGCCCTCAGAAGAATCTCCCCAATCAGCTCATGTGAGTTCCCTCAGTACACAATACAGGTAGGTATTGGTAGACAGATAGAATGATCATCCTTACTTACAGAAAAAATGGCGTCGCGCCCATACTCACCAACAACCGGGAGTAACAGCCCAGTTAATGTATAAAACATAACAAGGGAAAAAAGTGTCATATGCGCTCGTTTCTATGTATTCCATGTGCAACAAAACACTGAGGTTTTTGTTTATTTCAATGGCCATTGCAACGTAAGCTCACTCGCCACTTCAAGGCACCTCTTTATAGAGTGAGTACCTAACAAATGTAACCAAAAGGCCGCTCTACTGAGCAGCTCCAAGCCCCTCCTGCTGCTTTTCAGCTAAGGAGAGGCAGAGAGATGGTGGGTTTTATTTATAAACACACCAAACACTTCCCATTTGGGATTAAAAACAAAAACATGGAAAGAGAAACAGCAGCAAAACGACGAACTGGAGTTACAAGCATAATATACATACAGAAAAAAATGATCATCCTTACTGCTTAAAATTCCATATATTTCTGAAATAAACAGATTGACCAGGTCGAGAGTGTTATGTCCTCCAATCCTGACCCCACTCAGGTTAACCCCACTCAGTTAACCCCTAGCTGCCAGCAATGGTGGAGATAGGGGGTTCCAATGAACCCCCTTTCTCGCGATCCGTGGCAGCTAGGGGTTAATGTTTGATATCGTTGGATCGGCCAGAGCATGGCCTTTTCAACGATACCAAACATCACCATGTAAAACGTTTTTTAAAAAAAATTAAATTAAAAATAATAAACAAAATCATAAAAAAAATCATAAAAAAATAAACAAGTTTTTTTGTTTTTTTGTTAATGCAGCAATATTGTTCCCATTTAAATTATAATGTGAACAATGATGCTGCACTAACGATTTTTGTATGCAGTGCGTTTGTTAAAAATCGCATAATTTTCCACCAAAAAAATGTAACGAGTTCCCATTTCTAATTTTTTTAACAAGCACACCCCATACAAAATATAACCGCAATTGCTCGCATGTTAAAATGTGAAAAAGAAACAGTTTACACGTTGTAAATTATTGAAAATTCAAATTTTATTGCATTTTTTGTTATAATATACAGACAGGACATGACGTATACATATAATAATAATATATTATGAATCTGCCGAGTCTGCCAGAAAGAACGATATACAATATGTCTGGGTCATATACTAAAATAAGCCTTCAAAACGCATTTAAACATGATGAGCCAAACAGGCAAAAATGTCCTCAGCACAGAGGCGTGAAATGGCTCAGCAGCGAAAGGGTTAAAAAAAGAAAAACTGATTCTTTAAAAAAAAAAAAAAAAAAAAAATGCCTAAAAGATCCTAAAATAATCTATACATAAAGAGACTTTTTACTGCAGAATATTTTAATCAACGGTTTATTAGATATTGAATTAAAACAGGAATATTTTTAACAATGAAGCCTATGGGATTCTCCTGAATAAACCTGTCGAATGAAACCACCGAACAGCAGGGCATTAGGGGAACTTTTCACTGCTGTTTTGTGTTCTCTGAATAGACGAAGCATTGCTTCTCTATGGGGATTTCACTGCCCTCGAACAGGTACCGTATGCGCAGGCAATTCGCCAACATTTGGCGAACTGCCTGCTCTCTGAATAGCTGAATGGCCAGGAAAGGTAACCGTAAGTTGAATTTCAATGTTCGGTTACCTTTCGGCCACAATTCGGAGCTCTTTGAATAACCCTGCTAGAATTTTCACTTCTCCAGTCATTCTCCTGAGGTTCACCTTTCTTTGAATAGACCTGAAGGTCTTTTCATTTAATCCCAGGATCGGGATATGAATGTGAGTCCAGAAATATGTTTCCCCTTTCAATATGTTTTTTCATCACCATCCACCACCAACAAAAATAGGAAAGCTTGAACCAGAAGAACTTGGGCCGGTGTTCAACCAGTGGTGACCTACAGGCATGTCTCCAACAGATGTTTAACCAAAACTATCATGGTTCGGGAAAATGGAAGAGCATAACCTGGCAGTCGTTTGTGTGAGTTGTAGTTCAATAACGTCTGGATGACTATCTGTCCTCCGTGCTCTAGAGGGTTTTTGAGCTGCTTCGGTACAATCATTAACTCCCCTTTGTGTTCTGCTGACTCAAGTCGGTTTATTTGATTCCGTAACACTCCAGACAGGTTCCAGGCAGCAGCAAATTGATTCCGCTGCAGATTGCGGTTTGGAGAAGGTGTGGAGAAGGAGTTAGGAATTAGGAAGTCATTGAAAACCATTAATGTAATTTGTGCTGTTGCCAACCACTTCTGCTGAAGAAAACAGTATTTTACAACGGTTAAATAATCTGAATGGATGGATAAACTCAAAAGGAATGAAACTCACGCAAGAGGCAAAGTAACACGGGTTGGAATTTCCAAATAAGAAGAAAGGTAGAGATAAAACAGAGGGAAAAACGGTGATTATCTGTCATCGATACGTCGCTACAACTCTGCTTTGCTTAGTTTAAGACGTAATATAAAAATATAAAAAGCATATAAAACCTCACACCAGTTAACTTAACCAGAATCAGTAGAAAAAATCATTTTCTGGTGGACAGTGCCGTGGCTAGGCACGAGAGATAGCTGACACCCGGATTGTGGTGGGTGCTGATGCATCTGAAACAACAAACGCGTGCTACATCTCTCTGAGGGTCTAACGAGGGCAAGCACAATATAAAAGTGTAATCCTCAGGCGATATCCAAAGTAGGCTGAGGGGAAGTAAGGTATCAGAATGTCTGTAATGTTACTGGTGTGCTACACTATAATTCAAATATAACATCTGTCATATTAAAAACAATGTGATTAAACACACTCTATCTGACACTATACAATAGGCAGAGATATTTTAAGTTATATGTCCATTAGTGATGGGCCGAACAACCCCGTGTTCGGTTCGCATTCGAACTCGAACACCCGAAAAAGTTCGACTGCGAACTTGAACACAATTTGAACAACATGCAAGTCAATGAGGTTTGAACGTTCAAAAATTAACGTCCCCTCCAAGAGGACATATATGCAAGATATTGGCCATAAAAGGTGTATGGGGGTCTGGGTACTGCCCTGGGGACAGGAAACAATGGGAAAAAAAATGTTTTAACTCTTTCACTGCTGAGTGCTGAGCCATTTCACCGCTGTACGCTGATCTCATTTTTACCGATTTTGCTCATGTTTAAATGCGATTTGAAGCCATGGGAAATGTTTGACCAACAATGAGTGGGAAATATTTGACCAACAAGGAGTGGGAAATGTTTGACCAACAATGAGTGGGAAATGTTTAACCAACAATGAGTGGGAAATGTTTGACCAACAAGAAGTGGGAAATGTTTGACCAACAAGGAGTGGGAAATGTTAGACCAACAATGAGTGGGAAATGTTTGACCATCAAGGAGTGGGAAATGTTTGACGAACAATGAATGGGAAATGTTTACGAATCCCTTAGGATTCAAGGTTAAAAATATTCCCGTTTTAATTCAATATCTAATAAACCATTTATTATTATATTCTGCAGTAAAGAGTCTCTTTATTTTTAGATTTTTTAGGATCTTTCAAGCATTTTTTGGAATTTTTTCGAAAACTTTTTTCTCTCAAACTTTCTGCGAACATCCCGAAAATTTCGACATTCGCGAACTTTCAAACAGCCGATGTTCGAATCGAACTTCGAACCGATTCAAACAGGCAGCGCATCCCTAATGTGCATCACTGGATGTACCTCCAGTCAACTTATCTATACAAGACAGGAGAACTATGTCACGTTATTATCCTCATCATCATCATCATCTTCATCATCATCATCCTTTAAATGGTGCCCACAATTTCTTCAACGCTTTCCAATGACCAATGGGGAGTGAGATATTATTACAAAAAAAACACATAGACCACATATCAAGAGGGTCTGATGTTCAAGAAAAACTAGAAAATGACCAATTCCTGCTTGAATTTGTTGATATAGGTCTGACAAATGCCATACTCAGATGATATTCCCCTTTCCCATATCATAGTGGATTTATCTTCAGTTAGTCCAAGTACCCTTGAGGTCATCACGAGTTTTACAACATGATGTGAACGTACACTGATCAGCCTTACAAAGTAATGTTTTACCTGTCTAAGGCTCACAATTGCTGTCCTTGGTGCTGCTGCCCCTCCTCACTGTCCCTTTTCTAACTCATTACCCAAGACCACGAATGTAGGTGCATGGAAGAGAAGGGTGCCTCTTCCATTATTATGATTATGATGATGGGAATGCATTTGGTCTCTACGCTTGATTTTAATTCCTCAACCTACAATTTAGAGCTCGATTTTACTCCTGTTTTCAACATATACAGGGTTATTCAGAGAAAGGTGAAACTCAGGAGAACTGGCAGGAGAAGAGAACAATCTAGACCAAATAACTGTTTTGGAAAGTGAGATAAATGGGAGAATTTTTCTGGTTTGGCTATTTTGACCTAGAATTTTCATTTCTCCAGTCATTCTAATCAGGTTCACCTTTCTTTGAATAGACCTGACAGTCCTCGGTTTCAAAATTGGCACCTTTTTTGTTCATATTTCAGCCATTTTTCAGTCCCGGATATTCAACTTCGGGATTTGGATTCCCGCTAAAAATTCGATTTAACTACTGACTCTAGTGGCTATATTTTTTTTAAGGAAAAATATCAGCTTTAGTGATTTGATTAGAATTCGTCGGTATGCCAGTTTCCAAAAAAATAATAAATGCTAAAAAAAAATCGATATACAGGCAAAAATAAATACAGGGAATAAGACTGAAATCTTACTGGAAATTTTTTCTACTAGTCATTAGACATGTGCACAGCACAAAATTTCGTTTTGAACTAATGAATTAGTCCTAAAATCCAATTTATTTAGTTGCTAAAGAATTTCGTTTTCAATATTTTCATTTTCAGTATTTTTCGTTTTTAGTATGAAAACTAATTTCATTCATCCAAAAAACAGTGGATACAATTACTATTGTAGTGGCTCCTCAGAGGGCTGAGATCGCTGCTTGTTACAGTATCTCTCACTCTCAGCACAATGTGTCAGTCAAAGCTGTTACAGTAACTGACTGCTGCTCATCACAGCACTCAGAGTTTCAGTAAAACTAGTAAATAATATTTTTATAGATAAGAGGTTAGAACAATATTATTTCCTTGTTTTACTGAAACTCTGAGCGCTGTTAGTCAGTTACTGTAACAGCTGAGCCTGATACATTGTCTGAGAGATAATATAACAAGCAGCCGATCGCTCACAGCCACTGGATTTAAAGGGCTATAAAAAAGAGGCTCCTCTCTGTATAATGTATAGAACATCCTCCTGCATTAATTAATACCCATCTCTGTATACTGTATACAACATCCACCTGCATTATTTAATACCCCTCTCTGTATAATGTATAGAACATCCTCCTGAATTAATTAATGTCCCTCTCTGTATAGAACATCCTCCTCAATTTATACCTTTCTCTGTATAATGTATATAACATCCTCCTGCATTAATGTCCCTCTCTGTATAATGTATAGAACATCCTCCTGCATTAATTAATGCCCTCTCTGTATAGAACATCCTACTGCTTTGGCATGTGGAGGGTGCAGAACTTCGGAATGCAATGCTTATCCAGCACAGGAGAGGGAACTTTTTCTTAAACTTTCTATCTCTGTGGGGGAGACACAGGATTATAAAAGCAGGGGAGAGGGAAAATATTAACGTAAATCGGTCTGAAAGCTCAGAGAAGAGATGACTGGTGCAAATTTATTTTTATAATAAAATAAAGCAGGGAAAACATTCAAATAAATCACACTGAAGGTTCATAATGACAGAGTAACTGTAAGAGCTGGATACTAAATGTATCAGATGTAAAAAAAAAACTTTATAACAAGCAGCACTGGGAGAGGAGAGGGACTTTATATAAAACGTGTATTATAGATGAGGAAAGGGGGATAATGCTCCTGGATAATATAAAATGTATCAGACCTAAGCCCCTATTATGCAGAGCGGGAGGGGAGATAACACACGTTTTATAAAGTCCCTCTCTTCTTCCAGCGCGGCTTGTTATAAAGGGGTTTTTACTATCCAGCCCTCCTCTGTTATTAGCTTTCAGTGTGATTTATTTGAATGTTTTCCTTCTCCAGCTGCTTTTATCATCTTGTCTGCCTCATAGACATGCAAGGGTTAAGTAAAGGTTTTCTATCCTGTGCTGGCTGTCTGTGCTGTGAGTGATTATTCTGGAGCTTTATCACTGTCAGATTTTCGGGTAGGGGTCAGGAAGGATTACACATACAAACCTTTTCTGTAGCTTTGCGATGTTGCGCTCTTCATTGCTGGTCTCCTTCACTCATCAATGTAATATCATAAAAAGGACTGAAACTAAAATGTAGTGCATTTTATTTTAGTTTCTTTCGTTTTCTGTACTGAGCAGTTTCATATCTCTTGAATCATACGAAAACTAAATTTTCCCAAGATTCGGACTAAATCATTTTAGTACTAAAACTAATGCACATGTCTACTAGTCATGTTTAAAGGCACTAACTTGTCTACTGCTGGCCAAAACAGAAGCTTTTTCGGCCGGTTTACCTGCCCACTTTTCTTCGGACCAAAGGCACATTTCGAATATTGGCTTTTTGACATTTTTTTTCAAATGAATCAGCTGATTTCCAAATAAATAGTTGATATTGTTTCTGAAAAATCGACCGATAGAAGAAAATCGAGCCCTTCGTTCTTTAGCAAGCTACTACTTAGATACATAGTTACATAGGCCGAAAAAAGTTCAGCATTACACACATCACCAAAAATTATGCTATAATATTTTCAATTCTCAGAGTATTTTTCAAGCCATTAAATTTCACCAACTGGCACGCAAAGTGATTTTCTGTACATATCTTGTTTTGGGCTAAATTGTCACCGGCTTCTCTAATAATTGGTATCTAGTATAGGGACTGTGGATGCAATACATGACGTGATAAAATCTAGTTTTGTATATTTTATCACTTCTAATAGAACCCTTAGCTAGAAACGAAATCTCCGAAGTCATGACATTGGCGTGGTATGAAAAGCCCAATGCTTCCATACGAATAAATGTTTAAGATGTAATAAGAAGAAAATATGGATTTCTTTCAATGAGCCATAATATCAAAGGAGTTACCATATACATACACTATATTGCCAAAAGTATTGGCTCACCTGCCTTGACTCGCATATGAACTTAAGTGACATCCCATTCCTAATCCATAGGGTTCAATATGATGTTGGTCCACCCTTTGCAGCTATAACAGCTTCAACTCTTCTGGGAAGGCTGTCCACAAGGTTTAGGAGTGTGTTTATTGGAATTTTTGACCATTCTTCCAGAAGCGCATTTGTGAGGTCACACACTGATGTTGGACGAGAAGGCCTGGCTCTCAGTCTCTGCTCTAATTCATCCCAAAGGTGTTCTATCGGGTTAGGGTGAGGACTCTGTGCAGGCCAGTCAAGTTCATCCACACCAGACTCTGTCATCCATGTCTTTATGGACCTTGTTTTGTGCACTGGTGCACAGTCATGTTGGAAGAGGAAGGGGCCAGCTCCAAACTGTTCCCACAAAGTTGGGAGCATGGAATTTCCAAAATGTCTTGGTATGCTGAAGCATTCAGAGTTCCTTTCACTGGAACTAAGGGGCCAAGCCCAGCTCCTGAAAAACAACCCTACACCATAATCCCCCCTCCACCAAACTTTACACTTGGCACAATGTAGTCAGACAAGCAACCGCCAAAGCCAGACTCGTCCATCAGATTGCCAGATGGAGAAGCGCGATTCGTCACTCCAGAGAACACATCTCCACTGCTCTAGAGTCCAGTGGTGGCGTGCTTTACACCATTGCATTCGACACTTTGCATTGCACTTGGTGATGTATAGCTTGGATGCAGCTGCTCGGCCATGGAAATCCATTCCATGAAGCTCTCTGCGCACTGTTCTTGAGCTAATCTGAAGGCCACATGAAGTTTGGAGGTTTGTAGCAATTGACTCTGCAGAAATTTGGCGACCTCTTTGCACTATGCGCCTCAGCATCCGCTGACCCCGCTCCATCAGTTTACGTGGCCTACCACTTCGTGGCTTAGTTGTTGTCTTTCCCAAACACTTCCACGTTCTTATAATACAGCTGACAGTTGACTGTGGAATATTTAGGAGCGAGGAAATTTCACGACTGGATTTGTTGCACAGGTGGCATCCTATCACAGTTCCATGCTGGAATTCACTGAGCTCCTGCGAGTGACCAATTCTTTCACAAATGTTTGTAAAAACAGTCTGCATGCCTAGGTGCTTGATTTGATTTGATGTGGCCATGGAAGTGATTGGAACAACTGATTCTGATTATTTGGATGGGTGAGCGAATACTTTTGGCAATATAGTGTAGATATAAAATGTGTTTTCTTTGTGTTGTTGTCATGTTCAGTTGGGGGGACATGGTATTTGGGCAAGAGGAACCCAAAGGTAGATCACTAGAAGACCTCTCACGATTCTTGATGCGAGGTGTAGACAAAGACAGAGCCGGAGTCGGTAGCCAGACGGGCCGACCAGGAACAAGGAAGCAGGAAGGAAGCATGGTCGGAGACAAAGCCAGAGTTGGTAGCCAGATTATAAATCAAGGAACAACTGGCCTGATTGGACTGGGCTGGACTGGGAACTGGCCTGGAGTAATGATGATATCAACCTGCGCTGCCGGGATCATTCTGATAAAGCCGATTGGAGTTGCATCATCTCTCCGTCTTCAGTGTCACACAGCATGGGATGTTCGGGAGGATGATGCTTGTGCCTCAGTGTGGGGGTCTCGTGGAATCAAGATGGTGACTGCCTGTCCATGTGGTCACCCACACCGCTGCTGCAATGGAGGACTGCCCTGGTCAGCAGAGGAGGTGCGTTGAGACCACCAGAGGTGTCTGGATTCCGTGACATGAGTCCCTGTGGATCATGACAGTTCTTCATGTTCTACTCTTTCATTTTTCTTGTAGGAACATGAGGCACTTTCCACGATCGTGCTCCACTTCCATAACTCTAGCAATGACTTTCCAAACAAGAGAAGTATGATTATAATATATAGAAGCTAATTATATAGGAATTCATTTATAGAGCCATATGTATGGTTCTGAGATTCACATTTTGTTTTTATATTTTTTGGTATTTTTTGGGTCTGAAATACATAACACAACTCTTGGAAAGAGTATCTGGAGTAAAGGATTTTGTTTCAACCAGAGACAGTCTAGTTAGAAAATCTTTTTGTAATTATCCAACTAATTATACCAACCGTCCTCTAACTGACAATGTAATTATACCAAAGTACGATGAAACGTCTCAATTGTTCTAAGAAGAAGAATTTGTTTTTCCAAGTCTACTTGGGTTTGCTAGAGGCATGTCACACGAGGAAGGTAGATATAGGAATGAATGGCTCTCTAATCTATTGTCTCCGGCAAAGCATTATTATGGAACTTTAAAAGGATTTTTCAGCGGTTATTGGAGATGACCTTTCCTTTCCATCATGCCGCGTTATCTCAGGTATCCTAATTATGTCTTCAAATACAACGTGAAATTTTTCATATATGGGTTTTTCAGCCTTTGGCATTAATAATGAAGAGAGAATTACAGAACATATATGGAAGGTTTCAGCTGTTCTTTTTTTCTGTTTGAGTTTCTTGTTTTAATACCGTATATATTACACACACGTGCACACATTTATATGAGGGTTTTAGATGATAAATACCTTGGGATTGTTATCAATGACTACTAAACTGCCACGGTTGATGTTAATGGAGTTCATGGGGTTTTAGATATATTAAATACAGGAAAAAAATATATTTTTTAATATAAATAATTAATACATAATATATGAAACTGGTATAAACTTTGTAAACTATAGCCATTTCTGTATCTCAGATCTCAAAACAGATTTTCCTGAAATTCGTAAAAAAAATAAATGTATTATTTAAAGAATAATAATGATAATAATAATAATAATAAACAATTAGTAGATGGTTGGTTCAGAATTTAAAGCGTCGCTAATTACATTTTGAGATTCTAAATTATCCTTATGTGTTACTGATTGCTGAAAATAGTACTTTAAGGGTTATTCAGAGAGCCGAACTGGCCCTGAAATTGCACCGAACAGTTAAATTTCCCATACGGTGCAATTTCGGCTATTCAAAAGTTGTCATTTCGCCAAATATTGGCGAATTGCAAGCGAAATAAGGTGCCTGTTTGGCGGCAGTAAAATCCCCCATAGAGGATCAATGGTTAATCTATTCATAGAACACCGAACAGCAGAGAAATGTCAGTGAAATGCCCTCTTGTTCGGTGGTTTCATTCAGCAGGTTTAATCAGACGAATCCCATAGGTTGTAATGTAAAAATATTACTGTTTTTTTTAAATATCTATTAAACCGTTTATTTTTTTCATTTGCAGCGAATAGTCTCTTTGTGTATTTATTTTTAGGATTTTTTAGGCATTTTCTGGGATTTTTGTTGCGACACCTTTTTCCGTTTCTTTTTTTCAATAGCGTTTTTTTTTTTTTGTTCTGTAAAAAACATTTACTATTATTCATAGGACCTTATATATTAATTCCAGGCATTCGTGTGCAGTAGTTTTTTTGCAAATAGCTTTTCAAAGCCGCAGTGATTTTTTTTTCTATTACCCCGTTCGTCGGCTTGTCGGCTTTTTCCGGTGGCTGGTCGGCACTGTGTCTGGCTGATAGTCGTGAAGTAAGCTTTCTTGGCAAGGGATAAAGCGAGACTGGTAAGAACCGAGCATGACTTTATTTTGTGTGAAGTCGGTTGGGGTGTGAGATTTCCACGTACAGTCATCCGGAAGAACCGTTGAAGGTAGCGTGTGAATTTAGTGTGCTGTGGTCGGAGTCTGGAGATATGTGCTGGTATGTACAGTATATATATTTTTTTATTTTATTTATTTTTACAGCAACTAATTTATGAGGACTGCTTTATAGATGTGTCACTTCAATGACAAAATGCTTGAATAATAGGAGCCATATTCAAAGCAATCCCTCCCTCTGCTCCCTGCAAGTAAACCAGAAAGGTATTCTTCAATCAACACATTTTTTGCCATTTTGAGATTTTTTTTCTTTCTTCCCTCTTTTTTTGATAGTTTAATTCTGTGCTGATTCTCAGTCTGCTCTGCTCCTTCCTGTTGTAAATACTTTGCATGAACAAATGGCTGCCCCACTGTATTTGTTTTTATCCACAGTCACTCACCGCCACCATTTTTCACTCCACTGTCCCACCCGCCGCCCATTCCACCCTCCCACCCAGCCCTTATCCTAATTATATAGCCTCCTTCTCTGAACTGCTTCAATACTCGCTCGGTTTGACCTCATTATGCCCAAGCTCTTGGTCTATCATTATGCAGTGTCTGCTATATTCTCTCTGGTAATTATCTCCACACTCCCCCTGTTCCCTTTTGTTTCACTATCTTTAGTCCCTTAAAATTGTAAACTCGCGGGATGTCTGGCAGAGCATTGTATAAAGTGCTGCATTTGCAGGACAATTATCCTATGGCCAGGCCCGTCTGCCCTTATGTTTTATTATTTATTTGTGTCACCTGCTCTTGCTTCTCCATTGTAAAGCACTGCAGAATCTGTTGGCGCTGTATAAGTACTTGTAACCAGGGGCGCAACTACCAGGGGTGCAGTGGGTGCCACGGCACCAGGACCCTTGAGTCCAGGGGGGGCCCACAGTTGGTTGCCTAGGGGTCAGGGCCTTGCCTAGGGCTGGGGTCTGGGGCCCTGGGGTCGGGCAGCACGACTGCCAGGGCCTCGCCTAGGCTCTTCTACTGGATGAAGAGGAATTCAGCCCACTCCAAAAAGGTAGGAAACGTAACAAGTATATATTTTTTATTACTATAAATTATGTTAATATATATTTTTTATATTTATCTTAATTTTATTTCAATTAAATACTTATTTTAATATATTATTTTTATTAATAATCATTTTATACTTATTTGTGAGTTTTACTTCAGATCTCTGATACGCGATTACACAACGCACATTACTGTGAGTTTTATTACTTTTGAGCTCTATTAGATATATATAGCGCACATTGCATTAAAAATGGGATGGACTGAAGTGGTCATAGTGTACCTGGTAAGAAATGGGACACTGATTGTCTGGGGGGGCAAAATAAGTTTTTACCTAGGGTGGGAGGGGGAGTCCATCATGGATTCCCGCACCCGGCCCTGAGGTTTCTAGTTACGCCACCGGCGTAGCGTGGGTTGTCAGCGCCCAGGGCAAGGCAAGAATTTTGCGCCCCCCAACCTGTGGACACTGTAGCACACCCTGATTCCCTTCTAACAGAGTATTGACCCTGTTACCCCACAAGCACATTTACTGTATATTAACAAAATACTGATATAATAATAAAAAATGAATCACAAAGGTCCCCCACCCTACACCACTGCTACCAGTCACCATGTCCCAGTATACCCTAGCATAGTTCCACACTCACACTATACCTACTCACTCTCTCCCAGTACCCCAGTCAATCTCTCCCTCATGTATCCCCAGTCATTTTCTCCCAGTACCCGCAGTCAATCTCTCTCCCAGTACCCCAGTCACTCTCTCCCAGTACCCCAGTCACTCTCTCTCATTATTCCCACTTTCTCTCAGTACCCCTAGTCACACTCTTTCTCTCCCAGTACCCCCAGTCACTCTCTCCCAGTACCCTCAGTCACTCTCTCCCAATACCCCCAGTCACTCTCTCCCAGTACCCCAGTCACTCTCTCTCTCCAGTACCCCAGTCACTCTTTCTCTCTCCAAGTACCCCCACTTTCTCTGAGTACCCAGTCACTCTCTCTCTTTATCCAAGTACCCCCTGTCACTCTCTCCCAGTATTCCCAGTCATTCTCTCCCTGAACCTCCAGTAACCCTCTCCCCGTACTTCCTCACTGTGTGTTTGTCACGCTGCTCTGGTGTCACACAGTGTCGCCTACCTGTGTGGAGTTGCTGGTGGTCCGGGGGGGGCTGTCCAGGGGGCTTAGTGGAGAACGGATTATAAATGTGCTGCAGGGCAGGTGCCACCCTCCCTCCTTCCTGTTCAGTGGCTGCAGGGCTGCCAGCAGCGGGGGGCTGGCACATGGCTTCAAGGGGGGCTGACAAGTGTGGTACAGGGTGTTCCATCGAAAAATGCTGCGCTGCTTCGCGTGACTCATGTCTTCGTTAAGGTGGATTCAGGACAGAATTTTCAGTCTTGGTCCTCGCTTCCGGACGCTGTGTGCTAAGTCACCGCCTGCACTGTAAACCTGGTGGCTCCCCGTGCAAGGGCATCTCATGGACACCAGTGTCCGTGAGCAGACACCTGCTGGAAAATAATATATTAGAGGTTCAAATTTCTTTTGAAAATTTGCGCCACCTATGAAAATTACGCCCGGGGCGACTGCCCCCAAGGCCACCCCCACCACTACGCCACTGCTTCTAATTGTAACCACAGGACTGTGTTTGTAACACAGAGCAAACAATACCGGACAAACTATACGTTCTATTGGTTAAAAAAAAATTGCCTTTTCGGGAATCTTTAAAGACCAAAGCAAACTTGAATAATGTAACCAGTGAGCACATCGCATTTGTTTGAATTCAAATGACAAATGACCTGAGCAACCTATCTGTGCGTGTATCAGGATGATTTCACTAAGCCTGGTTAATAGAATGCATTTGCTAGAGATGATTAGTAATTCTGAAATGCCAGAGAAGGCCGGTGACACGGACGATAAAATCGTAGTCATTTCCTTTTTTTTTTGTCACGTTGGTTTTCAACATCCACCTAACTAGACAAGGCTAGCTAGTCCAGAATGTACATATTGGTTTTACGGTTGATCGACTATGTGAAATGATGATAATTGGTCGTATTGTGGCAATGAGGTCACAAGATATTGTACATTATGAATCCAGTTTTTAGGCTTGCATTAGACTGACATTTAAATAACACTCGTTTAACGGGAGGCAGCTGCATATGTTTTGTTAATAGAAAATGAAGGAAAAACAAGACTAAATTAACTAAACCAATAAGAATATTTCTTTAAATGGGTATTTTTTGTAATGATAGTCATAAATGCATGTTTTTGGAAGGCTGAGATCCCCGGATAAAATATTGTTGCCATATTTCCGTTTGTTTTTCACTAGTCTACTTAAGGGGTTATTCCGACAGAGCCGATCTCGCCCAGAAATGTCATCTATCTATCCATATCTATCTATCTCTATCCATATCTATCTATCTATCTCTCTATCCCATACCTATATATTCAGGGTTATTCAGAGAGTGTGAAAAGCAGGAGAATGACTGGAGAATGAAAAATTCTAGGTCAAAATAGCCGATTTGGAAAGTGAGATGAAAGGGAGAATTTTTCTGGTTTGGCTATTTTGACCTAGAATTTTTCATTCTCCAGTCATTCTCCAGTCATTCTCCAGTCATTCTCCTGCTTTTCACGCTCTCTGAATAACCCTGATAGTTCTACTTATCTACTCATATCTATCTATCTAACCATGTCTGTCTATCCATATCTATCTATCTATCTATCTATCTATCTATCTATCTATCTATCTATCTATCTATCTATCTATCTCTATCCATATCTATCTATCTATCTATCTATCTATCTATCTATCTATCTATCTATCTATCTATCTATCTATCTATCTATCTATCTATCTATCTATCTATCTCTATCCGTATCTATCTATCTATCTATCTATCTATCTATCTATCTATCTATCTAATCTATCCATATCTATCTATCTATATCTACCTATCTATATCAATCTATCTATCTATCCATATCAATCTATCTATCCATCTATCCCATACGCATATATTGTTCTACTTATCTACTCATATCTATCCATATCTATCTATCTATCTAATCTATCCATATCTATCTTTCGATCTATCTATATCTATCCCATACACATATATTGTTCTACTTATCTACTCATATCTATCTATCTATCTATCTATCTATCTATCTATCTATCTATCTATCTATCCATATCTATCTTTCTATCCATATCTATCTATCTATCTACCCATATCTATCTATTTATCTATCTATCCATATCTATCTTTCTATCCATATCTATCTATCTATATCAATCTATCTATCTATCCATATCAATCTATCTATCCATCTATCTATCTATCTATCTATCTATATATCCATATCTATCTATATATCTATCTATCTACCCATATCTATCTATCTATCTATCTATCTATCTATCTATCTATCTATCTATCTATCTATCTATCTATCTATCTATCTATCTATATATCTATCTATCTATCTATCTATCTATCTATCTATCTATCTATCTATCTATTTCTATCTATCTATTTATCAATATCTATCTATCCATATCTATCTATCTATATCTATCCATCTATCCCATACCTATATATTGTTCTACTTATCTACTCATATCTACGTATCTATCTATCTATCTATCTATCTATCTATCTATCTATCTATCTATCTATCTATCTATCTATCTATCTATCTAATGTAGCGCTCACTCCCGGAGGAGCCGCTGAAAATGAACCACGGGTCAGTCTCCCCGCACTAGGGAATAAATATACTCCAACACAGTTGTGGGTTTTTATCATTTAAATAGTTTACTAAAATATTTGGCAGATGTTGAGATACGGTATTCACAGATATTATTACAGTACTTTCGTATTGCGATAAAACGCGTAGCGGAAAAGAAACGAAACACGAGGCTTCGTATTTCGGAAAATAAAATATTCGTAACCGAACATAAAAGAAAATGCAGTTGCACGAATATTTGGAAAAGGGACACGTAGCGGAACCCCAGAATATACAATCACTTCGTATCACGGTAAACGCGCAGCGGAAAAGAGAAAAATATATTCGGAACGTATCTTTACCCCTGTTCCGATTCGTAACAAAAATGAGTCCTGCACAGGTTAAGTCCCGGAATGTAAAAGGTGTGTATGTGTGTGTATGGTACCCGGGTACTGTTCAACTGGCCAGTGAATTTACTTAAAGAATGTCTTCGACTTGTCAAGTTGGGGCCCTGTGGACTTCAAAGAGAAAACAGCAGCGTATTCTTTGTATTACAAACGGCCTTGGAGGCCTCTCACCCATCCACCGGTTGCTTTAGGCTCCGCTGACCCAGGACGTCTCTCCGCTCGATCTTGACTGGGGATACTAGCGGCCGGATCCGTTGTCTGACTTCCCGTAGCTTGTCCACGACTTTGGCCCAGCTCACCGCCTGCTCCCAGTACCCGATCAACTTGCGGTGACTCCTTACTCGAGGTCTTCGGTTGGTTCAATCTGCAGCAACTCTGGAACCTTGGAGGGCTCCTTCTCCTTAGGCGGAATCACCCGGTAAAAGACTTGACAGGCTCTCTTGCTCTCAGGCCAGGCCTTCTTACGATCTATCGCACTGCGTCTGCTCTCTCTCGTTCCCTGGCGCGCTCTGGCGCGTTCTCCACGAGGTGGAGGATGTAAGGGTCCAGTCCCCACCCACTTCCTGTCTCCTTGCAAAGCATGCCGGGAATTGTAGTCCCAATGTCCAGTGTCTCTGATCGCGATAGTCTCCATCTTGTGGCCAAAAATAGGTACTGCCACAGCAAGATTTTAACACAGCGCTACACTAACTATCCAAATCTATCTATCCATAGCTATCTATCCATAGCTATCTATCCATATCTATCTATCCATATCTATCTATCTGTATCTATCCATATCTATCTATCTATCTATCTATCCCATACCTATATATTCAGGGTTATTCAGAGAGCGTGAAAAGCAGGAGAATGAAAAATTCTATCTATATCTATCCCATACACATATATTGTTCTACTTATCTACTCATATCTATCTATCTATCTATCTATCTATCTACCTATCTATCTATCTATCTATCTATCTATCTATCTCATATCTATCTATCTATCCATCTATCTCATATCTATCTATCTATCTATCTATCTCATATCTATCTATCTATCTATCTATCTATCTATCTATCTCATATCTATCTATCTATCTATCTATCTATCTATCTATCTATCTATCTCATATCTATCTATCTATCTATCTATCTCATATCTATCTATCTATCTATCTATCTATCTCATATCTATCTATCTATCTACCCATATCTATCTATCTATCTATCTATCTATCCATATCTTTCTTTCTATCCATATCTATCTATCTATCTATCTATCTATCTATCTATCTATCCCATATCTATATATCTTTCTACTTATCTACTCATATTTATCTATCTTTCTCTCTACGTGTCTATTAATGTCTATCCATCTATCTACTTACCTACTCATATCTATTTATATATCTATTTATCTATCGATCCATATCTATCTATTAACATATATATCCATCTATCTACGTATTTACTCGTATCTATTCATCTATCTATATCCATATCTATATATCTATTTATATCTATCTATCTACTCATATCCATGAATCATTTATTTTCTATCCATATCTATCTATTCATATCTATCTACAATATATATCTATATATATCCCATATACTGTATATTATTATTATTATTATTATTATTCTTTATTTATAAAGCGCCAGCATATTCCACAGCGCTGTACAATAAGCACAGTATAGACAGGGTTACAATACATTGAACAACATTTGACAAACAGTACAGGAGGAGATGAGGGCCCTATTCCCGTAGGAACTCACAATCTAAGAGGGTTGGGGTTGGAAACAGGAGGAGAGGACTGTAAGGTGAGAGTGATTGATTGATGTATATATATATCTATCTTTCTTTCTTACTTATATACTCATATCTATCCATCTATTTCCCTTTCTATCTATCCATATCTATCTATATATCCTATCACTCTATCTATCTATTAATCTATTAATCTATCCCATATATATATATATATCTTTCTACTTATCTACTCATATCTATCCCTCTATCTATCCTTATCTATCTACTTATCTACTCATATCTATCTATCCATTTATGTCTATCTATTCATATCTATCTATATATCTGTCTGTCTATCTATATCTATCTATCTATCTATCTATCTATCTATCTATCTATACATATCTATCTATCTAGCTATCTATCAAATTTATATTAAGACCTGGGTTGTTCTCAATGAAACTTCCACATTAAATCTCCAGGTAAAGCTCCAGCTCACCAATGTTCAAATGTCTTCTTTTCAAAACATGAGGTTTATCATTACTTCTGTAAATCCCATCCGCACTCACATTTAGTTCTACCAAATTGGTCACACAATCTGGTAGAGACAACCAAGCGTTGGTCAGACCCAGTGTATTGTTCCACCGCCATCTGATCCTACAATATTATTTGAAGTAAAACTTCTCAATCCATTTCAGAATATCTGGAAACTTCCCCTTGTATCATATGATATCTAGTTATTTAGCGGGATTATGTTCCTCCAAAATATGACATGGACCTTCAGGACATCTAAACTCCCACGTAGAGATTATTTTCATTTTTGGCTTGACTATAAAACAAAGAATTTGCCCTACATTTGCTCATGATGTTAAAATAGGCTGCATCTGGGTTGGCCCAGCCAAACGACACTGCGGGAGACTGGTTTCATAAAAATTGATTTTTTTTCCCTCCTTTTTGTTTTCCGGCCAACAAAAACATTGGCTCGTAGTTAAGACAAAATATCTAGTGACACCATTTAAAATTTAAAACCCCACTTGGCAGTGACGTAGGAAATATGTTTCCTTTGTATAAAACACGTACTAAAGCAGCATCCAAGAAATTATTTCGAATGAAAAGATATGGCACTGGCTAATTATAAGCTATGCCCAAATGGTTTTTAATAATTAACATAATTATGTTTCAGTGATTAGAAATATAAAGACTATGTACAAGTCTTTTAACTTGAAGTCGGGTATGTGTTTTACTTAGCAAAGATCTATTCAATTTGCTCATGAGTTATTTGGAAGAGACTCAACATTTTACTGAAAATAAGCTTGTTATTTTTTCTTCCGAAGAAAAGGGAGGAATGTTCCCCAAGGAGCTATTTAAATGATTGGCTCCCTATTTTAATAGACAATTCCCCTCCTCAGGGTCGCTCGACAAAGGCACCCTTATTCTTGTAATGTGTATATATTTAACGGCTTTTCATTATTTTGTCCTTTTTTCTCAGCCAGTCAGGTGAAAAAGTGAATTAGGAATGTTTGTGACCCTTGAAGCATTGAAATTGTCATTGACAACCCCAAAATATGCAGGAAATCTTTTCAATCCCAATTTTGTATTGTAAATCAGTGGGTATTTTTTTTTGTGTGAAAATCTACAAAATTAAGCATTGGTTGTGGACATCCTGACATAATTAAACGTATTATGCGATAATCTAAAACTGGTAGCAAGCAGAGTTGGCTCTATTATTAGACAAACTAGGCAGGTGTCTAAGGCCTCACTCATAAAAGGGCCTCACTGTTACATCCTCAGCCCCCGCCGTGCTCCCTGGGGGGTCTGGGCAAGAAGGGGGACCGCTGGCTGGCCGGGTGCCAGCACTTTCTGCTGGCAGATCGACATCTGAGGGGGTGGGGTCAGGTGTGGTGACCAGGAGCCACCGGCTTTAAAACAGGCCTCGAGGAGTTGCCTTGTCACCCTGTTGTGGAGTTTGTTTCACGCACCGCTACTTCCTGTATCTGATTGAATTTACTGATGACGACCCTGCTTTGTATGAGATTCCTGCTCCTGTTATTGACCCAGCTTGGCTTTGACCACTCTCTCTCTATCGTGTATATTACGCTGTTTGCGTGTTTTAGTGATTTAACCCCATGCTGGTTGCTGGGTTGATCGCTCGCTGTTCTGTCCCATCACGTTTAGGGGTATCATTTGTAACCCTCCAGGGTCCCTTTACCCAGGCTACTACTCCTGTTAATGTTTTTGCAAAGACCACGATAACAAACTATTGTTTATTTTTGTTTAATGTTATTTCTAATCACATCTCTGAACATATTAGCAATAACAATCCTGTATGCAAGCAAGTACCTTCCGGGAGTCACAAGGTATCTATTAATCTCAAGTATTTACCAGAATGATTGGTTTCTGCATCTCTGACTGCCCTGCACCTTGAATACTTCTAGAACTGTCGTTCCATGTATGGTGTTTCTGAGCATGTCCTAGGCTTTCTGTCGGTCTCGAAACCCTCGGAGCCTAGAGGCAATTCAGCTACTTCTTTGAGTCCCCTGGTTCTTGAGTTACAACCTGTATTTTATGCAATTTCTGTGTTAATCAAGAAAGTATTGTTGCCCTTAAGGATCTCAACTCCGCTAGTCTAGGGGAAGCGATATAGCTACCGTTACACTCACATTATGGAATTTATGTGAAATGTCAGTTTTCACTCACATACTGATATTCCACACAAATACACTCCTACATTCACAAATGGAAATCTAGCTAGAAGGTATGAGGAACATTCATTAATTAAAAATAAATTATTGGGTTCATTTCTGCATTTTTGTGTAAAAAGAGAAGCCTCACATTTTGCCTTAGGCCTAGTAACACTAAGGACGCCTCTGACCATGGGAGGTTCTTGAACGGAATATTGTTTATTAATTCTAATTTTTCTATGGGCTCTGGACCATCATGTCAGTTGTCAGTGACACCCAGTGTTGCTTTGAGAGCTTAATGTGACCTGGATCCCAACGATTTAGGTGGATATCCACACCATACCATTTACCCCCTTCTTATCATTGACCTATTGAACTTTTGTTCAAAAAGTTGAAGGTATTGGGCGTCAAGATAGTAATCTTTTCTCTGAATATGGCCCTGGAACTGTAGCTTTGTGAAAAACACTATCATGCATTCACAGGTAATTAACAATTTGCCAAATGGGAACCACACTGAACTAAACCTGCAACAATATATATTCATCTGGGCATCGGACAGAAATTAATGAAAAAAGGACACCATCACCGGATTTCAATGCAGACTTGTTTGTAATTTCCATCTCCATCACAACCTTATCACAGTAAGATTCTCCAACCCTGCGGTGAATTCAGCATTCACCGCAGGGTCCCTGAAGTGCAGGGAACAAGCTGTGGAATGCATCCGAAAAAAACACCCCAAAACTGCCAAAAAAATACGTTGGTAACATTTCGGTACTCTCTGATTGACCCTGATGATATTCAGGTCTAGTTACTAAAGGGTGAAGTCATGAAAATTGGTATGAGTGAAAAATCTGGGGTCAAAATAGCCAAACCAGAAAAATCCTCCCATTTATCTAACTCTCCAAATTGGCTATTACGTCTAGATTGTTCTCTTCTGCCAATTCTCCTGACTCACCCATTAGAGAATAAACCTATGAATCGTGTATATTCATCCCACTACAGAACAAAATCACATTTTTTTCATAGCTTTGTATATTAAAGCTTTGAAAATTTAAGAAGACCTGCAGAGGACCTTCTCACAGTTTAGAGGGGAGGTGACACAAATGAATTCTGTGTAATGGCTTGAAAACTGCTGCTATTGACCTATTATCTTTCCATTGTATCAACATTTAAAGGCAGGAAGAATCTGATTAATAGTTCTCAGTGTAATGTACCTTAAAAACAAATTATTTAATAGAGTTGCTCATTTTTTTGACATTTTAAAACACTTATACAGGAGGAAATTATATTTGTGAGAGTGGTTATGCCTGGTTCAATTGAACAGAAATAATGTTAATAGTTTGGGTTCAAGTAGGGCAGGTTATCTTGTGATCTCAGGCGGTAATAACCAGCTTAAAAGTTTATCTTCCACGGAATAGTTTCTCTAGTAGATTTATACTCAGTTTATTTATTACATGCAGCAGGTCTGAAACATCCAGAATGAAAGGAAACAGAGCTGAATATTTACACTGTATATTTGACAATTTCTTTCTGAAATACTAAATAATATAGAACAATATTAGTTTCACTATTTGTAATTGGATGCCATTTACAGAGTATAAATATTCACATTTACCACTTAATGTTGAAGATTAAGGGTTTTGGCGTTCTTCTAGTTTGACTTCTAGTTGTTATGAAGGGATGGAAAATAAATTTAGATTGTAATAGTTTTTTGTTCTATAAAAATCACATTAAAATTCTATTCTTCCACAACAGACCTTCAACAATTACCTCAATGGGTCAATGGACATGGAATCATACAGTCTGTACTAGTTCCGCTCCATTAAATTGAGAAGTTGACACTTTCAGAGGTGAGTTGCGATTGCAACTGGTGATCTACCATGATTTTTAAAAATATGGCACTAGTGGTCATGTGTTTTAGTCATACATGTTGAGCTGGCATGAGCCACAGCCATAACTGTTGAGCCGGCAATAGAGTTCATGGCTTGTGGTCATAATATTGAGTTGGTTAAAGTGTTCAGGAGATGCAGACAAAACTGTTGAGCTAGTACTAAAGTTTATGGCTTGTGTTCTTAATGTTGAGTGAGTACCAGTGTTCAGGAGATGCAGGCTTTGATGTTGTGCTGGTAATAGAGTTCACGTCTTGTGGTCATAATGTTGAGTTGGGAGTAGAGTTCAGGAGATGCAGACATACCTGATGTGATGGTACTAGAGTTCATGACTTGTGGTCATAATGTCGAGTTGGTAGTAGGGTTCATGACTTGTGGTCATAATGTTGAGTCAGTACTAGAGTTCAGGACATGCAGACATAACTGATGAGCTGGTACTAGAGTTCATGACTTGTGGTCATAATGTCGAGCTGGTAGTAGAGTTCAGGACTTGTGGTCATAATGTTGAGTTGGTAGTAGACTTCATGACTTGTGGTCATAATGTTGAGTTGGTAGTAGGGTTCATGACTTGTGGTCATAATGTTGAGTCAGTACTAGAGTTCAGGACATGCAGACATAACTGATGAGCTGGTACTAGAGTTCATGACTTGTGGTCATAATGTCGAGTTGGTAGTAGAGTTCAGGACTTGTGGTCATAATGTTGAGTTGGTAGTAGAGTTCAGGACTTGTGGTCATAATGTCGAGCTGGTAGTAGAGTTCAGGACTTGTGGTCATAATGTTGAGTTGGTAGTAGACTTCATGACTTGTGGTCATAATGTTGAGTTGGTAGTAGGGTTCATGACTTGTGGTCATAATGTTGAGTCAGTACTAGAGTTCAGGACATGCAGACATAACTGATGAACTGGTACTAGAGTTCATGACTTGTGGTCATAATGTTAAGTTGGTAGTAGAGTTCAGGACTTGTGGTCATAATATTGAGTTGGTAGTAGAGTTCAGGACTTGTGGTCATAATGTTGAGTTGGCAGTAGAGTTCATGACTTGTGGTCATAATGTTGAGTCGGTACTAGAGTTCAGGACATGCAGACATAACCGATGAGCTGTTACTAGAGTTCATGACATGTTGTCATATTGTTGAGTTGTTAGTAGAGTTCATGACTTGTGGTCATAATGTTTAGTTGGTAGTAGAGTTCATGACTTGTGGTCATAATGTTGAGTTGGTAGTAGAGTTCAGGATTTGTGGTCATAATGTTGAGTTGGTACCAGAGTTCCGTTTACAGAGTTGCAGACAAAACTGTTGAGCTACTACTAGAGCTTGTGGGCTTTGGTTTTCTGCTCAATTGGCATGGGAAGGCATGAGCTGTCATTATATTTGTTGAGCTGGCAAGAGCAATCATAAATTGCAATCATATCAATCAAGTCAGCTGAACAGTCATACATTGCAATCAAGAACAAACAATATGGGATGCAATTTGCAAAAAACATAGAAAAGAAACATAGTGTAATATCCCAAAGTATAATGGGTTATATAAACCAAAAATAGTGCAGACTGTAGGCAATATATAAATAAAACTACATTGACTATCCATGCTCCTGAGGAAGTCTGAAATTGGATGAAACGTGGTGAACATTCCATACTCTGCAACACCAACCCAGGATAGGACTGAGATGGGCTTATTTTCATCTTTTCTCCCTGGTTCGGTTTGTTCATCACATTCATGATTTGATGTGCTTCTTTGTTTTGTGAGTGCAATTAATTATCTTTTTATTTATATATTGCCTGTGATCTGCACTATTTTTCATTTTCTATTCTTTTCAGGTAATATGTTGCTGATTCTTCTATCATCTGATTGAGCAGCTCCGGCTTATCTGAGAATCCCCAAGGGGATAATGAGCGCTTAGAAACTGATGTTGAAAGTCATGGGTCAGGATTTTTAAAGAAAAATGTATGAAGGAGAGAAGCTTGGCTATAACACCTCAAACCTTGCTACTGAGTGCTTCATAAAGCACTCGAAATAGTGTGAGGGAATCCCTACCCAATATCAGGCCCTATTCCATTTTATACTCTAACACGGAGATAGTAAGCAGGATAATGTGCGCTTGCATATTTTCCATTACAGTCTCCATGTTGACGCCCTACTCTATCTCAGCACCTCACCCTGGAACGAAGCACTAACCTCTCTGTTACCCGCAGTAGCGCTTTCACACTAGCGCAAGTACTTGCTTGCACTTCTGGACCACGAGCTGTGAACGACCTCACTCTTTTAAGATCATACAGCGCCACAGAGTGATCACAGAGTGAGACTAGGAACTGTTTGTTACCAGTCTCACTCTGCTCTCGGCAAGAAGAAGTGGTGGATCAGGCGACCCTTTTCGCTGTGGGATGAGAGGTGAGTATGGGATTTTTAGGGGGGTTTATACAGCATATTAAATGATTTAGCATTTTCATATTCATTTAACACCAACTTTTAAGAGTTGTTAAAGTTTTTCATTTTGCGTACCTACGGTAAATTGCGCCAGCACTTTGTAATACCTCACTTGTTGAGATGTTAAAATTAGATTGTTCTCCCATGTTAGGTATAGAAGACGCTAAGTACAGTAATCTCAGGCAGGCTACAAGGCTCAAACTGATTTCACCTCATTGTAGCATCAACTATGGAATATCGATGGCGGACGTAAAACTTACCTCTCCTAGTGCTAATGATTATGTATCAAGATGCTAGATTAGCACCAACTATGGAATAGAGCCCGCCATTTTTTAATTTAAAAATGAACATCACAATAGTTTATTTTTATCGATTCCTTTTGAAATGAGATACCATGAATGGTCTTTTCTCAGTACATGCAAAGAATTATGTACACAAGTGCCATACCATTGTAAAATGTGTCATTTTGTTATACGTGTCATCTTTGCTAAACAAGACAGGTCATGGGATTAGTGAAGAAGTGCACCAAAAGTGGTTGATGAAAAAAATATTCATCAGACATGGGCTGGGGATAAAGTCTAGCAAAGGAGAGGCTTTGGCAATATGGAAGAGGTGAGCTCAAGGGATCAACGGCAGGTTTTAAAATGTAGTTCGGGATTACCAGGATCGTTTTGGGCTGATCTTGGATAGAGTGGCTCAAAAACCCTCACGGATCAGACCAATCTGTTCTGTCATGGGTAGGGTTTGTAGATTATCTCTCCCATGACCATCACAGCCCACCAGGCATTTAACCGGTGTGCTGAGTGCTCAGTTTGGACCATACATTCATACAGCCAAATATCCTGATCTCTTTGTAAGGTATTGTTGACCACATTATGACCAGCAGTTAGAGCAATTCATACTTTTCAATGGAGATTTCATCAGTAAATTTGTGACAATATTTAAATTTTTAATTTATTTATCATGTAGGAAGACGTTAGTTTGTTTATAGAGGTGTAACATCAGATTATGATCGGGACAGTTATGTGTTTTTCCTTATATTTATATACAATGGTGTACAAGGACACCAATATATTCTACAACCCTATAAAATGCTAGAAATAACATTCAAGCACTAAGTGACAAAACACATTGAGACAGACGGGAACAAAAGGTGACAGGGGCAGGAAAATAGCAAAGCAGTTCTATTAGCGATTTTAATATTAATATAGATTGACTCGTTTCAGTTGGAAGCCCAGAAAATCTCAGGAATTCTCACGTAGTTTTTCCACTTTGCTGGTTAATCCTTGTATAATTAATCCTTTTGAACTTGACTAACCATGCCCTTAGTTGAATGGTGTTGCCTGAAATGGATGTGTCTAATATTATTAAGATATAGCTGTATATATAAACACAATGAAGTACAGGAGGTTTTTTTTTTTGTAATGAATGAGAAAGCAGAGGGGAACTGACACCTGAAATCGATAATGCAAAATTTGTCCTTTTGTGGGTTTTCAATGCTAACTACGGCTACGGGAAAGATGGTGAGTAAGCTGGATATCGGCAAATTTAATTATCTGCTTGTCTAGAGTCCTCAATTGATGTAGTTAGTTTTAGCGAAATGTAGAATTTGTTAATTTTACCCGTTTGAGAAAATGAACCAAAATATCCCCATAATAAAGAGTACAAAGATAATAAAACAATTATTACAAATGTTATCCGAGTTATTTGCTTAAATTGTCTCGGCGTTACTTAAGGCAGGTCAGGCCAGAATTGATATCTATGAGTTCTCGGCGTGGTATATTTTGATTATAGCTGTTACCGCAACAGACAGTGTTCCGTGCAGCTGTAGATTGCAAGAACGTGAAGTCCTGTCATCCAAAAGCTGAGCGTTTTGAGAGCTTATCTCTTGACAACTTGTCTGAAGAGCGTTAAGGCAGACATAGACAATTGTGTTAGTGGTGGCCATGACCTTTCATTATGGCATTTCTTCCTCTCTTAAAGTTCAACATAGACGCTATTGTAAAGAAGGGTCAGCGGGAACGTGTGTGTGAGACCGTGTGCAACCATATATTAAAACCAGTAGGAAATTTAAGTACTAAAGTACTTTTTCCTTGTTTCTATCTCAGTGGGGTATATTTAAATGTCCTACAATGTCCTGTTTCATCTGAGATGCAAGAATATTAGACTTTGAGAAGATTCTCCCATCAGGACACTTGTGAGTGAATTCGGCACATCAGGAGTTATTTAAATGTGAGCAGGATGTTTCTTCGCTGCAGAGGGATTTAGATAGATTGGGGGACTGGGCACTTAAATGGCAGATTAAATTTAATGTAGATAAATGCAAAGTTAAACACTTTGGAGTGAAGAACACACAAGCAATTTATACCCTAAATGGTACGGAGTTAGGGAAGTCCATGCAGGAGAAGGATTTGGGAATAATCATAGACTTCAAACTAAGTAACAATGTGCAATGTCAAACAGCAGCTGCCAAGGCCAGCAAGGTATTGGCATTAAAAGGGGAGTTTACTCTCGGGATGAAAACATAATTTTGCCTCTGTATAAATCAATGGTAAGACGCATCTTGAATATGCCGTGCAATTTTGGGCACCTGTCTTAAGAAAGGATATTATAGCGCTAGAAAAAGTGCAGAGACAGGCGACTAAATTAATAAGGGGAAAGGAAGGTTTAAGTTATGAGGAAAGACTAACAAGCTTAAACCTGTTTAGTTTAGAGAAACGGCGCCTTAGAGGGGATCTGATAACCTTATATAAATATATACGGGGCCACTATAAACCATTGTCTGGAAACCTATTCATTAACAGGACTATCCACAGTACACGAGGTCACCCATTGAGACTGGACGAAAGGAAATTCAGCCTAAAGCATAGGAAGGGTTATTTTACGGTGAGAACAATAAAGCTGTGTAATTCTCTGCCTGTTGAGGTGGTTGGCTCAGAGACTGTACAGACTTTTTTAAAAAACGACTGGATGACTCTCTGCAGACACAGAATATTAAGGGTTATAATATTTAATATGTGGGTAAAAGCTTCTTGATCCAAGAAGAACTCTGACTGCCATTCTGGGGTCAAGAAGGAATTTTTCCCCAGTTTGTTGCATATTGGCAAGCGCTTCAGACTGAATTTTTTGCCTTCTTTTGGATCAACAGCAGTAGGTGACGTGTGAGAGGCTGAACTCGATGGATGCATGTCTTTTTTCAGCCTATGTAACTATGTAACAGTATGACTTATATTTATTTAATCATTATTGATGTAACAGTTTGCATTATGACTTATGGGTGCAGGGTCATACTAAGCAGACATGATGGTCAAGTTCACTGTAGGTGAAATGAATGATCTTCAAACCTTTTCTGTAGCACATGCAAATGAGTATATTTGCTTGAGAAATGAAAAAGAGTGAAAAAGACTGCAATGAATTATTTTGCATAGGGGTTTATCTCCTATTGTTTGATCCTCTATGCTGGGGATTGAATGATAGGAGACCAGAAGAAGCCTTCGAAAGGTGGTAGATCTGCTGGCCTGCAGATCATGTTGACATCAATGTAATCAACATTTCGACCAATCTCCTACATGAGTATATGTTTCTCAAGTAGAGCCAGTAAGTTGGGAGACGGTGTCTCAATCAAATCGTCGACAACAGGGGTTGATGGCTATCCAAGTGGTGGTTCCTACAAGACTTTATTGGCGATAAAACCTCCTATAAAATCCAGAATACAATGCAGACCAATGAGTTTTGTTAGTCTTCAGCCAGTTGACTTCCTCAAGGATCGGCTTGATACCCTAGTGTATCCTTTATGGCGCTATCGGTTCTGATTTGTGTTCTTCATGTAGGTATAACTCGTTCATCATTATCCTGTTGTTCCACGTCCTAAAAAGAAGCTGTATTAGGAGAGGAAAGCACATACCTACTGGATTTCCTTTTTGTGGGATACACCAATTGCTTGGATTGCTTATGAGACATGACATGAAGAGGTGTCCTTCTACTGACAGTTCTATTTTATCTTCCTGAAGACTGAGCTGCAATAAATAACTTTCAGATTGTCTAAAGTTTAGCCGTTTGGAAACAAAAATAAAGTTTATTTAAAGCCAATTAAGAGTGTGGTGCCATTTAACTTGCCTCAGTATTACTTAGACAAAATATACTTATTGTCATGTTTATTGTTTATTGGCCACAGGACATGCCTTCAATGTTTTTATTTCATTGGACTCGGCGTCTCGACCACTTAAATGCACATCACTTTCCAAATCATTGGACTCGGAACACCCAGCATTCATAAAACAGACTAATTACAGCTTGTATCTGTATAATTTAGCGTATGGGATGGGGGGATAACTTGCCACTAGCAAGCTGTAAGATCTTACAATTGTAATTTGACTTGACAAGGACATCATTGTTTATATATGGATTGTTTCATGCTGTATGACTGGGAGTAGTGCAAAGGGCCATTTTTCTGTCGAAAACAGCCAAATGACCTAGTTATTGATAAACTTTAGACCTTCGTCCGCTAAAACTAATGGTAGCATTGTCTTTTATTTAACACAAACCCAGGTAATCTGGAGCGTGATTTAATATGGGAAAATGCCATGTATTGTCACATAGAAACAAATGGAGGAACTGGGCGCACAGGAACCTCTCCGGCAGGATATAATAAATGAGAAGTATCCTCAGGCCATCACTCAAACTAACATCAAATAAAAAGTGATCCAAAACTTTTGCAGTCTGACTCACACATCGGTCTTTATGTCCAGTAAGGACATGTCTCGTTACTAGATAGTGTACGAAAGAATTTACAGGGTATAAATACCTGTAACTGTTATTCAGAGGTCCTCTCCCGTACCCTGCACTTCGATGAGTTTGATTCGCCGACCCTCCAGTGAATTCAGAATTCACTGCAGGGTCCCCGATGTGCAATGAGCAAGTCACAGAACGCATCAGAAAAAACACTGCAAAATCGATCGGACAAACCGCCACAAACTGCCGAATCGGTCCGAAAAACTGCCGATAAAACACCGAAACAATCTGAAAACCCACTGAATGCATCTGCCAATCCGCTGCAAAACAGCCCAATTGATCAGAAAAAAAGCAGACGACCCGCCGAACAGAGCGCCGAGCAGGTGCCGTAAAAAAACGAAAAGCTGCCAAACTGGTAACAAAAAAACCCTGCAACTTTTAAAAAACCTTTGCAAAAAACCTACTGCATGAAAATGCCTGGAAATAATATAAAATGTCCTATGAATAATAATAAAAAGGTCTGTTACAGAAAGAAAAACCTTAGAGAGACGTTCTGTGTCCTGTGGATGAGACTATCCTTCACACTACTTTGCCTTGTGGTTGGTTGATGTGACAGCCAATCACACCAGCCACACCAACACTGTGATCAGTTGCTCCAACCTTACAAACATCAATGGTGTTGGTACCAGCAATTTAGGAGTGATACCAATACCCCACAGTAAATATAACACTATTTACTTCATGACTTGCCATGGTGGTCACTTGTCCTCTTGGACATTGTTTGTGACTTTCATTGCAAGTCACTCAGCATGAAAGGCATCATAACCATTCAATGTAATTTGGATGGTCAGATGACATGCGTGCCACCCCAAATTCTGTTCCTTGAGCAGATGATGGTTGAGGGTCCTGGGATAACATAGAAACATAGAAAAATGTCGGCAGATAAGAACCTTTCGGCCCATCTAGTCTGCCCAATTACATGGATACTTTACCTGGATTTATCTTTTGTTTAGGATAGCCTTATGCCTATCCCATGCCTGCTTAAATTCAATTACTGTTTTGGTCTCTACCACTTCAACTGGAAGACTGTTCCATGTATCCACCACCCTCTCAGTAAAATAATGCTTCCTGATGTTACTTTTAAACCTTTGCCCCTCTAATCTAAGACTATGTCCTCTTGTTTTGCTACTTTGTTTCCTTTTAAATATACTCCCTTCCTCTACCTTGTGGATTCCCTTTACGTATTTAAATGTTTCTATCATATCTCCTCTGTCTCGTCTTTTTTCCAAGCTGTACATGTTAAGATCATTAAGCCTTTCCTGGTAACTTTTCTCCTTCAAGCCGTACACCATTTTAGTAGCCCTTCTCTGAACTCTCTCTAAGATGTCTATATCCTTCTGGAGATATGGTCTCCAGTACTGCACACAGTACTCCAAGTGAGGTCTCACCAGTGCTCTGTACAGTGGCATGAGCACTTCCCTTTTCCTTCACTTTCCCTTTTAAAGAATCAGTATTTGATTACACATGACAGCAAAATATATGATGTGAGGCTTTTCTATACATTATTCTACCTTCATTTATATGGAAATACCCACATAGCGTTAAGCGTTATCGCGCGCAAATTAACGGTGGTATTACGATCCGAACGCATTTTCTCATCCGTCCAAAAATAACGTTAGTAAAAACTACGCGCAAAATGAATAGTAATACACGCGCAGTAACGTAGCGCACGTAAATCAGTGTGCGGACTGTTTTTTTCGCGGGATTCAGCCAATCAGAATTAAGAACCTTAATTGACATCAATTTACCTTAATTGACTCACTTAAGTTTTTGCGCCTGTCAAAGTAAATCTGAGTATATATGCTGCAGTAATAATAAAAACATGCACAGACTCTCTATTTTGTTGTTTGGGTATGTGTAGAATGTGTAACTATACTGTGCTGTATTTTTTTTCCGTGCTGGTGTATTTCGTTTCGGCCACAACGTTCCGATTTGCCGTTACCACCAGCTTTTCAAAGACGTTAAAATTATGCGCGCAAACGTTGTTTGTAAAAAGATGCGCATCGATTGGTATACCATCCGCGTACCAGCGCACGAACGAATTTGCGCTCACAATGTTAAGTATAGGACGCGCACAGTTCATCCGCATTAAACGATGCCCCTCGCGATAATGCGTTTTTGCGCACGTGCACTTTTTTGCACGAACAATGTAATAGGGGCCAATGTTTGTTGCCCAAGTCAATAATAAAGACCAAAAATAGAACTATCATTTCCATGAGAGCAGACATACAATATCTCATCGAATATTTTTACATCGTTGAATGTGATCCAGGACTAGTCCTTTTAAGGCAAAGACAAATAACACTTATAAAAAAATAATACAGTGAAAACCAACCATATTTAAAACCTTTTAGCCATGGGAACGGATTTTGAGATATTTTTCTCAGCTGTTCTCTGAGAAAAACATAACTAGATCTATAAAGGACAGAACACCTAACCCTTGTATTAAGTAAAAGGAAAGAAACCAGTCTTTACCAGACTATGAAATGTCAATAGAAGAAAAAGCAGGACAATCCAGGTGGAATCCGTGCCGAGTAAATAATTAGCAGGGAGGGAAACTCCAAAAAAGATGTAACGTTTCGGCCGTTCTGGCCTCGTCGTACAACCAGATTATGACTAAGGACAGAATGGCTGAAATGTTGCATTTTATGTGGGGTTTCCCTCCCTGCTAATTAATTACCTCGGCATGGATACCACCTAGATTGTCCTGCTTTTTCTTCTCTTGAATACTGTGGGGATTCCAGCATCTCTGATTGGCTACTAGTGTGGGTTCCCATCCTCTGATAACTGTAACTCTGTTGTCTCTATGAAATGCCAATAGTCAGATGGAATTGTTCTTACCATACTTAAAAGTGAAATGATCACTGATTAGCCCGAACATTAAAACCACCAGCCTAGCATCCTCTAGGTCATCCTTGTACTGCCAAAACAGCTCTGATACATTGAGGTACGGACAAGACCTCTGAATATCTTCTATGGTATCTGCACCAAGTCGTATCAGCAGATCCTTTACGTCCTGCATGTTGCGAGGTGGGGCCTCCACGGATCTTTTGTTTCCAGTCATCTAGCAATCAGCATTTCGCCCTAGTCAGACTCACTCAGATCTTTTTGCTTGCCCATTTTTCTACTTCCAACACATAGTTTACATAGTTACATAGGCTGAAAAAAGACATGCATCCATCGGGTTCAGCCTCTCACACATCACCTACTGCTGTTGATCCAAAAGAAGGCAAAAAACCCAGTCTGAAGCGCTCGCCAATATGCAACATTCTGGGGAAAATTCCTTCTTGACCCCAGAATGGCAGTCAGAATTCTCCTTGGATCAAGAAGCTTACCCACATATTAAATGTTATAACCCTTAATATTCTGTGTCTGCAGTAAGTCATCCAGTAATTTTTTAAAAGTCTGTACAGACTCTGACCCAACCACCTCAACAGGCAGAGAATTCCACAGCTTTATTGTTCTCACTGTAAAATAACCCTTCCTATGCTTTAGGCTGAATTTATTTTCGTCCAGTCTAAATGGGTGACCATGTGTCCTGTGTATAGTCCTATTAATGAATAGGTTTCCAGACAATGGTTTATAATGGCACCATATATATTTACATAAAGTTATCAGATCCCCTCTAAGGTCCTGTATATATTTATATAAAGTTATCAGATCCCCTCTAAGGCGCCGTATATATTTATATAAAGTTATCAGATCTCCTCTAAGGCCCCGTATATATTTATATAAAGTTATCAGATCCCCTCTAAGGCGCCGTATATATTTGTAGAAAGTTATCAGATCCCTCCACATGAAATTCAAGAACTGACTGTTCATTTGCTGCCAAATATATCCCACCTCATGACAGATGCCATTGTAACCATATAATTAGTGCTATTTGCCTCCCCTGTCAGTGGTTTTAATGTGGGGACTGATCAGTGTATGCCACGGTTACGGTGAAAAAATGCCAGGTGTTTCTGTCTTTTTCTCCAACGTAAGTATCCGTGGATACGTATTACACTGTTATAACAAATTTATTGAATATACTGTATGTGGATTATTAGGTAATCCGGTGAAAAGAAATTTAAGGGTGTATTCAGAGAGCAATGAAATTTCAGTTTAATTTTGGTTCTCTCTCCTTCGGTGTATTTTGGCACCCTTAATTCGCCTACTCTGCGGTGAATTCCGCATTCACCGTAGGGTCCCTGAAGTGTGTGCCGATTCGATGCACCGAACGCCACTGATAAACCTGTCGAACCCAGCCACAAACCGCCGAAAAAACACTGAATGAATCTATGAACTGCTGAATGGAACTGAGTGATAACCTGCCAAAAAACACTGGATCCACCAAACGCATCCGAAAAAAGCCAACCAACCGCCAAACAGGAGTAAAAAAAACACCTTAACTTTTAAAAGGCGTTTTTTAAAAAACTACTGCATTGAAAATGTCTGAAAATAATATATGAGGTCCTATGAATAACTGTAAAAAGGTCTGTTACAGAATATAAAAAAACGCCCATGTAAAAAAGAAAGTCGGAATCCAAGGTTTTTGCCGAAAAAATCCTGAAAAATGCCTAAAAAATCCTAAATAAATAAAGAGTCTTTTGCTGGAAATTAAACGAATAAACGGTTGAATATACATTTTTTTAAAAACAGGGATTTTTTTAAACATTGACATTGTTAGATTCCTCTGCTTAAACCTGTCAGATGAACCCACCGAAAATCAGAGCATTTCGACAACTTTTCGATGCAGTTCAGCATTCTCTGAATAGATTAACCATTACTTCTCTATGGGGAATTCACTACAACCGAATTGCACCATATTTCGTGGTAAGTCGCCAATATTTGGCGAATCGCCAGCTTTTTGAACAGCCGGATTGCCACAAAATTGCACCATATGGGGAAATTCATCGTTCGGTGCAATATGGTGGCCAATTTGTTGCTCTCTGAATAATCCCTTAAGACTTTGATCCATTCTTCCAAGGGCTCGTGATAGATATGTACAGATAAAAAGGAAAACAGGGATATAATTATGGGTATCAGTCTCATCGATACGACGGTGCTTATTATTCCTCGACAAAAGGTCGAGAAGAGTTGGCAGAGGTCAGCAACCTGACAGGGCACCATTCAACCCAAAGGGTGACGCAAGAGCTATTTCCCTTCCATGAGCTGACATAGTGCCTTCCTCACATGTCAAGGTCAGTGTTTTGAAAGCAATTTATTTATCTACGATCCATTTCCCTCCTTCACCGACTAGACTGCATTTTAATATCCCAGCTGCACATGGCAGTCTATGACAATTAAAATCGCAAGACTGTCATTCTCTCGCTGAATTGTCATAGGTGTCCTGACGCCTAGTAAGTACGCTGATCAATTAGCTGTCTTATGATTTGTGAAGAAGGCCCTCTGGCAACGAAAAGATTATTATGGCTAATCTGTATTAATGCGCTGTATGGTGGTATGGTGCCATGTATGTGATTGTTCGCACCGTGCTAGCTGTATGTCTGCCGAATATCCCACTGTTTCAGGTACTAATAGTTAACAAACTCATCTGCTCCCGCTTTATAGTCTGTAGAAGTACGTTCGGATAGGAGGTCCCCTGTGTGGAGATCCAGATTCCAGTAACTACGCTGCAATAGTAACAAATCATTCACAGAGCTTTGCCAAGTTACATTTACACCCCTATGCATACTAATCTGCAGCCGGAAAAAAAATCTACTTCCCACATCATGCACATCTGGTTTTCTGTTTCAGAAACACAAAATAAAACTGGAGAACATAGAACACTGGCACTCAAGCACAATATTTTAGTAGAACATATGCCTTTTTGAATATCATCGTTACCACCACTGGTTGCCATCACATTTGCGCGTTTTGCAGTGTCGGGTCTTAAAAGCTGACATATAAATGTGTGATCACGATCCTGAAAAAACAATCCTATCTATATACTCTTAGGCTGGGTCCACACAGACACGGAAGGAACGTCTGTGAGAAGGGACATTCTTTCCACTTGGACGCCTTTATGGCCACCACGCCGTGCACACATTTGAGACGTTTTGTGCTTTGTAGACCTGTCTGATGTTCGTCGTAGCTGTTCTTAGGAGAGGTAAAATCCATGTTTGTTGTAATGTACCGTAGAAGTATGCATGTTACACCATGTGGCCCTCCCAGCCGATGCATTGAAATACTACGACAGATGCTGGGAATGTGTTTCCGACCGAAGGCACTTAGTGCGCCCATGTTGCCCCAGCCTTATAGTCTGTTCTGCTTCCAATCCTCATCTAATCACTTTTGAGTCCCTATAAATGGTACAGCATCCCAGCATCATCTAAACAAGGGAAACCATTAAACACACGCCATTATGACTCCATCTTTTTAGACGTGTACTATATTTTGAGTTCCCCTGGGGTAAATCCTGCCCATATACTCAAGGGACTGCACATGTACGTAGATACTCGAGGATAGCGCGACCCGAATATAACACGATGGATAGAGATTTATTATGGAAATGAGAGAATACTCAAGACTCGAATATAACGCGAGGAGAAAAATTTTACTGTACTGGTAAACAATTAAAATCCTTCCAGGTTCTTTTAACAGTCAGGCTACCCCTCAGGCCACGGTGTCCTGCTCTAGAATGATTGCAGTTGTTACTAAGTATGAAGCCACCAGCCACCCGTCTTCTATACTAACGATTAGATGGCCGGCGGAGGCAAGCGAGGTGAATGATTGGCTGAAATCGAGCGTGCCCTCTGGCTGTGATGGATCCCACCTCTCCTGAATCCGAGAGTTCCTGAAGTGTTTGCAAGCATCAGGGAGCCTGCATTCACTTCAACGAGACTACCCGAACTTCTGGGAGACTTGAGATCCAGAGCAAGGTAAGTTTTTTGTTTGTTTGTTTTTTACACGCAATGAAGATGTCTCGAATATAATGCAACCCCTCCAATTTTAAGGTAAAGTTTGGTCACCACAATCTAGCGGTATACTCGAGTATCTACAGAAAATAATAAGGAGAATGCAATAGGATATAAATAGTAGCTCACAAAGCACCAATGTTCACCGTGTTGCAACTATAGTGAACCTTAGCTATGCAGAGAGGGAAAACATGACGGCGGGAAGTGAAGCAGCTGCAAATAACAGCAAACAGCGCTGAACAAAGGTACCACTGTTATTCTTCCATAACATGGGTAAAAGGTGGGTATTCTCCATTTAGCATTGTTTCACTGATGCTTGCAACGAACACCGGCAATAATACGTTGGTTATTCTAAACTGGTCATCGTCATAGACATCTCATATAAAATGCAGTAAAAACAACAGAAAAAAATGCAGGGACATCTGAAACACTGGTGGAAGATAGCAGGACAGAAACTACAGCGTAAACACCAGTTCCACCTCGACAGAGAACTACGCTGAAGAACTCTGGCAAAAACTATGGTGGAAAGATGAAAGGAAACTGTGGCAAACTAAGGTGGCAGTTCCCTAATTAATGAAGTCACTGCAGTTTTGACATACATGTTTGACTGCAGTTCGCAAACGTGAAGCCACCATTCTTTCGATGAAATAACAGTGCTTAGAGAATTATTATTATTATAGTCATTTATATAGCGCCGACAGTTTCCACAACGCTTTACAATGACCAAACGGAACAAGACACAATTATACAAACATAGGAACGGAAACAAGAGGTGTAGAGGGCCTTGCTCATAGAAGTGTACAGTCTAGAAGGAATGGGGTGGAGGAAGACAAAAGGTTGTCAAGATCACTAATGCCAGTGGTTCAGGAATGGTGGGGCCCATGGAAGTGGCATTTATCATGATGTGGGGGTAGGTGAAGAGAAGGATAAGTCAAAATCAGTAATGTGGTACGCAAATCTGAAGAGATGGGTTTTGAGGGATTTCTTGAAGGCATGATGATTAGGGGAGAGTCTGATAGGACAAGGTGGGTCATTATACAGGACCGGAGCTGTCCTTGAGAAGTCTTAGAGATGAGAGTTGGCAGTGCGGGTGTAGACAGAGGATAGGTGGAGGTCATCCACTGCCCGGAGTGATCTATATTGGGATGTGCTTGAATAACCCTATAGCTTTCTTTCTTTCTCTCTATCGCTATTTTTCTACAAGCGAGGTTAAAATCTGTTTTCATTTCCATTTTATAACTTAGCAGCTCACAGTATCAGAAGGAATGTTTGGTATTTATCCAGATTTCCTTGTAATGAGACCTGGGATGTAAAGACGAATACCCACAAGGACGATGAACTTCAAATATGGAAGTCAATCACCATTCCATAACCCTTTGGACACAAATGCAAGAAATGCATTGCAAAGTGCTAACACAAGGCTTGATGGGATTTCTGGCTCAGATCCAGGTTTCACAAAGAGGAAATAAGCAACTGGCTAAAGTGACTTTTTTTTTAGAACCTCCCCCCCATGAGACATTCTTATATAGGTCAGTGTTGCCGTGCATTATCCGGTCTTGAGATGGGTGGAAATCCCTTTTGTTTCTTCGAGGGAAAAAAGACACTTTATTGAGCTAATTTATCTCAGTGTGAATTTTACGAATGTGATAAGGTAATTTTCCACATGTAAAATATAATTTTCTGTTTGGATATTTGAGGTTATACCTTTACCGACGTTACACAGAAGGAGGATTTTATTGTTGTTTTTAATCAAAGTCCAGGAAATGGTCACTAATATTGATTTTTAATATTTTTTAATTTTATATTTGACAGCACACTTCTTTTTTTGATGCTTTGTAAGAATTTCCGTAGGTGGAGAATTGTCACGATTTTCCATCTATGGAAACCATAGTTCTCTGTTCCCTATTCCTGGCCATAACATGCCCGGTTTTAACACTCCTCTGCTCTGTTATCACCCATATAACAATTTATCAATTTACTTGTCCCCAAAAAGTCACCTTGAGTAATTGTGCCCAAATGTTCATGGGTGCTTTTTAAGTATTACCTCAACAGGTTATTCAGAGCGCACCGAAATTATTTTTTTTTTATTATCCTTTATTTATATAGCGCCACACCTATTCCGCAGCGCTTTACAAGATCAGTAAACGAGGGGTTGGTACATTAGAATACCACACATGGATGATACGGCCTGATTCAGGGGGTCCCTGTTCCCAAGGGAAATTACAATCTATGAGAAGCACAGGTATTTTGTGAGGTAGGCGCATCCATATCTAAACATCTAAACTTTACCCCAAAATAGGTGCCCTGTACAGAAACAAATCCTGCCTGAGCCCCGCGGTAAGAAAGCAGATTGTACAACAAATGCTTATGCCGGCTATTGATTACGGAGATGTAGTGTATGCAGCCGTCCCGCAAACACACCTTCAGAAACTTACTACATTGTATAACTCATTCTGCCGCTTTGCATTACAATGTAACTACATGACCCACCATTGTGACATGTTAAAAGAGCTAAACTGGCCATCGCTGGAATCTAAACCCACCCTTCACCTTTCCAGTCTGGTGTATAAGAGCATTTCTGGGAAGCTGCCACCCTACCTGAATAGACTGCTTCCCCCAGCAGCTCCCTCATCCTATATCCTCCGATCCAGGACAAGCACCTTACTTGCAATAGCACAATACAAAAAGAAAGTGGCTCGGTCCTCATTTTCCTACAGAGCACCACAATTATGGAATAACCTCCCAGACACCATCAAATATTCCCCCAGTCAAAAGTCACTCAAGAGCTCCCTATTAACATACCTCAATACAGAATGCACCTGTAAACATGTAACATAATGACTATTTCCTACATATTTATTTTCTGTTAATCTGTATATTTGTGTTGTTTTTTAATATCTTGCATTGTATTACTTTGTATTTCTGTAACTGTAACACTTCAATGTTCTTGAACCCAGGACATACTTGAAAACGAGCGAAGTCTCAATGTATCCTTCCTGGTAAAATCCTTTATAAATAAATATCATTAGGTGTCTTACCCAAGGACACTCACTGGTGGCATCTTCTGAGTGGGATAAGAGTCTACTTTCCAGGATTGTAGATCAGCGACCGGTGGTTAGGTTGAACCCGCTTCCTCTAAAGTCAAGACTTGCTTCTCCATAGTTTTATTGGAGGGATGTGGTGACCAGGATTTGACTTGCTTCTCCATGGTCGCAAAGGCAGAAATATTACCACTGGCCTGCAAAGCCAATATTGTGTGGTAGGCAAGTATGTACCGTTAGGTGGCTTGCCCAAGGACACTTACTGAAGAGGTGCTCTGGCCGGGATTTGAACCTGGGTCTCCACGGTTATAGAGCAGTGATATTACCTCTACTTCATCCAGCCGGTACAATGTCACTGATATTTTGGTGCTCTTTCCTTCTTCGCACTTCGTGGAATGAAATTCCCCGACCCTGTGGTGAATTCAGTATTCACCATAGGGTCCCCGAAGTGCAGGTAACGGATCCGAAAATCTGCCGAAAAATTGCCAAAATTTCACCAAAATCTGCCAATATGTTCCGAAAAATCAGATCAATCCGAAACGCTGCAGTAAACCTGCTGAACATACCCGACCATCCATGGTAAACCTGCTAAACACATCCAAAAAAAGCAGATGATCCACCAAACACAGCACCGACCAGCCACCGGAAAAGCCCGACAAGCCGACGAATGTGGTTAAAAAAAAAAAATGATTGAAACTCCAAAAAATTCAAACGCTATTTGCAAAAAAACTACTGGACGAAAAATGGCTGGAATTAACATATAATGTCCTATGAATAACAATAAAAAGGTATGTTGCAGAATAAAAAAAAGCTATTTAAAAAAACAGGAAAAAAAATCCAGAAAAATGCCTAAACAATCCTTAAAAAATAGATATTTTGCTGCAGATTAAAAGAATAAATGGTTTAATAGATTTTGAATAAGAATGGGAATATGTTTAACATTGAAACCTATCGGATTTGTCTGATTAAACCTGCAGAATGAAAACACAGACCATCAGGACATTTCACTGACATTTCTCTGCTGTTCGGTGTTCTCTGAATAGTTTAAGCTTTGCTTCTCTAAGGGGGATTTCACTGCCGTCAAACAGCATTGTATTTTGCTGCCTATTCGCCAAAATTTGGAGAACTGCCTGCTTTTTGAATAGACATGAAATTGCTCATACGGGGAAATTCACCATTCGGTGCAATTCTGGGGCCAGTTCAGCTCTCTCTGAATAACCCTGTTAGTATCAGCATAATTAACTCTCTCACTATTATCTCTGTGTACTTATTGACTCAATATAAAAGAGGGATAAACTATCCAGTATTATTTTTCTGTAAAAAATGAGTGAGACATGTAAATGCTTCGAGCAAATTGTTTTCAAAGCCCATAATGGATAAGCCAATTATGGCCATATTATTAGGCACGCTAGAAGTAGCTAAGTGGTGCGCACACACGTAGAAATGATACAATGCTTGCTTTTGTTGTTCTACATAATAGCATAAATGAAAAGAAGCAAAACCACTAAGGTCATCGTATGAATACTGTTGCATAAGTAAGTGTTTCATGCATTAAAAAATAGAGATGTTGACCTCCTGGGTTTTCCACATGTGTTGAGCTCTCAATAATTCACATTGTTTTCTAAAATAAACAAATGTAACCAGTGAGTAATGTTAAGGAGGGGTCATAAGAGAATGACCTGACTCCTTCAAAATGACAAAGGTCACATAAAACTAAATGACTACTGATTCCGTAAATCAACATGTTGAAGGACATCTACGAGAGCCAACGTGGTGAGCTACAAAGTACATAGGCTGATGACCAGGTTTGGTTTACGTGTCGGTTAAGAAGAGGTTGAACAGACCCAGTTTCTCCAAAACTAGATGACTGATTACTAGAAATGTATTTTCTAGAAAAACTCAATTACAGGGTCAGAAGTCGTCATAATCTCCCATGACATCATCAATATACACTATATTGCCAAAAGTATTCGCTCACTTGCCTTGACTCGCATATGAACTTAAGTGACATCCCGTTCCTAATCCATAGGGTTCAATATGACGTTGGTCCACCCTTTGCAGATATATCAGCTTCAACTCTTCTGGGACGGCTGTCCACAAGGTTTAGGAGTGTGTTTATGGGAATTTTTGACCATTCTTCCAGAAGCGCATTTGTGAGGTCACACATTGATGTTGGATGAGAAGGCCTGGCTCTCAGTCTCTGCTCTAATTCATCCCAAAGGTGTTCTATCGGGTTGAGGTCAGGACTCTGTGCAGGCCAGTCAAGTTCATCCACACCAGACTCTGTCATCCATGTCTTTATGGACCTTTCTTTGTGCACTGGTGCACAGTCATGTTGGAAGAGGAAGGGGCCAGCTCCAAACTGTTCCCACAAAGTTGGGAGCATGGAATTGTCCAAAATGTCTTGGTATGCTGAAGCATTCAGAGTTCCTTTCACTGGAACTAAGGGGCCAAGCCCAGCTCCTGAAAAACAACCCCACACCATAATCCCACCTCCACCAAACTTTACACTTGGCACAATGCAGTCAGACAAGTACCATTCTCCTGGCAACTGCCAAACCCAGACTCATCCATCAGATTGCCAGATGGAGAAGCACCATTCGTCACTCCAGAGAACGCGTCTCCATTGCTCCATTGCGTGCTTTACACCACTGCATCCAACGCTTTGCATTGCACTTGGTGCTGTATGGTTTGGATGCAGCTGCTCGGCCATGGAAACCCATTCCATGAAGCTCTCTGCACACTGTTCTTGAGCTACTCTGAAGGCCACATGAAGTTTGAAGGTCTGTAGCGATTGACTCTGCATAAAGTTGGCGACCTCTTCAGACTATGCGCCTCAGCATCCGCTGACCCCGCTCCGTCAGTTTAAGTGGCCTACCACTTAGTGGCTGAGTTGCTGTCGTTCCCAAACACTTCCACATTCTTATAATACAGCTGACAGTTGACTGTGGAATATTTAGGAGCAAGGACATTTCATCACGACTGGATTTGTTGTACAGGTGGCATCCTATCACCTGTTCCACGCTGGAATTCACAGAGCTCCTGAGAGCGACCCATTCTTTCACAAATGTTTGTAAGAACAGTCTGCATACCTAGGTGCTTGATTTTTTACACCTGTGGCCATGGAAGTGATTGGAACACCTGATTCTGATTATATGGATGGGTGAGCGAATACTTTTGGCAATATAGTGTACCTTGATTCGAGTCGTGGTGGTGTAGGAAACATAACATACAAAACCAATGAAGGGATGGTCATGTCTGATTGTAACAAAACCCTTGAGTTTTATTTGGAGCACCTTGATGGTTTGGTGCCATAAGAAACACAAACTACCCCGCAGACAAATAATGAGTCCGCCTTGGTACTAGTACCCAGAACATGCATCAGTAAGGTGTCTACTTTATGCGTATTGTGTACATAAGAAACTATAGATATGAATCCATAAGGAACCTACAGACATGTGTTTGGAGGTTATTCAAATTCATTTAGAATTCCACGACCACCTGTTAGTATTTATAGTATTTATATAAAAATACCATGTATTAATTTAGTATAAAATATGAAGGCTCTGTATTAATTTGCTGATATCCTGAGAAAACATTTATTAGCAAGTCACATATATGTTTTGACTATCAGACAATTTCTTATTAACACTCCACCAATACAATTTAAGCTGTTTTATTTAAACTACACAGTGTGAAACATTTCTATTAATAATAAAACAGTGTCACAATGTAGCACTCTTATAAAAAAAGTTTAATCCCTTCACTACTGAGCCATTTAACCTCTGTGTGCTGAGCTCATTCTGACCGTTTTGTGCTCGTCATTTTTAAACACGATTTGAAGTCATGGATGTTTTATTGTGGGACCCATAAATATTATATATCCTTTTTTTATCGCCAGACTCTGCAAATTCATGATATATCATTCATTTATGTATTCATCATACCAAAAAAATAATAAAAAAAGTAAATTTTTAATTTTATTAATCTTCATTTATTTATTTCTTTTATTTTTACATGTAACCTTGTCATGTTTGGTATCAGTGGAAAGGCCACACTCTGGTACCAAACCAATGATACCAAACATTATCCTCTACCTTATAACAATTGGGAGATACAGGGGCTCAAAGGACTCCCAAATCTCTAACCTTGGGAATCCCCGGCTTGGCTTTGGGGGGGGGATTCTCTTCCTGACAACATTGCGCCCATGCGCGATGATGTCAGTTGATGAGGAGAGGCCCGCGAGGCACAAGATGTCAGCCTCCAATGGAAAAAGGTTGCGATCCAGCACCAAAATGGCGGCAGATCACAGTATTGACACATAAATAGACACACTGACACTCCCATGTCATTGCTTTCTTGGAGGTGGGGGTACTCAGAGTTAGGCAGTCCTGGAGGCAGGTCGAGATCCATGCTGGGCATTAGCTCTGTGCATTTACATGGCAGGTGCCGGCAGTGGCATGGGGCCTTCCAAAGTGCAGGGCTCAGGGCATGCCCTCTGCTCACCCCACCCAAAGGGTAGATAACTGAAGCACAGCACAGGAGGTGATATGATTTGCTGCTCAGTGATTGCAGGATTCAGTCCCCATGGTAACTCTTACTATCTGCTCTGTTAGGGGTACTCGAGGACCAGGAATTTAAAGCACTGCTGTAGAGGAATCACAGTGACTGTTCCACAGGTTGCTACAGTTCAGGACTTTCCATTGGTTGTCATGATGAACGTCTCATCTATGTACTAAGCAGCAGAAATAGACCTTTTGATGCCATAATGATGGGTTATGGAGAGAAGCCACGGCCCATGGTAATCATTTCAGCTGTGGTGGAATAAGTTGAATATTACTTTCACTTCAATGGTAATTTTTTAGATCTGGAGGAATCAGCTGTAAAAATCTGCTGGATTATTTATAGGTTATTTTGGACTAGAAAGGGTTGTAGGAACATTTCATCATCTTACGTATAGAAGACTGAGTATGAGAATTCTTTTGGCGTGTATACAATAATTGTTGTTGCTGAGCTAAAAAACACAAGGGACATTCTGCTGGATTATATGATTAGTTTTACAGTAGTAGTGTGTGTAATATGGACACTCCATTGTTCAATGGGTATCGAACAAATCTCTAGGTCTTGATGGCTCGGGTTAACGCATGTTGGTCTCTAGTGACAGCTGAGGACACAGACCTGCAAAGAAACTGAAAGCTAAATAAACAGAAAACTCAACATAGAATAATGAGAAGCAGATGGTCCCATTCTCTTAGTTATCTCCCAATCAGTAACGATTTCATTATATATTTAATAAATAATGGTATCTCGTAGATCTCTCCAGTTCCAGTATGTTCTTGCCCTAGAAGACAGAATTCCGTTGTGCTGAAATAATTAATAATTATATAGAAATATTAAAGTTACAAACCTGCATAGTAATATAGGTTGAAAACGACCAATGTCCACTAAGTTCAATCTTTCAAATATCCCTATGGCTGCCGTTGATCCAAAAGAAGGCAAAAAAACCTTCTTGATGCATTTTGCAATTGGACCTGAAAAAGGAGAAAGAAAATCCTCGTTGACTCTATAATGCCCACCAGATTTTTGCCTGGACCAATGAGCAATGGATTACAAGTTTGATTTGTAAATCTGTTTATATAATATTTTACAAGGTAAGCCTCCAAACCATTTGTAAAGGCGTCAATTAATTTGGAAAAAAACAATAAGGGTCATTTAATGAGTCGAACTTGCCACCGAATTGCACCAAACAGTGAATTAACCGGTACGGTGCAATTTTGTGGCAGTTCTTCTTTTCAGAAAGCTGTCAATTCGAAAATTTTGGTGAATTGACTAGGGATGAGCCGAACACTCCCCGAGTTCGGTACGAGCCCAAACCCGAACTTCCCATTTGTTCGGGACCGAACCCGAACCCCCATGCAAGTCAATGGGGCTGAAAATTCGGTTTTTTAGAGTGCCCTCCAAGAGGGCATATATGCTACATATTTGCCATAAAAGGTGTATGGGGGTCCGGGTAGTGCCCTGGGGGACAGGAAACAAGGACAAAAACTTTTTAAAAAAAAAACGTTTTTAAAGGGACAGTGAGTTTTCCATGAAATAAGGGCTAAAAATAAAAACAAAAAATTCCTTCAAATATTGTGCCTAGGAGGTCCCCATAACCTGCCCGTGAAGTGGCGGATTTCTAGGATGTATAGAAACACTTAAAAACAAAAAAATTACGTTTCATATGACGGTAAATGCTTTTCCTTTAATCTATCCATAAACAACTGCTTGGGGCGGCAGCCTGTATGAAAAGACATTTTAGGACGCGCAGAAAAAGTTTAGTGTTTTTTTTGGCTAAATTATTGTGAAACTTATGCAGGCTTTGGATGAAAGTAACAATAGGTGCTTTAAAATTGGGCTTTTAGCGTCGGCAACAGTGCCGTCACACAGTAACCCCTCTGAGGATATGAATCTGATACAGGCGTCAGTGGCAGTGCACCCAGATATTGTGCCTTTAGTGCCAGGCATGCAAGTACTATCATACAGTAACCCCTCTGTGGTATTGTGGAAGAGTGCAGGGGTGGACCATGCGGTCCTATATTAAAAAATTATGAATCTGGGAATGGGCGTCAGTGCACCCAGATATTCTGCCTTTGGTGCAAGACTGCCAGGCCAGCAAGTATCATCATACAGTAACCCCTCTGTGGTATTGTGGAAGAGTGCAGGGGTGGACCATGTGGTTCTATATTGAAAAGTTTTTGATCTGGTAATGGGCGTCAGTGCACCCAGATATTGTGCCTTTAATGCCAGGCCAGCAAGTATCATCATACAGTAACCCCTCTGTAGTATTGTGGAAGAGTGCAGGGGTGGACCATGTGGTCCTATATTGAAAAGATATGCATCTGGTTAAGGCCTCAGTGCACCCAGATATTGTGCCTTTGGTGCCAGGCCAGCAAGTATCATCATACAGTAACCCCTCTGTAGTATTGTGGAAGAGTGCAGGGGTGGACCATGTGGTCCTATATTGAAAAGTTTTTTATCTGTTAATGGGCGTCAGTGCACCCAGATATTGTGTCTTTAATGCCAGGCCATCAAGTATCATCATACAGTAACCCCTCTGTAGTATTGTGGAAGAGTGCAGGGGTGGACCATGTGGTCCTATATTGAAAAGTTTTTTATCTGTTAATGGGCGTCAGTGCACCCAGATATTGTGCTTTTAATGCCAGGCCATCAAGTATCATCATAGAGTAACCCCTCTGTAGTATTGTGGAAGAGTTCAGGGGTGGACCATGTGGATGGTCCTATATTGAAAGGTTTTTTATCTGTTAATGGGCGTCAGTGCACCCAGATATTGTGCCTTTAATGCCAGGCCATCAAGTATCATCATACAGTAACCCCTCTGTAGTATTGTGGGAGAGTTCAGGGGTGGACCATGTGGTTGGTCCTATATTGAAAAAACATTTTTTTATCTGTTAATGGACGTCAGTGCACCCAGATATTGTGCCTTTAATGCCAGGCCAGCAAGTATCATCATACAGTAACCCCTCTGTGGTATTGTGGAAGAGTGCAGGGGTGGACCATGTGGTCCTATATTGAAAAGTTTTTGATCTGGTAATGGGCATCAGTGCACCCAGATATTGTGCCTTTGGTGCAAGACTACCAGACCAGCAAGTATCATCATACAGTAAGGCTGGGGTCAGACGAACGCAGTGTTAACGTCCGTGTTGCCCGCACATAAGTAAGTCCGTGATAGCATACAATTGAGTTAAATGGAGCCCCACACACGACGAAGTACGTCTGCACAGAAGTGCGGGGGCTGACGGACGCTGCAAACGGATGCAGGTTAGGCAAGAACGTAATACTGCTAGAACGGACATGCAGAGTGCGCCACGTCCACAACGTCCGCATAGCTTTGTATGTGAGTGATGCAACAAGGTCAGACGGACTGCATTTATACGTCCAGAATTTTTGACGGACAGAATGTTCCTTCATTGTAATTTATTTTCCCTGCTACATCAGTGAAAAAAATGGACTGTGTGGCACTGGCCAATACCTTGTCGTCACAGTCAGTAAGTAGGTCCGTACTGCACGGACGCACAGTCCGTAGAAAATGCGCTCATCTGACCCTAGCCTAACCCCTCTGTGGTATTGTGTAAGAGTGCAGGGGTGGACTATGTGGTCCTATATTGAAAAGTGGTTTTTTTTATCTGTTAATGGGCGTCAGTGCTCCCAGATATTGTGCCTTTTATGCCAGGTCAGCAAGTATCATCATACAGTAACCCCTCTGTGGTATTGTGGAAGAGTGCAGGGTTGGACCCTGAGGTTCAAAAAAATAAAATGATATAAATCTGGCACAGGCGTCAGTGCAGCCAAATATTGTGCCTTTCATGGCAGCAAGTGCCTTCACACCGTAACCCTTTTGTGGTATTGTGGAAGAGTTCAGTGGTGGAGGTTTTGTGATTGCAGAAGAGGACATCCCCTATCTATTCCATTACTTCAGCATCAGGGGATTGATAGCTGCTGATCCAGGACTGATTCATATTTATAAATGTCAGTCGGTCTACACTCTTTTGTCTGTGACAAAACCTCCAGCGGCACTGAATGTCCTTTCAGAAAGCACGCTAGATGAAGGGCAACCTAGTAGCTGCATAGCATATTGGCTAAGTTCTGGCCAGTGATCCAATCTCAACACCCAGTAAGCCAGTGGATCATCTGCTGGAAAGGTATCCAGGTCTGCCCTTGCCCCTAGGTAGTCCTGCACCATATGGTGAAGACGCTGGCAATGGGTGCCTACATTTGACGTCCTTGGGTGTTGTGGACTAAAAAAATTTAAAAAAGCATCAGTCAAGCGGCCCTGGCCTTCACCACTATTCCTCTGATCACCTGCAGCCTCAGAAGCACGTGTGTCAGCACTTGGTAATCTACCAGTGCCTGGAAAGGTGTTACACAAGTGTCGCTTTAGAGCGTCCTCAAGTTTTTTCATCCTGTGCTCCCTCTGTGCGGGCTGGATGAGCTCTGCAACTTTCCCCCTGTATCGTGGATCAAGAAGGGTTGCCAACCAGTAATGATCCCTCTCCTTGATAGCACAAATCCTGGGGTCCTTTAGCAGGCTTTGCATCATTAAGAAGCCCATGCAGCGTAGGTTGGAGGTAGCATTAGGTGCCGAGTCCTCCTGGTCAATGAGGATGACCGTATCGTGCACCTCCTCCTCCCAGCCACGCACAAGCCCTTCTGTTTCTGGGCACACAAAACCCTCCCTTGAGGAATCCCCACCTTCAATGCCCCCACTACTTAAATAGTCCTCCTCCTCCTCATCCTCCTCCTGTCTGATCTGAGTAGGACCCGCTGGAATGCTGTCTGCAGAAAGACTGGGGCCTTGAGAGCAAGGGAAGGCCTCCTCTTCCTCCCGCTGCTCTGCCTCTAGAGCCACATCTATAATTCCCCGCAGAGTGTGCTCCAGCAGGAACACTAAAGGAATTGTGTCACTGATGCATGCACTGTCCCTGCTCACCATCCTCGTTGCCTCCTCAAATGGTGACAGTACAGTGCATGCATCCTTGATCATCAGCCACTGCGGGGGGAAAAAAACACAAGTTGACCGGAACCTTTCCTTGTGCCATACTCACACAGGTACTCGTTGATGGCCCTCTGCTGCTTGTGCAGACGCTGCAGCATTGCTAATGTCGAGTTCCACCTGGTGGGCATGTCACAGATCAGACGGTTTGTGGGAAGGTGGAATTCTCTTTGAATTTCTGCCAGGCGAACGCTTGCTGGGAATGACCGTCTGAAGTGGCTGCAGACTTTTCTGGCCTGGATGAGAAGCTCTGGCAGCCCTGGGTACTTGGTTAGGAAACCATGTACCACCAGATTTAGGATGTTTGCTAGGCATGGTACATGCGTCAATTTACCCTTGCGTAGGGCGGAGAGAAGGTTGCTGCCATTATCGCAGACGATCATTCCCAGCTCAAGCTGGCGTGGTGTTAACCATCTCTGCACCTGCCCCTGCAGAGTTGACAGAATTTCTGGCCCGGTGTGGCTCCTGTCCCCTAAACAAACCAGCTCAAGCACAGTATGGCATCTTTTTGCTTGAGCCATTGAGTAGACCCTGTCAGGCGTCGGTTTAACTGCTACTTCGCCAGAGACAGAGAAGGAGGAGGAGGAGGAAGAGGTAGAGGTCGTGGTGGTGGAGCAGACAGACCTCATACAAGCAGCTTTCTGGAGGTGTGGTGGATGAACAAGCTCCAGCACAGAGCCCCGTCTTGGATCCCTCCCAGCTTCAATCAGAGTTACCCAGTGTGCCGTGAAGGAAATGTAACGACCCTGTCCATGCTTGCTGGACCACGTGTCTAAAGTCACATGCACCTTTCTGCTGACTGCCTTTCCCAATGACTGGATAACATTGTCTTCCACGTGCTGGTATAGTGCTGGAATGGCCTTTCGTGAAAAGTAATGACGTTTTGGAACCTGCCACTGTGGTACAGCACATTCAGCAAATTCACAGAAGGGAGCAGAGTCCACCAGCTGGAAAGGCAGCAGCTGCAATGCGAGTAATTTTGCTAAGCTGACATTTAAACGCTGTGCTTGGGGATGGTTGGGACAGCTGCGGCAACGTAATCTGACTGCATAACTCTTCAGCTACTGGTATGATGTCACATTGTGAGGAAGGACCTGCTGGTACATCCATTACTGTAGCATCATCCCTGTCGGTGGAGGTTATAGGCAATGACATGGCAGGACATACAGTGTGGGTAGAGACAGATGAGAAGGACCTACGCAAAGTTTTGCGCCAACGGGATGTGTGGCACTTGTGCATATGTCGCCTCAAGCACGTGGTACCCAAGTGTTCGGTGTTTATCCCACGCTTCAGCCTCCTCTGACATAGATTACAAATAGCAACGGTGGGGTCTGCTGCACATTTCTTAAAGAACTCCCAGACAGCAGAGTTCCTGCATGTGTTCTTTGAGACAACAGCGCTCTGCACCGGAGCAGCTCTGACATCTGATGCCTTGGACTGGCTAGTGCTACGGTTGGTCACAGAGGATGTTGTGCCTCGTGTTTGCTGTGCCTCCTCCCCCTCCTCTTCACTTGATTCTCAGTTTGATCTGGCACCCAGGTGGAGTCAGTGACCTCATCATCATCAATGTCATCTTCACCCCCTACCTCCTCGTCACTGGAGCCAACTTGTCAGTATGCTGCAGCTGCAGGGGCAACATGAGTGCCAGTTATTTGTGTGTCATCACTAGCACCCCTTCTTCTAGGTTGATTATACTCCCTTGCTCAGACCTCAGAGATTGAATCAGAACACTGTACTTGCTGCGCATCCTCAAGCAGTATGTCACTCTCATTGTAGTCAAACAATTCAGCTGACTCCTCCGTGTGTGATGGCGAGGCTACGGCAGGAGTAGCTGTGGACATGGAGGCTGCATCAGATGCTTTGGCAGCTGAGGTGGACTGTAAAGCACTAGAAGCCTGGCTGGCAGAGGACTCGGAGGATGAGGATGGCCTGGCTAGCCAATCCACCAAATCCTCTCTATGTTGCTGCAGGTTAAGAAGACGGCCAGCACCAGTTATAAAGGACAAGCGTGCCCCTGCAGAGGATGCACCATGTCCACCACGACCAGAGGCACAGCCTCCCGACACAGGGGCTGCTTGCCATCTTATCTGTGTCTGGGAGCGTCTGCCTGTCCTTTTTGTTCTTTCAGACACGGTGAGTGATATATAGATTAATATATACAGAACTCTGATTCAACTCTGGTATAAAGATTTAAAGAACTCTGGTATAACTCAGTGAGACACACTGACAGCTGGCAGCCAGTGACAAGAGACAGATCACCTCAATTCACAAATGTTTTGTAGAAATTAGTGAGCCCCGAAATACAGCGTGGTACTGTTTGTGTGACGAGACACAGATCACCTTAATTCACAAATGTTTTAAAGAAATTAGTGAGCCCCAAAAAAACTTGCTGGCTGTGTGACGAGACACAAAAGATCTCCTTAAGTAGTAGCGTGGCAGACCGGCAGTAACAACACACACAACTTTCTCCTTTGAAATCTCCTCTGAAATGCGTGCAGAAGCGCTGCGTGGAAACCTTATATAGTGTGCTGCGGGACTTAGCTCTGTGAGCCCATAATTGGGCAAAATTTGCCAATCAGGACTCTGAGCGGTGATTGGCATAGTGTTGAACCCAGGACAGCCATCAGAAATGATGGGGCCCCTTACTAAACCTCACGATGGGGCCCCCCAGGGCCCCCCTTCAACCTCTAACAGCTTTTCTCCCCTTCAAAAAAAAAAAGGACATAACATAGCACCACAGCAATAAAACTCCCAGTAATGTGCAGTGTGTATTAGCTTATCACAGTATCCACAGCAATAAAACTCACAGTAATGAGCGGTGTGTCTGAACGTATCACAGAATCCACAGCAATAAATCTCACAGAAACGGGCTGTGTATGATGGCCTTTGGGTCTGGGCCTGGGTCCTGGGTCTGGTCCCTGGGACTGGGCCTTGGGGTCTGGTCCCTGAGGTCAGGTCCCTGAGGTCTGGGCCCTGAGGTCTGGGCCTGGTCCCTGGGTCTGGCCTGGGGTCTGGTCCCTGGGGTCTAGCCTGGGCCCTGGTCTCTGGGTCTGGGCCTTGGGGTCTGGGCCCTGGGTCTGGGCCTTGGGGTCTGGGCCTTGGTCTGGGCCCTGGGTTCTGGGCCTTGGGGTCTGGGGTCTGGGTTTGGGCCTAGGGTTTGGGCTTTGGGGTCTGGGCCCTGGGCCTTGGGGTCTGGGCCCTGGGTTTAGGCCTTGGGGTCTGGGCCTAGGAGTCTGGGCCCTGGGTTTGGGCCTTGGGGTCTGGACCCTGGGGTCTGGGCCCAGGTTCTGGGCCCTGGGTCTGGGCCTTGTGGTCTGGGCCCTGGGTCTGGGCCTTAGGGTCTGGGCCCTAGGGTCTGGGGTCTGGGCCCTGGGTCTGGGCCTTGGGGTCTGTATTTGGGCTTTGGGGTCTGGGCCTTGGGGTCTGGGCCCTGGATCTGGGCCTTAGGTTCTGGGTCCTGGGGTCTGGGCCCTGGGTTTGGGCCTAGGGGTCTGGGCCCTGGGTCTGGGCCCAGGATCTGGGCCTTGGGTCTGGGCCCTGGGTTTGGGCCTAGGGGTCTGGGCCTTGGGGTCTGGGCCTTAAAGACTGGGCCCTGGGTTTGGGTCTAGGGGGTCTGGGCCCTGGGTTTGGGCCCTGGGTCTGGGCCTTAGGGTCTGGGTCCTGGGCCTTGGGGTCTGGGCCATGGGTTTGGGCCTAGGGGTCTGGGCCCTGGGTCTGGGCCCTGGGCCTTTGCCCTGGGTCTGGACCATAGGGTCTGGGCCCTGGGTCTGGCCTTAGGGTCTGGGCCCTAGGGTCTGGGCCCTGGGTTTGGGCCTATGGGTCTGGGCCCTGGGTTTGGGCCCTGGGTCTGGGCCTTGGGGTCTGGGCCATGGGTTTGGGCCTAGGGGTCTGGGCCCTGGGTCTGGGCCCTGGGCCTTTGCCCTGGGTCTGGGCCATAGGGTCTGGGCCTTAGGGTCTGGGCCCTGGGTCTGGGCCTTAGGGTCTGGGCCCTAGGGTCTGGGCCCTGGGTTTGGGCCTAGGGGTCTGGGCCCTGGGTTTGGGCCCTGGGTCTGGGCCTTGGGGTCTGGGCCTTGGGGTCTGGGCCCTGGGTTTGGGCCTAGGGGTCTGGGCCTAGGGGTCTGGGCCCTGGGTCTGGGCCCTGGGTCTGGGCCTTGGGGTCTGGGCCCTGGGTCTGGGTCTTAGGGTCTGGGCCCTGGCTCACCACTCGCTGTCTTCTATCTTCTTTTCTTCTGCTCTTCAGCTCTTCTTTTCTTCACCTTTTCTTTAATCTTCTTCTCTTCTTTTCTTCTTTCTTCTTCCCGGTCCCTCCAGCTCCGGCGCGCAGCTTCACTGAGTGGAGGGGCGGAGCCAAAGCAACGTGCTTGGGAGGCCCCTCACACGCTGCTTGGCCCCGCCCAGCCAGGAAGTGAAGCTGCCAGGAGCCGGAGGAGACACAGTGTCTCAGTCGCCTCCGGCTCCTGCAGCAGCAGCAGCAGCAGCAGCAGCAGGGACACAGCTCCGGATTCGGACTCATCGAGTCCGATACCGGAGCTGTTAAAGGGCGACGCCGCTGCCGTCGGGGGCCCGGGATCCCCCCGGGCCCCGGCGGCCCGGGCCCCCACCGGGCCCGGGCCCCTTATGGCAGCATTGGGCGTAATGCCCTGATGGCGGCCCTGGTTGAACCAGGGGTGGATCCAGGGGGGGGGGCAACGGGGCAATTGCCCCCCCCCCCGAGATTTGGCCCGGGGGTTGAGGGACCCAGATGCCGGGCAGCGCGAGAGCGCCTGCCCGGTCTTGAACAGTCCGTCCTGTGAAGTGGATGCGGCTGTGTGCGTGCGCAGCCGGTCACGTGGTCCGGCTAATCAGGTGGTACTGAGTCTCTGTACCACCTGACTGGCCGGACCGCGTGACCGGCTGCGCACACACACAGCCGCATCCACTTCACAGGACGGACTGTTCAAGATCGGGCAGGCGCTCCCGCGCTGCCCGGCATCTGGGTCCCTCAACCCCCTGCCGGAGCTGGGGCAACAATCCAGGTGAGAGCTGGGGCAAATCCATGACCTGGGGGCAAAACCATGTGTGACCTGGGGGCAAATCCATGAGCTGGGGGCAAATCCATGTGTGACCTGGGGGCAAATCCATGTGTGACCTGGGGGCAAATCCATGTGTGAGCTGGGGGCAAATCCATGAGCTGGGGCAAATCCATGAGCTGGGGCAAATCCATCTGCTGGGGCAAATCCATGAGCTGGGGCAAATCCATGAGCTGGGCAAATCCATGTGCTGGGGCAAATCCATGAGCTGGGGCAAATCCATGAGCTGGGGGCAAATCCATGAGCTGGGCAAATACATGAGCTGGGCAAATCCATGAGCTGGGGGCAAATCCATGAGCTGGGGGCAAATCCATGATCTGGGGGCAAATCCATGAGCTGGGGCAAATCCATGAGCTGGGGCAAATCCATGAGCTGGGGCAAATCCATGTGCTGGGGCAAATCCATGAGCTGGGGCAAATCCATGAGCTGGGCAAATACATGAGCTGGGCAAATCCATGAGCTGGGGGCAAATCCATGAGCTGGGGGCAAATCCATGAGCTGGGGCAAATCCATGAGTTGGGGGCAAATCCATGAGCTGGGGCAAATCCATGAGCTGGGGGCAAATCCATGACCTGGGGGCAAATCCATGAGCTGGGCAAATACATGAGCTGGGCAAATCCATGACCTGGGGGCAAATCATGAGCTGGGCAAATCCATGTGCTGGGCAAATCCATGAGCTGGGGGCAAATCCATGAGCTGGGCAAATCCATGACCTGGGGGCAAATCCATGAGCTGGGGGCAAATCCATGTGCTGGGCAAATCCATGACCTTGGGGCAAATCCATGAGCTGGGCAAATCCATGACCTGGGGGCAAATCCATGAGCTGGGCAAATCCTTGAGCTGGGGGCAAATCCATGTGTGAGCTGGGGGCTCTCTGCTCCTCTAGATTGTAAAATCCGGGGTGCCCTCTGCTCCTCTAGATTGTAAGCTCCTGGGTGTCCTCTGCTCCTCTAGATTGTAAGCTCCTGGGTGCCCTCTGCTCCTCTAGATTGTAAGCTCCTGTGAGCCGGGCCCTCTGCTCCTCTAGATTGTAAGCTCCTGTGAGCCGGGCCCTCTGTAAATTCTCGTGAGTCGGGCTCTCTGCTAAAACACCTTATTTTCTGTAAGTGCCCCTCCCGAGACTAGTCTCTGGATCCGCCCCTGGGTTTAACCAGTCTTACACCAGACCTGTGGTCAGGTGCAAGGCTGTAGCCAATTACGAGCTTCAGGCCAGTGGGAAAATGCATTGTGGTCCATTGTGGTTGAACATGCGGCGAACACCCGGAAATGTTCGGTGTTCGCGATCCGCTCGAACAGGCTAAGTTCGAGTCGAACCCCGAACCGTCCGAACCCGAACAGCTCATCCCTAGAATTGACAGCGAAATACGGTGCAGTTCGCCGCAGATCATCCCAATTCGGCGACTTTCGATGGCAGTGAAATTGTCCCATAGAGAAGCATTGGTTAATCTATTCAGAGAACACCGAACTGCACCGAAATGTCAGTGATATGTTCTGATTTTCAGTGGTTCAGTTCGACAGGTTTACACAGGCGAATCCCATAGGATTCAATGTAAAAACATATTACCGTTTTTATAAAACAATTTATTCAACTGTTTCTGCTTTCAAGTTTCAAAAAATCCTTTTTATTTATTTGTTTTATTGATTTTTTAGGTATTTTCCTGGATTTTTAGGTGAAGTTCTTGATTCCCATTTTTTTAATGGTGTTTTTTTTTATTCTGTAACAGCCCATTTTTTTTTTTTTATAGGACTTTTTTTTGGTATTTCCATGCATTTTTATTGGTTTAGACACCTTTTATAAAATAGCAGAGTTCTGTTCTTACTTTTTTTTTTAACAGTTTAGCAATGTTCGGCGGCTGATCGGCTTTAGTTTGACGGCATACTGCGGTGAGTTTGGCGGATCACCGGCAGTGCTCGGCAGGCTGATCGGTGGTGTTCGGTGGTCTTCCCACGGATCCCGATTGGCGCACTCCGGGGATCCTGCGGCGAATACTGAACTCACCTCAGGGTCGGTGAACTGAAATCACTGAAGCGCACCGAACGATTGAGCACCGGAATTTCCCTGAATAATCCCCTAATATCTTTAGGAAGATAATTCTATTTTTTTATTGTTCATACTGTAAAAAAAACTTTCCTTTACAGCCGACAAAATCCTCTTTCCTCCAATCGCGTCGGATGACGTCGTGGTCAAGTTGAAAAGTATAAACCTGTACGTTACTGAAACCTTTCACGGACCAATCACGCACATCCCCGCCTCCGTTTTTGGATACAGAAGAGTTAATCTCGAACAACAGAAGTTCCTATTAATACAGATGACATTCGACGAGATCTGAGATTAAGGTTACAATGCCGCTTCATTTCGCGCTATTGCCGACTCAGCGCGATTTGGCTTTCTGGAAGTCGAGGGGAAAAAAAAAGAAAGAAAGCATTCAGGGTTAGAAAGATACAGAGATGAATCTCTCTACCAGCACGAGGGATGACACGGACAACAAATTAAATAGTGCAGGGGCACCTTTACAATCATAACCGCTTTGGCTTCAGGTCACCGCGACTCCGGCATTTGTTTAATATGTCCCAAATTAACAGACAGGGATTGGAAGTAAATAGGTCAAGCCGACAGGCTGATTTTGGCTCATACTGACCCTCGCTGAGCAGAGAGGAGCTCTGAATAATTAGCTTGCTGTGGATGAGACATCTGAAGGTATTTCTTAAAAGGCCTACAGGGCCGTCCTAAATGGGTACAGTATGCTGGCCTTTAAAAGGGTCGGTAAATCACATTTGTTCTATTGCTTCTCAGGTGTCTCTTTCACTCATTTTATACAACACCTGACCCAAAACTGTCACTTACAACTAATTCATTTTGCTTCTATCCATATATGTATCACTTAAGACACTGTAAAAAAAAATTACTACTCACCACCTCGAGTTCAACTACTGTAAAATCCATCCCTATTATTAACCTTTCCCCCCTCTATATTTCCAAAATGATTACTGTAGATACTCGAGTATACCGCTAGATTTTGGTGCCAAAAATTTACCATAAAATTGGAGGGGTTGCGTTATATTCGAGACTTCTGCATCGCATGTAAAAAAAACATGGATCCCAAGTCTCCCAAAAGTTCCGGTAGTCTCGCTAAAGTGAATGCGGGCTCCCTGATGCTTGCAAACACTTCAGGAACTCCCTGATTCGGGAGAGGTGGGATCCATCACGGCCAGAGGGCAAGCTCGGTTTAAGCAATCATTCTCCTCGCTCGCCTCCGTCGGCCATCTAATCGCTAGTAAAGAAGACGGGTGGACGGCGGCGTCATATTTAGTAACAACTGCAATCATTCTAGAGCAGAGCACCCTGGCCTGAGGGGGAGCCTGACTGTGTTGAGAAAACCTGGAAGGATTTTAATTGTTTACCGGCTACAGTATAATTTTGTTCCTCGCGTTATATTCGAGTCTTGAATATTCTCTCATTTCCAGAATAAATCTCTATCCATCGCGCTATACTCGGGACGCGCTATACTCGAGTATCTACGTTAATAACGTGTGATCTCCAAAGGGGTTAATCGGTGCTCTTTCGTTCCCCGCGATTCGTGGAATCAAATTCCCCGACCCTGCGGTGAATTCAGCATTCGCTGCAGTGTCCCCGAAGTGCAGGGAAAAGCTGCCGAAAAACCGTTGAATCAAAAATAAAAACCGAAGCAAAAACCGCTGAAATGATCGGATCCGATCCGAAAAGCTGCCGGAAAATATCGAATCTGATAAGCTGCCGAAAGTGTCTGAAAACACCAACTATCCGCCAAACACAGCGCTGACCAGCCAAGCCGACGAACGGGGTAAAAAATAAAAATAAAAAATGACTGACACGTTTTAAAATTTGAAACGCTGTTTGCAAAAAACTACTGGACGACAATGTCTGGAATTAACATGAATGGCAGATTCATAATATATCATTATTAGATGTACACGTCATGTCCTGCCTGAATATTATAACAAAAAATGCAATAAAATTAGAATTTTCAATAATCTAAAGCGTGTAAACAGTTTTTTTCACATTTTATCATGACATTTGCGGTTATATTTTCTATGTGTTGCGCTTGTTAAAAAAATTAGAAATGGGGACTCATTGAAAATTAAGTGATTTTTAACAAACGCACCCCATAGAAAAATCGTTAGTGAAGCATCATTGAAATGGGAACAATATTGCTGCATTAATAAAACAAAACAAAAAAAAACTGTTTATTTTTTTTAATTATTTTTTTATTTTCATTTTTATTTTTTATTATTTGTTTTTACTTTTTGACATGGTCATGTTTGGTATCATTGGAAAGGCCATGCTCTGGCCATTCCAATGATACCAAACATTAACACCTAGCTGTATCAGGAGATAGGGGGTCCATGGGGCAGCTAGGGATTAACTCCAGAACTGATGTCATTGCGCTATGTGCAATGATGTCAGTCGTCTGGGGGAGATCCCAGAAGCGAGGCCGATATACAAGATGTTGGCCAGCTCTGGGAGGGGACCGTGATACGGCGCCTATTTCTCTGAATAGATTAACCGTTGCTTCTCTAAGGAGAGTTCACTGCTGCTGAAGAGCAACCATATTTCGTTGGCAATTCGCCAATATTTGGCGAATTGGAAGGTTTTAAATAGCTGAATGGCCCTCGAAATTGCACCGTACGGGGAAATTCACTGTTTGGCAATTTTGGGCCAGCTCGGCTCTCTGAATAACCCCTTAAGTCTCCATTCTTTACCACCTACAGTTGTTATCCTCAAAACGTATGTGTCACATGGACAATTAAACAAATTATTGCAGTACATGTGTACAACATACCAAGATATACCAAAAAAAGTAATCCGCACCTTCATTCCAATGTAAAATTTTCAACTGTCCTTGAAAAATGCTTCTGAAAAAAACAACGTGAGGCATCAAATTCAGCATCATCTGAAATAAAGTGTCTTTTTGGATTTGGCACCGTTTTTATTACATCATCATTATTAGACGCATCCACTAGGTGGCACCGTGGTGATATTAACCCCTGACACAGGGGTAACATTTCACCCCTATTTTAATTAATTTTTTTTTATTTTATTTTTACACTTTATTTATTTGAGGGATGTAAGGTCAGACTCTAACTTTTCCAGTGAGATCTCGTTTGTGTCTGTAGTCCTTATGGTTGAGGAGTCCGTCCATCCTCTAAGGGCATTTTGGCAGTATATCTTGCTGGCCCTTGTTTCTGACATCATTATGCCCATGCGTGATAATGCCAGTTCGCTGGAGGGGGCGTCCCTCACGACGTCTGACTTCCATGAAGTTAGAACGCCGTGGGACCTAGGCTGGATCGGCCGTATTTGCCATCTTCAATGCGGGCAAGGCATGATGTGTGGGGAATGTCCTCATGACACGGGGAAACAGGAGGACGTCTCCCACAAGTCGCACGCAGTGACGGGGTTAAACTGTTAGGTTTAAAAAGCATTTTACACTCACCTGCCAAAGTCAAGGCAAACCTCTTTACTTAATGCCAACTCACAGCCAATTGTCTTTTTAAACCCCTTTCCGCCGGGTTGTGCATGGTGGGAGGGTGTTAATGCCGGTGTTGTGTCGGATCTGGTTCCTCGTTGAGAGCTGTTCCAAGCAGCCTTCGGTAAAAATCGGAACTCTGCCTACCCAGGCTCCTGCACTTCTGTCGGTGTACGGGGGCGTGAGTTCGCTCGCGACCCTGTACAGCCCCCTGCACAGTGACAGAAGTGCAGGAGCCTGGGTAGGTGGAGTTCCGATTTTTGCCGAAGGCTGCTTGGAACAGCTCTCAACGAGGAACCAGATCCGACACAACACCGGCAAGGTGTACTAGTATGTTTCGCTCTCCGACGGGCCCCTCCCCTGTCCTGCCTATGCAACAAATTTCAGGCTGTCCCGCGGCAACGAATGACGCCCGCCGCACGCCAGCCAATTCAATTTTGTTGGACATCCTGTACCCTCACCATTCTGATCTCACCAGTCCTCATTGTTTTTTGGGCTGTTAGCTTATGTTAGCTCTTGTTACATTTTGTTGTTTTGGGAGTCGGGATTCCTAGACTGAAGTCTGCATTTCAGAATCCTTGGTATGAAGATAAATTACTCTATTGTCGAAACAATGTAAGATGGTAAGAAGAACCAGCTGGCACGTCTCATGCCTTTTAATGGGAGGTTGATGCAAAGGGCTGTGGAACATGTCTGGCTAATGTGACTGGTGAGGAACAGGATCCTAAAATAATCTAATTCCTTAAATAAACACAGAACTCTCACCCTACGAAGAGCTCATGCAGTGCTGGGATCACAGCAAACATCTGTCATTCCAATGTGTTATAGGTTAATTGTACCCAGCAGCCACCAGTAATAATTCAAGAATAATGAATAGACAGATGATTAACACCAGCAGCCCATGTTCTCCAAGCTGGAGAAGACATCTCATGGAGTTTGGGTTAAGTTGTGCTTCATTTGGACAAAAATAAGTTAATTCCTAAATTAACTCTTGGTTCCCAGACTTAGGCAAAGTATTGTTTGATACATTCTCTGGCATGCATGCCAAAATTTCTATTAGCCCAAATTAGGAGAATTATAAATATATATACTGTATATACACCCTCTATCTTCCCCTCCTAGAATTGATCCCTAGTTTTGCTTATTTTAGGGAGTATAGATAAAGGAGAGAATGGCTTTGTTACATAAATCATACCTAGAAATAAGTTTAAAATGTACAAAATTAAATAATATGCATATTTCAAGACTTTTCAGACGCTTATGGCGAGCAGGTTTAATTAACACAGAATTTTGAGCTCTAACGGAAATGTCAGACACAATGGAACGCTCTGTAACGCGGCTGTCAAACTCCAGCCCCCCCAGATGATTCTGGGCTACAACTCCCATGATTCCCTGTAAATCTGTTACTTTCAAAGAATTCTGGGAATTGTGGGCCGTCATCATCCAGAAGGCCGGAGTCTGATATCCCTGCTTTATAATGAAATGAGAACATGGATTTAGGCCTGAATGAGAATCATATATGAATGGAATTCCAACACTGATGTGTTTAGTGTGTAAGTAGTTTTGAGTGTTCCATCAGTGTAACATTTATCAATCCAAGAAAGACTTCTTTGTAGCTACAGGCAACAACATTTATATTGGAGCTCCATACTTTAGGTTCCATCTGTTTCTCTCGGGTGATCTGCTAATGAGAAGGAGAATACTCCAATCTGAGGTCTCTCCAAGACAGTAAATGGGAGTATGAAGGTTAGCAGAATGCTTAACTTAAAGAGACACTCTGGAGTTAAACCAGAGGAGAAGGGAAGCAGAGGGGTTACACATTAACCCCCTGCACACACTCCTCATGTCGATGTATATTCTTTTTAAACACACTCCATGATGCACAGGAAGTGACATACTGAAGCTTCCTCCCAAGCAGTTTATGTCATATGACCAGCAGGAGGTTGGAAAATCAAGCAGGCATACAGCCAATCCAATGGCTCTCAATGTGAGTGAATTGATAGTCATCGGATGCTGACGAGTCCTGAGAGTCTCAATTTTCAGGAACCTGAGATACGTGCATGCTGAATGCAGTTTCTAGGCGTTGCTTATTCCCCACACTCAGAGGGCTGAATCAATCCTCTGAGACCTTTCCCACAGGGCGGAGAGGGTTGAGGATGCTCACGACACTGTGATCACTCACATTCCATAGTAGTCCAGTGCCTAGAATCTCCCTTTAAACAAGGTTTAACTCTTTCATGCCACCAGGCATGCTATTCTGTACCGGCGGACGGGCTCTCTGGTAACTCTTACTATCTGCCCCCCTTCCCTGTACCTGATCGACATCATTGGCTACAGGGGGCTACTTTAGTTCCACTGCAGCCAATGATGTCGATCGGCCGCAGAGAAGGGAGGCGGGCCGTAAGAGTTGACAGACAGCGTGCTATTCTGCCCCGTGGCGTTCAGGCCCGCCTACCTCCCTGCGGGCCACTGGTGGCAAGGATTTAATAAATAGAAGGATCTCTAAGGAGGAAATAACTAGGAGGTCTGGGAATATTTGTAATCTGTCATGTTGGGTCACTGTTGTGCACTTTTTATATGCGATGATAAAGCTATGCAAGCCTGTATAAGTAAACACTCCCATGCATTGGGCTGCATTACGCTGAATGTCCTACGCGCTCCGGTATTTAAGGAACAGAAAGACAATATATACATGTCGGAATGGTCTCTTGATATTTGTTTGGCTTCCTGGCTGCTGTTCAAATAACATTCATGCGGTCTCGCCGTGTGACGTGCATTATAATATACCGACTCTTCACTCTTCACGCTGTTGCGGAATTATTCTCTTCTGCATAACTCGTTCTGCCAGACTGCCAACACAGCATGCAAAGTCACCAAGTACAGTGGAAAACTATAACAAAACTGAACCAGATATAGCATGGGATGTGCAGCCGCAAGATTCTTTTTAGGATACAGCGCAGTGTAAAGTGATACAAAGCAAAGCAAGATCTACACATATAACCATGCGTAATGTTGATATGTTTTTTGTACATACTGCAAATTTGTGCACTTGAGTGAAAATCCCATGACAGCTTTATCAGGGCTGCCTGAAAAAATCTTGGGGCCCCTTACTGACCCAGTGGTCAGTCCCCCTTTCCCTCAATCTAATTAAAAATAAAAAATAAATCCTCCTATTCGTCTCACTTTATTTTACGGGGAGCGGGCTAAATCCCTGACAGTCCAGCAAGGGGATAAAAAGAGTTCTCTGGTGGGATAACATTCGCCCAATAGCGTATTGAGAGATTTGCAGGGTAATTCAAAGAGAATCGAAAAGTCACCGCACGTTCGGTGACTTTTCGTTCTCTTCAATTTGGGCCAATTCGGCGATCCCATTTCGGCGACCCTGCGGTGTATTCAGCAAGCACCACAGGGCCGTCGTAGCGCAGGGAAAAGCTGCCGCAAACCCGATGAAAGTCACCGCAAAAACCCGGCGAATGTACGCCAAAAACCCGCAAAAACTTCTGGATTAACCCATCGAAGACGCCGGAAAAACCCAAGCAGGAGCCGATCACACGCAACGCAGCCGCCGGAAAAAGCCGACACCGCAGACGAATGCAATGAATAAATTAGGAAAACAGTTTGCATGAATGATTGAAAAGTGAAACGCTGTTTGCAAAGATACTACTAAGCGAAAATGTCTGAAATTTACATATGAGATCCAGGGAATGATAATAAAAAGGGCTGTTACAGAAAAGATAAGTAAAGTTAAAAAAAAAAAAAAAAACGAACTTTTTTAAAAGAAAATAACCGAACCAAACAGGCACCGTATGTGCAGGCAATTCACCAGGATTTGGCGAATTGCCTACTCTCTGGATAGCTGAATGGCCAAGAAAGGTAACCGAATGCTGATTTTCAGCGGTCGGTTCCCTTTCGGCAGCCATTCGGATCTCTTTGAATAACCCTATTGGTGAAGTTTTTATATGTTTTAAGCCTTTTAAATTGTTTTTATATTTTCCGCTGGCATCCAAGTTATTATTCTTGGAAAGTTGGGAGATCAAACACGCAATGAATAGAGCCTGGATACGGCTCAAAATCATGTGAGTGGGATACCTTATCTGTTGAATCGATAATTGGGCGAATGTTATTTGCTTTTCTGAGGATTCCCTTGGGATTTATTGGCAATAAAGTCTTGACCACTGAAAATATCCATAGAGGGAGGCAGAAGGGTGGCCCATAAACGACCTGCAAGCTACTTTCTCTGAGAGCCCAGTTTGGCTCAGCGTAATGTGAGTGAGAGACATATATTCGCTAAATATATGCGTACTGAATATATAGGGTGCGCTATGATATGTTATATATGTTTTTTCTTTTCGGTATACCAAATTGAGGCTGCATTAACATCAATAGTGGCCACAAGGTACATATATCTCCTTGCTATTTGGTGATTTACACAGTATTAATATCCTCGGTGTTTAATGTTAAATTCACATGGATGTATACTAAGATCAGTATACTATTGTTAAAAAAAGGGAGCGCCACGTCTACTTTTTCCTACTTTTCCTGATCTGTCCTGCCTATCCTCTGATTCCTCCCACGGTACTGCAGTTAATTCAGGTGTTCCCAATTATTGATCTAGCACTTCCCTACTAAAGGGCAGAAGACTCCTAATGCAGTGCTTCTGCACTGTCACTGCTTTTCAGTGTTATCCTGCTTTCTGAGAAGCCTGATTGTTTCAATTACTTGTCTACCGGACCTTTGAATTCGACTACATGGACTTTGTATATTCGCTACTGACCTATGACCTCTGGATTTGAACTTGGATTTGTTTGTGGATTTGCCCCTTTTTGGGACTTCGCTTGGGAACCCTCCTTTTGTTTCTTCTAGCTGCATTTTGTTACAAGAACCCTGCACATTGGGCTCGAACCTGCAACCCCGTACACTGGATATAAAAGGCACTTATACAAGCTGCACAGGGTTTGGTAAGGATCAGGCCCCTGAACATTTCATGGGCTGTCACCCCCCCACCACCACCACCACCACCCTCCGATGGCAACGGTGTTTTTTTGGTGTCTTAATTTTTGTTTTGTTGGGGTTTTTTTAACCATAGAAATGGTAGATAAGGTCTGAGTTGAAAACTCCTCGTTTAGTCTCAGTTGATGGTGAGGAAGGAGAACACTGAAAAGAACGAAAGAGCAACTGATGCAGAAAAGAGAGTGACAGGGACAGGGGTTGAACAAAGGTTACTATGGCCTTATGCAAAATTTCAATATGACGCCCTTCTTGTTGTACAAAAAATTGCTTCAAATAATGTCAATAAATATTCAAGTGTCCTCACATTCAGACACTTGAGGGGTTATTCAGAGAGCGCTGAAATGGTCTGTTACAGAAAAAAAAACACTATTAAAAAAAAATAATAATAATCGGGGATAAAATCCTGAAAAATGCCTAAAAAATAAATAAAGAGACTTTTTGCTGCAAATTAAAAGCATAAAAGGTTTAATAGATATTAAATACAAATGGGAATATTTTTTTAAATTGAAACCTATGGGATTTGTCTGATTAAACCTGCCGAATGAAACCACCAAACATCAGGGCATTTCACTGACATTTCTCTGCTGTTTGGTGATCTCTGAATAGGTTAACCATTGCTTCTCTATGGGGATTTCACTGCCGCCGAACAGCACCGTATTTCACTTGCAATTCACCAAAATTGGGGTGAACTGCCAGCTTTCTGAACCGCCACATGGGCACGAAATTGCACCGTACGGGGAAATTCCCTGTTCGGTGCAATTTCGGGGCCTGATCGAGTCTCTCTGAATAACCCCCTTGGTAAAAAAAAGTCGTATATCATGTGAAAACTTAAGCAGAATCTGTTGCTTGCATCAATAAACGGTGCAGCTTCTGCTCTGTCAGATTCTGATTAGGGATGTGCGTTTCGGGTTTCGGAATTTCGGAATTTTCACGAAATTTCCCGATTCGTGTCTTCGGATTCGGCCGAATTTCCGAATCGGATCGGACCTGAAAACCGACAGATCCGAAAAGTTTTCCGAGCCGAAACGAAAAAATTTCGGATTTTTAGAATGGACTTGAAATGTGTCAAATCGAAATTTATTTTTGCTCTATTCATGATTTCGGTTCCATTCGTGATTTCGGTTCCATTTCGGTAATTCTGGACATCATATATTTAACTATTATCGGTTATATCGCTGATTCTGTAAATTTTGTATTTGTAAATGCGTATCACTTGTTTCTTCTGGCATTCGGGTCAGTTTAGCGTTTTTAAATCGTTTTGTTCATTTTTTTTGTTCCTTGGCTTTCATACCATTTTAATATGATTAAATAAAGTTGTGAAATGTATATTCAGTTATTCATAAGAAAAAAAGGATCTTTATTTAATAAAAAAAAACACGATAGAATCGCCAGAATTATCGTATCGACGGAATGAATTATCGGATCTGAAAAACAAACCAAAAATTAATTATAAAAAAATATATAAAGTATAAAAAAAGTAAACCATAGTAGTTTACGTCAAAACGAATAGAGTTAGACACTTTGAAACGAGGAGAACAGACGTTCCGAAAAAAAAGAAAATTTCCGAAATCACGAAAAGTCTATATAAAAAACGGGCAGAGTGACCCGAAAAAACGAAAAATGGTCGATATTCCGAAAAAAAAATGTATACGAAAAACGAGCCGAACCGAACCGAATCGAAACAGAAATCGTCCGAAACGAGCCGAATCGAAAATTGTAAACATCCGAACGAATCGAACTGAATCGAACCGAAAAAAAAAATCGGTGCACAAGTCTAATTCTGATTCATTTTTTTTAGCAGCATTCTGTTCCAACAGAGTCTGCTACTTTTTAGGCCTCAGATTTTTTTTAATCTGTTTTTTAATGGTGGTTTTGCTGATCACGGCTGGACACTATTATTTGTAGCTACCTCACAAACCATTGTTAGACTTTCCTTCATTGGAGGCCGAAGTTCACCATAGTTTGAGCAACAGTGACTTTTACTGTTGTTTGCACTAACGATGACCATTGGTGTGATGTGAAATACTCACTATAGAGCAGGGCTTTCAAACCTTGCCCCCAAGATGTTTCAAAACTACAACTCCCTTGATTCCTTGGCCATCTATTGCATTGAAAGAATTCTGGGAATTGTAGACATCGACATCTGGGGGGTTATGAGTTTGACGGCTCTGCCCCGAGGCAGTTTACGACTTTATACAATGTATCAATAAAGACTTTTAAAGCTAATCAATGCGCTGTAAATCCTTGGAAAGCAAAGGAATTCTTAGGAATTGCGTAGGTCGTTCGGACCAGGAAGACGTGTATCGAAAAGCCTATGCATCTGACACGATGCACGGGACATCTGTCATATGTTTGGTTTTTTTAGATCTGATTTTCAGTTCTCAAAAAAATAAAAAAAGTTTGTGATCAGGTTCTGGAACCAAACCTAGATATCAATATGAAACACATTCTTCACAAGGTGACTTTTAAACATAACAGGGACACAATCATTGAGATCCGTTCTTCTTTTACGATTTCTGAAGGGTCTAGACTCATGAAATTAGTATGTAATCTGAATATCATATGTGTTGTTATAAATAATTCAGTACCCCCAAAACATTAATTCCCTTGAATAATAATAAAAGAAGATTTAATGCTGCTTCTCATAAATTAATGAGGCACCAAAGAGTTAAGTCATTAATCTCTGAGGGTTAATGGGCACCTTTTCAAAGGTTAAGTAGCATTTACATGATTCATAAGTACTTTATCCCCCTTTTTGTGAGAATAGCAAACCCAAATGTCATTTTCATCCTCAGAGTAATGATATTATGTTCCAGTAAGGCTCTCCCCCAGGCTTTCTCTCTGTAATGTATATCTCTGCGCAACATGCGCATAACATATTTATGAGATTTCATAGCTTCTCACAATGTTAATGTTTGGACATATTAACTACAGTATGGAACCATATTAAATTCTACACTTATTCTCAATACCAGTGAAAACAGTAGTTCGCAATGAGCGTTTCGCAAGTTTTATTGCACTCGTAGAGAATCGAGATCAATATAAACACTATAAAGTATATAGGTTATATCGCTTAACGTGAACCAGTATTGCCCAAGTGCAAGTTTCTGCGATATTCCATCAGTGGATAGATATTGTGGTGGTTGTAAAGACAATGTGATTGTGACGAGAGTCACTTTGAACTTGGGGTACATGATCCTAGAGATGCATATGGGAGGTGCAAGCTTGATGTTTTATATTGTTTCCCTGTCCTCTCCTATGTTGAAGTCACCATGTACCAATTCTAGGTGCAGAGTGTTTGTCTCATCTGTGTTATGTATGAATGAATACTGTTATTGTTAATATCGTTATTGTTCATGCTTATCTGTTACTATGTCTGCTATGATTACTGTGTGGGTCTCTGTAGCCCTTTCCAAATCCCCATATCTACAATGTGTTTACATCTATGAAAGGTTTGAGAGGTCTTTGATTGTCGGTCTAGTTTGGCAAACATTGCTCCATTATCAGATACAGTAATTCTGAATCCCCTGTTTATCCTCACAATCTACTATTGTTCTGTTATGATGGAATGTTGCACATGCGTCTTGGTGTTCAGAGTTAATTCCATTATCTGTCCCTGGTCTAATTATGTCCCAGACACCAAGACACCAGGGAGGGATTTCCATTGTAATGCAGCAGTATGCCAGGGAAGGGATTCATGATGTAACACAGCAAGACGCCAATGTGTCATTTGCCATTGGCCACTAGGCCCCTGATTGCACGGTATATATTTAGCCCATTAGAGGCTCAAGTCCTTCTGACTGTTTTAACATCTATGTGAAGCCTCATTTCTGGAATTTCTGGGAAGGCTATCACTGCACTTTCAGTGTGCCCATCCTTAAGTTTCAACTAAGGGCTGGAGAAAGGCACAAAAGATTGCAGGTGAGAGAACGGGGCTCCGGCAAGGGAGCAGCCTTAACAGATGTGACCCAGTCAGGGTAAGGAGATCTCTTACAGTGATATTTCATCCCTTGATGAGATATTGTGGTTTGTTTTCACCCCCATCAGCATCAGGTGCCATCATGTTTTGTCCTATGTGTGCAGTGCTAGCTAGGGATTGTCGTACATTGATGCACTGATTGACCCTCATTGGTGATGTAGGTACATGGAGTGGTGCGCCCAGACTCAGTCTCACCTCTTTGGTTTCTCTGGATAGAGAATTATTAGCATCCATGTGGACGACAGCTCGATCAAGTATTAGTCATAGACTGAGATTCACTAACCATTGAGATTTGAACTAGGATCAAGCAATGAGTTCACGTAAACAGCTCACAACTCATAAATCTCAATATTCACCAAGGTCTGAAGCCTCACAATGGACTCGATTGACTAGAGCTCCCTGCTAGATCTAGAAATGAGCTGTGAGTTCTCATGGGACTCTATCAGCCTTAAAACGTTAAAATCACCAAGGGCTGGATTCCTCAGGGGTCACATCTTTGAAAAAATAACGGAATACAGTAAACCATATGCACAGCTAAAATAAATTTGGTCCGATTTGGAATATTTCAGAATAATTTTTTTTTGATTTCCCAAATATTTGGAAACAGACAATTAGAAGTATCAGACGCTTCCGATATTTTGGACCAGACCGTATCGAAATATCGGAAGGGTATGACACATTCAGCCGTTGTATCAAAATATAAAAAGCTACAGAATGATGCAACAATGTCTCCAGAATGACACACAAAATGATGCACATGAACTGAAAACGTGCAGAGATAATGACATGACGCATATGCTTCTAAAATGACGCACAAAATGAAGCATGTTCTCCAAGAATGATGCACAGAATGAAGCATATGAAGCATATGCTCCAAACATGGGGCACAGAATGGTTCATTTCTCCAAAACTGAGGACAGAATGTGGCATGTGCACAAAAACTTGACGCACATAATGGCGCATAGGCATCAACAAAGCTCTGGAACACTCAGAATTAATCTGAATTCGATTTGGATCTGTCTGATTATAATCAGAATTCTTCAGATCAATTCGGAATGGATTTATCGTAGAGCAATTCGGTTCTGATATCGGCATATCAGAATTCAGATCAATCCAAATCCTCAAATTGCCATTTATTCAGCCAAATTCTGAATTGATTTGAACTGAATCGCACTTGTCTAGAATCCAATTTTTTTTATTCCGATAGATCCCCAAGAGATCTCACAGTCATTCCTAGATCTAGCAGTGAGCTCTAGGGAATCTAGCCAAATGACTACAAATATAATATATGTACTAGCTCTTACAGCTGAGCTTGGGTTAAGGAACACTTCCAGCAGTTTATTAACCCCCGAAGTGAAAATTGCAAAGTTTAACCAACGTGAATACAATTCTAATGCAGAAAAAAATGGCACCTCATTAAAACTGTGGAAGGTGAGGAGTGTATTTCCTGGTCTAAACACTTATTCTTGTAATGACCTACAGTACATTAGTAATTATGTGTTCTTATTGTTTTCACTGCATTACTAGTAAATATTTTATACAAAAAAAGGAGTGATGTGGGATTTAATGGCTTGGCTGCAAAGATACTGTTCATGTCTACTTTCCCCCTGGCCAAATTTTACCAGCCCTCCCTTGAGTACAGGGAACTATGAACATGGGTAAAAGAGAAACCTGTATGGATTTAACCTGGTACAATGAATAAAAAGCATGTATAAAACTGAGGCTGAGATATATCACTTGGATAGCGTCTTCTTATATCTTAATCCTTTGCCCGAGGATGCAATCTTTCCATAAGAACTTCATCATTCAGACGGTTCAGGTATGATGGAGGGTGAAACAATAAAATAGGGTGACATAGAGTTGATTAAAGATGTTTAAATCGTTAACGTAATAATAAAGCTTTGAATTAACAAAATTTTTCTGATGCATATGTGTAAATTTCTAAGAACACAATCTTATTACATCTATAAATAAGTCATCTCCCTCCACTCTCATCTCATCAACAGTTACATGTAGGGTAAAATGGTAATTTTGCTTAAAGCCCGTTTGTTGGAAAATAGGTTAACCCCTTAAGGACACAGGGGTGGCGCCCTTAAGGGGTTTGAATTTGCCGGTGAGGCATACAGGTACGCCTCGCCGACAGGTGCCGTCGCGCGGCACTGATTTTGAGCCCTCCCCGCAGCCAGCGTGCAGTGCGCGTCATTGGCTGCAGGGGACGGCTTGATTTCAGGCCGTCCCTCTGCAGCCAATGACGCGCGCCACGAGGCAGCGTGCGCAGGCTGCAGGGAGGGGACGAGGCGGCCCTATTGAAGACAGCAAGGCGTACCTGTACGCCCCGCGTCTTCAAAGCCCGCCCGCCGCCAGGACGTCATGGAACGTCCTGCGGCGTTAAAGGGTTAATTATTGCTCATTTTTAATTTTTTTTTTTTTTTATCTGTGGTTTTTATTTTATTTATATTTAAATCAATTTTAACATACAGAATATACCATTCCTATGTAAATGGACGTGAATTGGTCTGCCTCTCTGCTTTTCTTTTTTTTTTTTTTTTATTTCAATTTTTTTTATTTTGCAGTAAACCAAGGGCCACAGACTGACGGTCTGATGGCCTCGCAGGGCCAAATAAGATATTCACAAAGAAAACCACAGAAAACATAAAGGGGTGTTCTCATAGGAAGCAACAGGAAACCGAAAATTTAGGGGAGGGGGGGTACAAACAAGGGGGGTGCAGAAACTCGTCAGAAGGGTAGATCCAGCAAAAACAAAAGAGAGCGATATTGTTCGCCGAGGGGGCACCAGGGAAGAAGAGGGAAAAAAAAAAAAAAAAGAGGGGGGGGGGAGGAAGTGGTAGTGCGGGACTGCCAAACATATCATGGCATTCCTGGCTCACCCCGGTAACCTAAAGGGAACCGAGGGCCATGGAAGAGACCACGTGGCCGGGAGACCTGGGGCCAAAAGGGCAGACAGAGCCTAGGTAGCCACCCTAGTGGCTCGCCCAGGCTACCTCCCAATGTCCCACACACACAAAAAAAAAAAAAAAAGGGGGAGGGGGGGGATAGGTGAGTCCCAGTGCTCCAACAGACGAGCAACCTGGAGCCCAAAAAGCCAGCAAGTAGGACCATAAGATCTTACCGGAGAACTTAAAAAGGGGGGGGGGGAAAAATTAATTAAAAGGGTAGGAACACAGAACAAGCATGCACAAAAATCACATCTAGTCCCGAAAATCAAAACATGTCCTCAGGTTGCAACAAAATACAGCAAAAGACCTCAGAACAACAATGGTATCCCAGAATAGGGGGTGGGGGGGGAGATCTCATACATAAGTTTGCCAAAAAAATAGAAAGTCCTCCGCAAAAGAAAAAATAAGTAAAATTAAAATTAGGGGTGGTCTCGGAAAAAACTCTGCTTGTGAGGGGGTGAATGACAGTGGGGGTGAAAAAACACAGCAATGGGGACTGAAAGTGTCTCATCAAATAGCAAAGGGGGTGTCTTCATGGAGGAGATCATTTCTCAGAGAACAGACGAATAAACCTATCAGGGCACAGAAAGGTAACTGGGCAAGGAGGGTCAGAGGACTCCACCTAAAAGATGAAGTCTCTTCACCCCGAGTCCAGCGCAGCCACAGCTGATGAGCCTCCTCCATTCCCGCCCGGCGGCGAATCAGCAGGCATGAGGGGCAAATGAGTGTTCAGAAAAGTACGGGCCTCCTCAGGTCTATGTACATGGGACGTACGATCAGCGTGTAATATCACCAGGGAGCCCGATGGCCCCCATCGATAACGGATACCCCGTTCTCTCATGATAGCCGTCTCCGCACGGAAACGTCGCTGTGCCATCAGCGTGAGAAACGGCAGGTCCCGATAAATGGAAATCCGCATATCCTCACACGTCACCAACGGTGCATTCCCAGCCTCCTGAAGGATCCTCGTGTGAGTGGAGACGTCCCGGACCGTGATAATAACATCTCGGGGGGCTGCAGCGGGAGCTGCAGCTGCCTTACGGATTCTAAAGGCAGAAGTAAGTGGAGCCAGACCGTCTTGGGACAGGTGCAGTAACTTCACCACTACTCTGGTTGCACAGGTCAGAAGGCTCTCATATTTAACGGTCTCGGGGATCCCCCGCAGACGGAGATTACGACGTCTGTGCCGGGCTTCCATAGACATCACCGCCGAAGTCAAGGACAGCACCTGTGACTGTAGCTCTTCCATTGTCGTCGAGTGCTCCCGGTGCCCCTCCTCCAAGACGTGCAGGCGTTTTCCCAAGGTTGCCGAACTCGTAGAGATCGCCGAGATATCAGCCCGCACCTGGGCGAGATCGGAGTGCCATAGTGCCCCAAGGTCCACGTACAACTGACGGAGGTCTTACTTCGTGGAGAGCTGCGCAATCGAGGTCGGAGTGGCTTCCGAGCACATCGGCTGCGGGGTCGGTGAATCCGGGCGCTCCACATTCTGAGCAGCAGGGCGGGTTTGGGACGGGATGCCTAGCGACACTCTGATGTGTGGGAGCCCCGGGGTGGCAGGTTGCTCCGCTGTTTTGCCGCGTTTGCCCATGGTAACGTGCAGGGACAGCCACGAGGTAGGCCGCAATCAAAGATGGCCGCCAGCCGGGAAACAAAGTTTCCTCCGAAAGTCGTCTTGGGGGGGTCGGAAACAGCGCTTGGGCAGCAGGAAACTTAGCTGAACAACTCCGGAGCCAGACCAGGTCACGGGCAGAGAGCCGAGTCTGCAAACTACCAGGTTATAATAAAATCGGCACGGGAGCTCCGCTACCACACGTCCTCTCAGTCTGGCTTCCGGGCACGCCCCCCATTTTTAATTTTTCATGTATTTGTTTCTACTTTACAGAAATATTGCTGGGATGAAAGGTTCTAAACTCTAGATGGCGTCCCTTATCTTTCATAATGTCACAAGGGGTCAGTAATATTAAAGTACGGGCAAAAATGTCCTTTAAGTCAAACCCGGTTAATATGATAATATAATAACATACAGGGTTATTCAGAGAGCGTGAAAAGTAGGAGAATGACTGGAGAATGACTGGAGAATGAAAAATTCTAGGTCAAAATAGCCAAACAAGAAAAATTCTCCCTTTCATCTCACTTTCCAAATCGGCTATTTTGACCTAGAATTTTTCATTCTCCAGTCATTCTCCAGTCATTCTCCAGTCATTCTCCTGCTTTTCACGCCCTCTGAATAACCCTGATAGTCAGATTCTTGCTTATGGGTGTTTGTGGTGATCATAATGAAATTATTAGCAATACGGCATCCAAACAATACCAAAAGAATACAACAATAATATCTGTATGTGTTGTATAATACCTGTATATGGAGATTGCAGTAACACCTTCAGGGTTATTCGAAGAGAATCGAAAAGTCACCGCACCCGACACCGCAGACGAATGGAGTGAAAAAAAAACAAAAGAGCACGCTTGAATGTTTGAATGTGAAACGCTGTTTGCAAAGAAACTACAGAATGAAAATGTCTGAAATTGACATATAAGATCCAATGAATGATAATAAAAAGGGCTGTTACAGAAAACGAAAAAACGATAAAAAAAAAAAGGAAAAAATTTTTTCGCTAAAAAATCCCGAAAAATGCCTAAGAAATCCTAAAAATAATCTAATAATAAAGAAACTTTTTACTGCGGAATATTATCATAAACGGTTTATTAGATATTGTTATAAAACGGGAATATTTTTAACATTGAAGCCTATAGGATTCGCCTGAATAAACCTGTCGAATGAAGCCACCGAATGGCAGGGCATTTTGGCAAACTTTCACTGCTACTTTTTGTTCTCTGAATAGCCGAAGCATTGCTTCTCTATGGGGATTTCACTGCCCTCGAACAGGCACCGAACAGGCACCGTATGTGCAGGCAATTCACCAACATTTGGCGAACTGCCTGCTCTCTGAATAGCCGAATGGCCAGGAAAGGTACCTTTTGCCAGCAATTCGGAGCTCTTTGAATAACCCTGCTTGTATCTGTATTTAACAACTTATTGCAGCAGTAAGTTTGTTGACCTTTTTGTTACAGTGAGGATGGGGGCTGCTCTTTGTAACTTCTTTGCAGTAATACAGTGTGAGAGGAGTGGACTCTTAGAGAATCACATTTCTCCTCGGGAGGCACACTAATTTTGCATTAATAAGGTATGCAAATGGTGTTTTATATATAATTTTTTTTGGTATTTATTGTACGACGATGCAAAATCAATTTTACAGATTTTTGGTTGTGAAAGGGTTAATTGATTAAAATACACATAAATAATTCTGCCAGTAGGGATTAATATGGGATAATCAAAACTATTAGCTTTTTCATTGTTTGTCAGAACTCTAGTAGTCGGTATGTTTTTTTTTTATAAGTTTCTTCTATTCCTGCAATACCTCCACATTTGATGGTTGGATTGTCCATATAGCAAATTATTGATTAAATATGGAACAAAAGGGATCTGCTGTTGAGTTATATTTCACTGGAGTATAATTTCACTCTTTTACACTAAAAATCACATGTGCATTTTGGAGGAAATTAGGGCTTTCAATATGAAATTTGAAACCAATAATTTAAAGCAATTTTTAGATACTAATTTGAAGAAAACTATAGTTATCTTTTTTTTTATGGAATACAATTATAGGGTGAATGCTTTGATTGAAGACCGTGGACCACAGACCTGGTATAACATAAGCACATCAGTTGAACCAATGGAACTATATATAAACTCGATTGTATATTTGACCTTTAGAAAACTGTGACAGAATGTCTTGCATTCCATGTATTGCTAATGAGGGTAGGAGAGGCAATATGATCATTTTTCTCCTCTTTGTTGAAGGAACCTATGGCTCCCAGTAAGGTTCTGATTAAGCTGAAAATGATTAGGCATGACCTGTGACACACTGACACGGAGAGATTCTCTACTTCACTTTTTCAATCGATTTTTTCTCAAATCTAATTTATTATTATTTTCTCCGTCTATTTCTATTTTGTCCTTTTGCAGGGTGTATTGTATGTCTTTCAAACATAGATTTATACATAAATGCTATACTCGAACCCATGCTTCCTGTCATGCTTTTATGATATATTGACACATTCTCTAGATGGCACAGATTTGAGTATAAAGATTGTCTTTCTTCTTTCTTTCCCCATCCCTCTTTCCCTAGTTTTTTTTCCTTTTTTGTCTTACTTTCTCTATATCTCTCCCTTCCTTTCATCCTTTCCTTTCATCCTTCCTTCCTATCTCCCTTTTTCCATTACGTTCTCTACCTCTCTCCATTCCTTTTATCCTTCCTTCCTCTCTCCCTCTTTCCATTACTTTTTCTATCTCTCTCTACCTTCCTTTCGTCCTTCCTTCCTCTCTCCCTCTTTCCATTACTTTCTTTATATCTCTCCCTTCCTTTCATCCTTTCCTTTCATCCTTCCTTCCTATCTCCCTTTTTCCATTACTTTCTCTACCTCTCTCCATTCCTTTTATCCTTCCTTCCTCTCTCCCTCTTTCCATTACTTTCTCTTTCTCTATCTCTCTCTACCTTCCTTTCGGCCTTCCTTCCTCTCTCCCTCTTTCCATTACTTTCTCTATATCTCTCCCTTCCTTTCATCCTTCCTTCCTCTCTCCCTCTTTCCATTACTTTCTCTATCTCTCTCTCCCTTCATTTTATCCTTCATTCCTCTCTCCCATGTTCTTTATCTCTGATGCTTTTCTGTGTTTTTCCTTCCTCTCAACTTCTCTCTTAACTTCTCTCTCTTCCTATCTCTCTCTACTCCAATCCCTTCCTTCCTGTCTACCTAATCCGTCTCCTTTCTTTCACTCTACCTCACTCCCTTTCTTTCTTCCTTTCTCTACCCATTTCTCCCCTCCAGGCTGTCTTCCTTCCTACCTTCCTTCCTCTCTATCTCACTCCCTTCTTCCTTGCTTCCTTTCTCTCTTGCTCTCTGTCTCTCATTTCCTTCATTCCTTCCACTGACCTTCCCCCTCATCTATTCCTTCCTCTTTTTCTCACGTCCTTCCCCTTTTCTTCCATTCCTCCCTTCCTTATCCTTTAACCTAAGAAGGGACATTAAAAAACTGAAATGTGACTAGTGATTGACTTTGGGTAAAGGTACCAAGATGACAAACTCCAACCAGAAAACATGAAGAAACAGCGATGTAGATTATTGTAAAGGGCCTTTATTCATTCTTTGACACAATTTAACCCATGATGGTTCCTGGTCTGGTGGACCAAAACATTCTATTAGACAGTTCATTACTCTAGTCTAGATGAAATATGGCCTAGTATCCACGATGGACCTCTCAGTCCTGTACCATAGATGGGCTAAAAAGAGACTCCTTTTCTTAGTTTGAATCCAAATAGAAAAGGTATAATTATATGGAGTCTTCCAACTGAAATCCATGTAGACATTTTACTGGAGAAGACTAGATGCTGGTATTCCGGAAAGAGGAACCAGTAAATGGTACTACTACAGATATGGTCCAGTTTATGGTGCTATTATACCATGACATCCACATTTCTCAGTTGTATAAAGTCGTGAAACCTGAATTTTGACATTTTTTATCATATTGTCAATGAGAACTGAGCTGAGAGATCAAAATAGAGGTAACAGCTCTATAGATCAGGAGGAAACATTGACAAAACCCATATGGGGTATAAGCTTTGGATGGACACATATGATGATAACCAGACCTCAGATGGAATAGAAGCCTGGATGCAAAACTTGTTAACCAGCATCTTGTGGTAGGGGAGGATGGAAAACTTTCAATTTTTCAGTAATCGGTTGAAATCTCCTGTTCGAGTAAACATTTTAAATTTTGTATCAGGTATTGAAGCACATTCATGCCAAGAGCAGAGCTGATAAAGCGTAAGATCTATGTTCCCTTCCTGTGGCAGCAACGCGGACATATTTAATCTGTGGACTCATAAGATCTCTTGGCTTCTAGCAGGATATTTTTTTCTCTCTCCACAATTCTCCTGTGTCCTGCCGCCGTCCAATCCATTATACAATCTTACGGCCTACTTTAAAATTAATATTCCATCACACTCTGCAAATATTCTATCTTTGTTACAACTCAATTCCATTTTTCAGTCCGTGAAATATGTATAACTAAATTGTCACTGCAATGAGTCTTTTGGTATTAATTTAAACTTTCACCCTTAAATAGAATGAAGAATGTTCCCAGGAACTAAAAAAGATTTTATAATATATATTTTTTTGTGTGCGATTACACCTAGAATATGTATGTTGTACTGGAATTCCCAGTGAGCTCGAAATGTTATCTTGTTCTTCTCAAACACAGCATGATTCATAAACTATTGCATAGCTAATTTCTTTTCTGACATTCAATGAAGTGAAGAATTAATGGGACAAGCAGCATTAAAGTGGCGTTCTACTAATTCTATCCACCTACCCACTTTACAGCTATACAGTACTTAGGATGTGAGGAGTGCTACTGAGTCACCTACTGCTACCCCTGATCTGGAGAAAATGCTGGGCGAAGTGGAGAAGTTTCCTCCAGCCCACCCAGGGTCACCAGCATCCGAGATTTTTGAATTTCCCGGCTTCCAATAACCAGATCGGTCACTAGTAATGTCACAAACAACGTGCTGACCTCACCCTCTGAGACCAATCGCATTCGCGAGCCGTCCCAGAGAGGCAGCCGATGGATCGGATCTTCACATGTGGGCAGCTCTGAACCATTATGTCCGCAAGCGCTACAGAACCTGAATACTTAAAGTGCGCAAGTCCCTTAGTGCTGCACAATTTTCTGTTCTTATGCTACGCAAGTAACGTAGTAGCACAAATTGCGTTGAAAAGGTCTCATGGACTTTCCGGTTTGGTAGTCCCTGAGTCGAAGAGGAGGAGCTGTGCCTGGCGAGGGAGGACAAGTGAGTAAAAATCACCCAAAAAAAATAAAAAAAAATAATAACTGGGCAGATTAATCTGCCTGGCGGTATTCCCAAGTGTGACTCGGGGTTAAATTTCGCTACCGCGATCGGTAACCCTGAGCCACACTCGGGCTGGATGCATACTCACCGCATCCTTCGCTCCCTCGCTGTCTCCGCAGTCACTGCAGTGTGAACGCGTCAGCCAGCGACTTTGCTTCCTGGTTCCCTTCCCTGTGAGTCACACGATACAGGGGGGCTGGACCAGGCAGCAAATTCAAAAATGAAATCACGCATATGCGTGATGACGTCAGATAGCCGGGGAACCCCTAGCTGCCCGGAATCACCTGGTGGAGATAGGGGGTTCATTTGAACCCTGATATCTCCAGAACCGTTAGCTAGGGGGTCATGGAGGGTGTCAATCGAAAGGCCTGAGCATGGCCTTTCGAATGATACCCAACATGACCAGGTATAAAGTAAAAAAATAAAAATAAAAAAACATGTATTTTTGTTTGTGTGTTATTTTTATTAATGCAGCAATATTGTTCACATTTCAATTATAATGTGAACAATGATGCTGCACTAATGACTTTTTTCTATGGTGTGCGTTTTCAAAAAATCACATAATTCTCCCCAAAAAAATTAATAAGTCCCCATTTCAAAATTTTTTACAAGCGCACCCCATAGAAAATATAACCGCAAATGTTTATGTGATAAAAGGTGAAAAAAAAACACTTTACACGCTGCAGATAATTAAAAATTCAAGTTTTATTGCATTTTCTGTTATAATATACAGGCAGAACATGACGTATACATATAAAAATGATATATTATGAATCTGCCGAGTCTGCCGGAAAGAACGATATATAATATGTCTGGGTCGTATAATATAATGTGGCTTCAAATCGCGTTTAAACATGATGAGCGAAAGCGGTAAAAATTAGCTCAGCACACAGTGGTGAAATGCCTCAGCAGTGAAAGGGTTAAAGGAACAGTGAGTTTTCCATAAAATAATATATAATAATAATAAATATCGTGCCTAGGAGGTCCCCATAACCTGCCCGTGAAGTGGCGGATTTGTAGGATGTATGGAAACATCGCCATCAGAGACCCACACATGACACCTGGCTAGGGATGAGCTGTTCGGGTTCGGACGGTTCGGAGTTCGACCCGAACTTTGGCAGGTCGAAAGTTTGCGAATTTCAAACTTTTTGAGTCTTTCGGTTCGAGTTCGAATTTTTTTTTTTTTTTTAAAAAGTATAGAAAATGCTTAAAAAAATACTAAAAAATCTAGAAATAAAGAGACTCTTTACTGCAGAATATTATAAGCAACGGTTTATTAGATATTGAATTAAAAACTAATGTGTACGTGGAAAGATTATCAACTCTAAATGACCTCTGTTCACAAACGGGCATAACACCAGGTGTTTTTAGTCTGGTAATCAATTTGATACATTGTACACCATACTGAGGGTGGGGTGGTGTCTGCTTCTGATTGAGATTTGAGAATTAATTTCCCTAAAACATCCTAATATGCTGCATTTAACCCTTTCGCTGCTGAGGCATTTCACACCTCTGTGCTGAGGTCATTTTTACCGCTTTCGCTCATCATGATTAACCGCGTTTTGTAGCCATATTTTGATATATGACCCAGACATATTATATATCGTTCTTTCTGGCAGACTTGGCAGATTCATAATATGTCATTATTATATGTATACGTTATGTCATGTCTGTATATTATAACAAAATTGCAATAAAATTTGAATTTTCAATAATTTTTTATGTGTAAAGTGTTTTTTTTCACATTTTAACATGCGATCGTTTGCGGTTATATTTTGTATGGGGTGCGCTTGTTAAAAAAATTAGAAATGGGGTCTCGTTACATTTTGTTTTGGGGAAAATTTTGCTTTTTTTAACAAACGCATCGCATACAAAAATCGTTAGTGCAGCATTATTGTTCACATTATAATTGAAATGGGAACAATATTGCTGCATTAACAAAACAAACCCAAAAAGAACTTGTTTATTTTTTTTTAGATTTTTTTTTAAAAATATTTTTATTTATTTTTTATTTATTTTTATTATTTTTTAAAAACATTTTTCATGCTCATGTTTGGTATCCTTGAAAAGGCCATGCTTTGGCCGATCGAACGATATCAAACATTAACCCCTAGCTGCCACGGATCGGGAGATAGGGGGTTCATTGGAACCCCCTATCTCCACCATTGGTGGCAGCTAGGGGTTAACTCCAGGACTGGCGTCATCGTGCTATGCACGATGACGCCAGTCCTCAGGGGGAGTTCCTGGAGGCTTGGCCGACATCCAAAATGTCAGCCAGCTCCAGGAGAGGATCACAATGCGGCGCTTTTCAGCGCCGATTCGTGATCCGGCTCCCCAGGGGTTAATCACAGCCACCGTTTGGAAGGGCAGGCTGTGCCCTTCCAAACGGTGCCTGGATTAACCCTCTGCCCCCGGCGATCGGGAGGGAGAGAGGTCTGAAGGACCTCCCCACTCCCTTTCAGGCGCTTCCTCCTCACATGCGGGGGGGCGCCTGAATTAGATGTCATCGCGCCTCCGCGATGACATCTAATTGCTCCGCCGGGGTCCCGGAGTGCTGGGCTGACATCTAAGATGTCAGCCCGCCCCGGGGGGCGCAGCAATCCACCGGAATCCGGCGGATTGCTGACTCCTGTGCATGGACGCGCTCAGCGCGTCCATAGCACAGGAGAACCACTTGGCTGGACGCGCTCAGCGCGTCCATAGCAGACAAGTGGTTAACTTGTGTTTGAAAAAAATTCAAAATAACATCTAAGGCTAGGGTCAGATGAGCGCATTTTGTACGGACTTTGACTGATGTAGCAGGGAAAATAAATTAAAATGAAAAAACATTCTGTCCGTCAAAAATGCTGGACGTATAAATGCAGTCCATCTGACTTCGTTTCATCACTCACATACAAAGCTACAAGGACGTTGCGGACGTGGCGCATTCCGCACGTCCGTTCTAGCAGTATTACGTTCTTGCCTAACCTGCGTCCGTTTGCTGCGTCCGCCATGCATCCGCTCTTCCGTGCGGACGTGCTTCGTGTGTGGGGCTCCATTGGTCAGAATTCTGGACGTCTATGGACGTGATAACTGCGAATATGGACGTGATAACTGCGCTCGTCTGACCCCAGCCTTAAGCAATGTTATTTTTCACCTCGGGATTAAACATTCACAGGGTTATTCAGAGAGCGGTGAAAAGCAGGAGAATAACTGGAGAAGTGAAAATTCTAGGTCAAAACTAACTCACTTTCCAAATTGGCTATTTGGTCTAGATTGTTCTCTTCTCCTGCCAGTTCTCCTGGCTTTCACCTCTCTCTCAGGGTTGTTCAGAGAAAGGTGAAAACCAGGAGAATGGCAGGAAAAGAGAACAATCTGGACCAAATAGCCGATTTGGAAAGTGAGATAAGGCTAGGGTCAGACTAATGCATTTTTCACAGCGACCGTTAAAATGTGCATCCGAACGCATTGCCTTATTTTTTAAGGAATGTGCGAAAACGGTCATACGATGCGCATTTTCGTGCGTGATTTTTTACGGATCCAAACCAGGAAACTTTGGGTGTCTGGACGTTATGTTGGCCGGACATGAGCAGGGTCTGACGTCTCCAAATCACGCACATACGCCGCTAGTGGACGCAGCACACTCTGTACGTCCATACTAGCGGTTCTGCGTTCTCGAAAAAATGCATTCATTTTCCACTTGCGTTGCGCAGCCGGACTTTCGTGTGACGTACTTCGTATATTGGCTATCATTGCCCGTCATTTGCTGCTAGTGCGGCCGTGATTAAGTGCGCCTAAACGCATGTTAAAAATTCGCTAGTCTGACCCTAGCCTAAATGGGAGACTTTTTCTGGTTTGGCTATTTTGACCTAGAATTTTCCATTCTCCAGTCATTCTCCTGCTCTACACCGCTCTCTGAATAACCTTGACAGGGTTATTCAGAGAAAGGTGAAACTCAGGAGAATGACTGAAGAGAAAATTCTAGGTCAAAATAGCCAAACCGGGGGGGCGTGGCCGGCTGCCGAAGGGAGCAGACGTGTATCTGTGGAGCTCCACATGTCTGCTGCTCTTGAGGCCCATCTGTAACCTGTTTAGCTGAGTATTTTGCTGATTTAGGGACTCAGGCTAGCTGGCCATCGGACCTGAGATGTCCGGAGGCCGTTCTGTCCCCCCCTCCGGACCAGAGACACTCGTCAAAGCCAGCGGAGTGGAGAAGACACGAGGAGCTGGCGGCCATCTTGCGGCCTTCGTCCTGACCCCTGCGGCCTCTCTGCTTGAAGCGACTGACGGGCCGGCGTATGAGCGGCAGGCTGAACCGACTTCCCCCATGAAAAATACAGTCACCTTCCTAGCCGGCCTGGAGGCTTGCTTGCTGCTCCTGGATGGAGAGGACCTGGACGGTCCGCTCACCAGGGGAATGTGGCGACGGATGACGCTTGCCTTGCGCCACGGCCGAGAGGTGGCGAGTCGGGGTTCGATGAGGGATGGAGCTGCATCGCCTGGACACTCTGCTGAGGCCTATATTAAGGATGCTGCGGGGAGCCTGGATGTGGCTGCTGAGAGAGGTGACGAGCCTGTGACGCTAGACGGATGCATCGTTTTATCGGACTCTGGCGGTCTGGGGAACGTGAGAGGTTCCTCGAGGACCTGGAGGCCGCCGGTCCCTGCGATCGGCGCTATGTTGGAGACCCGGGAGTTCAGACTGCCAGCACGCATTACACCGGGGGGGGTTCCGGTGCGACCTGGAGGCCGAGATCGTGACTTGGAGGGAGTTGAGGGCCCCTCTTTGTCGAAAGTTTTGGCGAAAACGCTTCGGGGTTCCCTGGATTACACCCCCCGGTGGTCGGAGTCTCTCACCCAGGTGGCCGAGGTGGGGGCTTTCTGGGTGTCCCGAGACATGAAGCAGCTGTGGACTGTGATTCCGGATGTAGGGCCAGCTTGGACGCCGCGAACCGGCCGCCCGTGCGATGATCTGCCTGCTGCTCGAGCTGTCCTGTTCAGAGATACGGGTTGAACTGTCTTGTTGTATCTCGATTGTTGACCCGTTTGCTGATCTGGCCTTACTGTTTGACACTTGACGACTCTTTTTTATATTTTGCTGTCATGCCCTTTCTCATTTTGTTATACTTTATATTTTTTCTGCTGAGTTCTATAAAGATGTGCCCCCCCCTTTTTTTTTTTTTTCCATATATATATATATATATATATTATATATATATATATATTCATATTATTTTTCCCGGCATCTACGGGATATCTCGGGAGGTGCTGCAGCGGCCTGGTGCCCAGACGGCCCCCGAGTGCCCGGGTCTGGTGCCATTATACCCCCTGGCCTCACCCACGGTTTGTCACCGTGTGGGAACTCACCAGGGCAGGCACAATTTTGGCCTTTGCCATTTTCCATCTCCAACCCTACCCCCTCATCTTTCTGTTTGTTAAACACAGCAGTGCTTTTATGCAGTTGATTCTTATGCATACCTTTTTCTTTCTACTGCTGACTTATTTAATTAGTGTTTTCCACTAAATGTATGCAGTTCCCCCTTCCCCCTGAGTTACGCTTTATTTTATGCTATCTCCCCCTCCTTCGTTTTTTTTTATTTTTCTTACAAGCGTTACGTTTGCAGACTTGCTTATGCGCCGATGAGACCCCCCCCTATTAGGGGATGTTTAATGTTGTTTTATGACTACCGATAGAAGACTTCTTTATTTGCTCTACACTGATGTGTTCTTTATGACGACAATTCTAGGCTCTGCGTGGCCCTTTATTTCTTTATAGCATGATTGTTAAGCTGCCTTATTCCAAAATAAAAATTTTGAATTAAAAAAAAAAAAAAATAGCCAAACCAGAAAAATTCTCCCATTTTTCTCACTTTCCAAATCGGCTATTTGGTCTAGAATTTTCCATTCTCCAGTCATTCTCCTGCTTTTCACCACCAAAAAATCAGTAAACTTTTTCTGCGTGTCTGAAAATGTCTCCTCTTTTCACACAGACTGCCGCCCCAAGCAGTTGTTTATGGATAGATTAAAGGAAAAGCATTTACCGTCATTTGAAATATCATGTTTTGGTTTTTACATATTTCTATACATCCTAGAAATCCGCCACTTCACGGGCAGGTTATGGGGACCTCCTGGGCACGATATTTGAAGGAATTTTTCGTTTTTATTTTTAACCCTTATTTCATGGAAAACTCACTGTCCCTTTAAAAACTTTTTTTTTTTAACTTTTTGTCCTTGTTTCCTGTCCCCCAGGGCACTACCCAGACCCCCATACACTTTTTATGGCAAATATCTAACATATATGCCCTCTTGGAGGGCACTCTAAAAACCGAATTTTCAGCCCCATTGACTTGTATGGGGTCCGAGTTCGGGTTCGGGTTCGGACCAGAACATTTGGAAAGTTCGGGTTCGGCTTCGAACCGAACTCGGGGAGTGTTCGGCTCATTCCTACACCTGGCACTCCCAGTCTGCATACAATGTATCAAATTCATGAGACCGGACTAAATAGAAGCACATGTTATTTCCAAACACTAATTAAACACCTGTTGTTTACGCCGTTTGAGAGCACAAGTCATTTAGAGGTGAGAATCTTTGCACCGAGACACTAGTTTTTAATTCAATATCTAATAAACCATTGCTTATAATATTCTGCAGGATAGAGTCTCTTTATTTCTAGATTTTTTAGTATTTTTTATACTTTTTTCAAAATTGATTTTTTTTTCGAACTCGAACCGAACACGCCAAAAAGATCGAAGTTCGCGAACTTGCGAACAGCCAAAGTTCGAATCGAACTCCGAACTGATCGAACCGAACAGCTCATCCCTACTAACATCTTATAATATAAACCAAAAATTGATCAGAGTTAGAGTGGTCAAGGAATAACCAAGGACTGGTACACGGGGGTAACAACGGAGACTGAAAAATCAACCAAGTAGTGAATCGCCAGGAGACACTCAGCACTGAGGGAAGCAAACTCCACAACAGGGCGATGAGCCGGATCGCGCTGTCTGTAATTAAATCTGGCGGGCACGCATCATCATGCCGCTCCCCAGCTCCTTACCAGCCCTGTGAGTTCTGGAAGCCGGCACAACTCCTGGCACCTGGCTTGTCGATGGCGCCGCCAGGTGCCAGGGCCCCCTCTGAGCCCCAGACGTGACAGATACACTCATACACACCACACATTACTGGGAGTTTTATTGCTGTGGAACTGTGTTATGTCCTTTGTTTGTTTTGGAAGGGGGCAAAAAGCTGTTACGGGTTGAGGAAGTTTATGTGGGGGTCCCATTGTGAGGTTCAGTAAGGGGTACCATCATTTCTGATGGCTGCCGTGTATGCATCTGGTACACAGGTCAGTGAACCCAAATATTGGGCCTTTGGTGCCAGCTAGTGCCTTCACACTGTAACCCCTCTGAGGTATTGTGGAAGAGTGCAGGGTTGGACCCTGCGGTCAAATATTGAAATGATATGCACCTGTCACATTCAAGTGCAGAAAAAGTCTGTCTTAGTCGGTGGTGCACGACACCGAGAATCTAACAGGGTTATTCAAAGAGATTTGAATATTGTCCGAAAGGTAACCAAACACTGAAATTCAGCATACGGTTACCTTTCCTGACCATTCGGCTATTCAGAGAGCAGGCAGTTTGCCAAATGTTGGCTAATTGCCTGCACATACGGTGCCTGATCGGTGCATGTTCAAGGGCAGTGAAATCCCCATAGAGAAGCAATGCTTCGTCTATCCAGAGAACACAAACCAGCAGTGAAACGTTGCCGAATTGCCCTCCTGTTGGGTGGTTTCATTCGGCAGGTTTATTCAGGAGAATCCCATAGGCTTCGATGTTAAAAATATTCCTGTTTTAATATAATATCTAATAAACCGTTGATTATAATATTCTGCAGTAAAAAGTATCTTTATTTTTAGATTTTTTAGGATCTTTTAAGCATTTTTTGGAATCTTTTTGAAACCTTTTTTTTCTCAAACTTTCCGCGAACGTCCTGAAAAGTTAGAAGTTCGCAAACTTTCGAACAGCCGATGTTCGAATCGAACTTCAAACCGATTTGAATGGGCAGCCCATCCCTATATGTGACAATGCTTTTGTATTAACACCTGCATTGCTGTGTGGTTTTACCATGTACCAACATCTGGCTAATTCTGCTCCCGGTCGCGTATTAACTCCTGCATTACCGTGTTGCGCTTCCTTGTACTGATCTTTGGCTATCATTGACTGGTGTGTTTTTTCCCTGTCTGACATTTGTCTATTTTTCATCCTATTTTTTAGATCCAGTCACTCTAAGGACCGGTCTATCAGACTAGGGACTTTTACTAGTTTGGCTGAGTGTCTAGGTGCTGGGTCTCCTCGATATATTGACATGTCGTCAGCATATAAAGTATATTTCTGTCAACTATGAAATAATCAAGGCGTGCAATCTTCTTTATTTTCTTTAGTTTCTTGTTAGTCTAGTATTGTGTATTTGTAAATTACAAGAAAGACAAAGTTACCATATACATGACCAATACATTAGATATAACCTCTAGCATGCTGCAAATCCTGATATAATGTATCATATGTTCCTTGTACAGACCCATCAAACCCAACCATGTCAATTGGAAAAAGCTTTTAAAGCTGCTATCAGGATTATTCAAAGAGCAACTGAATTGCTGGCGAAAGCTAACCAAACGCTGAAATTCAGCGTTCGGTTACCTTTCCTGGAGATTCGGCTATCCAGAGAGCAGGCAGTTCGCCAAATGCTGGCGAATTGCCTGCACATACGGTGCCTGTTCGGTGCCTGTTCGAGGGCAGTGAAATCCCCATAGTTTCGTCTAGTCAGAGAACAAAAACCAGCAGTGAAAAGTTGCCGAAATGCCCTGCCATTCGGTTGCTTCATTCGACAGGTTTATTCAAGCGAATCCCATAGGCTTCAATGTTAAAAATATTCCCGTTTTAATGCAATATCTAATAAACCGTTCATTATAATATTCTGCAGTAAAATATCTCTTTATTTATAGATTTTTTAAGATCTTTTAAGCATTTTTCGGGATTTGTTTGCAAAAAATCATTTTCGTTTTCTTTTTTTCTTTTTTTTTTAAAGTTTTTTATTTTTTCTGTAACAGCCCTTTTATTATCATTCATTGTATCTTATATGTAAATTTCAGACATTTTCACTCAGTAGTTTCTTTGCAAACAGCGTTTCACTTTTCAAACATTCAAGCGTACTGGTTTTTGTTTTCACTCCATTCGTCTGTGGTGTCGGGATTTTTCCGGCGGCTGCTCTGTGCTCTGATCGGCTCCTGCTTGGATTTCTCTGGCGTGTTCGGCGAGGTTAATCCAGATGTTTTTGCGGGTTTCGGTGTGCATTCGCCTGCATTTTGCTGTGAGTCTTCGGCAGGTTTTCGGCGGCTCTTCCCTCACCCTGCACTACGAAGGCCCTGTGGTGCTTGCTGAATACATCGCAGGGTCGCCAAAATGGGATCGCCAAATCGCACCAAATTGAAGAGAACGAAAAGTCACCGAACGTGCGGTGACTTTTCGATTCTCTTTGAATAACCCTGTATATGTTGCATTGCGGAAATGAACGCGTATGACTTCTAAAGAACCATCATTCACAGAATGTATTTCTATGTGCAAATCACCTTTCACTTACAGTGTTTCAATACACACAGGGTTATTCAAAGAGCACCGAAATTCAACTCTGTTCGAATCGGGGGTTTTGTGGTGGCTTTTCCCTGCACTTCAGGGACCCTGCGGCGAATGCTGAATTAACTGCAAGGTCGGGGAATTTGACCCCCCAAAGTGCGAGGAATGAAACAACATTTGACAATTCCGGTGGAATTTCGGTGCTCTTTGAATAAACCAGTTGAAAAACCAAGGTTGAGATCATGGTGATGGATACAAGGGGAGCTTTGGCACTCTAGGGCAACAGGTGCTAATAATTAACTCTTCATTTTATCCTATTTATTGCTTATAGGGTCTATTTAACACCAAGAAATCCATTAAATCATATCATATATATCAATGAAAGGTATAGCGATAAATTATTTAAGATGCGCCATCGTCACCTATCGTACCGCCTTGGCCCACCAGATTAATTCACCCATCGCGCGTTGGATGCAAATGTATTTTATGTACAGCGGATAGTGATGGTACAAGAAGAGTGTCAGCCTAAATGTTTGTTGATTGCTGCCTTTGGGGATGTAGTAGATTAAAGGGTTTCCATTGTCATCCAGGTTTGACTTCCATCGCTGGGTTACAATGTTACCGAACGCAAATTAATCGTATAAGAGGAATTGATATGCATAAGTCGTGCAGATCATCGTATAACATGAGTAATGGATGATAACAACATTTTTGAAGTTTTTTTCCCCTTCCTTATAAGTACGCATGCATTATTCATTACCAGCCTTTTTAATAATTTATTGAAAGCAGATATTATCTTTAATGCTGTGATATTGTTATCTAAAATTTAAATTGTTAACAGGCAGAATTTCTCCGGTCCTTGTAATTGTTTTACCATGTATATCTATGTACATCCACTGTAAAACGTTCGATTCTCTCACTTTTCTATACTCTATACTGATTATATTTGGTTTCTGGACCAATGGCATCCAAAATAATAAAAAAAAAAAATCTTGAAAAGTACTTGTCATATTTCGGAGCCATTGGGCTATTCAAAAAGCTGGCAATTCGCCAAATATTGGCGAATTGCCAGCGAAATGGGAGTGATCTTCGACGGCAGTAAAATCCCAATAGAGAAGCATTGGTTAATCTATACAGAGAACACCGAACAGCAGAAAAATGTCAGTGAAAGTGCTTTTCGGTGGTTTAAGGCTAGGGTCAGACTGAGGCAGTGCGAACGCGCGTGCAGCCGCACTTAATCACGGCCGCACTAGCAGCAGATGCCGGGCAATGACGGCCAATATACGAAGTACGGTCGCACAAAAGTCCGGCTGCGCAACGCAAGGGGAAAACGAACGCATTTTTTCGAGAACGTTAAACCACTAGTACTGACGTACAGAGTGCGCTGCGTCCGCTAGAGGCGTGTGTGCGTGAATTGGAGACATCAGACGCTGCTAATGTCCGGCCAACATAACGTCCAGACGCAAAAAGTGTTTTATTGATGATCCGTACAAAATCACGGACGAAAATGCGCATCGTATGACCGCTATCGCGTATTCTGTGAAAAAATGCGTCCATTCGTTCGAACGCACTTTTTCACAGACAACATAAAAATGCGTTCGTCTGACCCTAGCCTCATTCGGCAGTTTTAATCAGACAAATCCCATAGGTTTCAATTTATAAAATATTCCCATTTGTATTTAATATCTATTAAACCTTTTATGCTTTTAATTTGCAGCAAAAAGTCTCTTTATTTTTTTTTAGGATTTTTTTAGGCATTTTTCACGATTTTTTCGTCAGGTTTAATCAGGTGAATCCCATAGGTTTCAATGTAAAAAAAATATTCCAGTTTTTATCCAACATCTAATAAACCGTTTATTTTTTTTAATTTGTAGCAAGAAGTCTCTGTATTTATTTATTTTTTTAAAAGTTTTTTTAGGCATTTTTCGGCATTTTTTTTTTCCGGCAATTTTTTTTCAGTATTTTTTAAATAGTTTTTTTTTTCTGTAACAGACCCTTTTTATTATTATTATTCATAGGACCTTATATTATTAATTCCAGGCATTTTCGTGCAGTAGTTTTTTTGCAAACAGCTTTTCAAAGTCCCTTTTTTTCCCCCCTGTTCGTCAGCTTCTTAGCGTTTTCCGGCAGCTGGTCGGTGTGGTGTTCGTCAGATTGTCGGCTTTATGCGGAAACGTCCGGCGGGTTTGCGGCCAAAAGTCGGGTGCGTTTGGTGGCTTTTTGGCGGCTTATATCAGAACGGATCCAATGTTTTCCAGCGGGTTTGCTGTGACTTATTGGATCGTATCCGATATTTTCGACAGTTTTGTGGTGGTTTTCTTTTATGATTCGGCTGTTGTTCGGCGGCTTTTCCTTGCACTTTGGAGACCCTGCAGTGAATGCTGAATTCAACGCAAGGTCGGGGAATTTGATTCCCCGAAGTGCAGAGAAAGAAAGAGACCTGAAATTCCGATGGAATTTCTTTGCTCTTTGAATAACCATGAGTGTCTACCAAAGTGGTTTCCAACCCTGGTCCTCAGGTCCCTCTAACAGGCCAGGTTTTAAAGATTCCCTTGGGGAAATGCAGACTGAATCCTGCAATCACTGAGCAGCAAATCATATCACCTGTGCTGTGCTTCAGATATCTGCCAGCCTGGCCTGTAGGGCGACCTGAGTACCAGGGTTGGGATCCACTGGTCTACCAAATCAACGTCACCGTACTGCAGCATCTAAAAGCTTGCACAATGTAGCTATGAGCTCTGTAGGCAAAGCAAATCTCTGAATTGCTCGAATGTGTAGCTTTTTTTCAGAATTATTTCTAATGTATATAATGTAATATAGATTACATACAATTATTTTTCAGATCAGCCCCCAAAGCCTCCTTCAAGCAACTCCGAGAGTGGAACCAACACTAAACCTATCTGGAATTATGTTGTAATTTAGTATTTATGACTCCACTGCCAAGAATTTTTAAAGGCAACAATGCATTATCCTCATCATCTTCTTACAAAATCGTCCTTTAATCAGTATGCTTGTTTGAAACGCAGCGTATTAGTGGAATCTTAAGATGTTTACAAAAGGGGTTATTCAGAGAGAGACGATCTGGCCCCAAAATTGCACCGAACAGTGAATTTCCCCGGACGGTGACTTTTCGGGGCTATTGAAAAGCAGGCAGTTCGCCACATTTTGGCAAATTGCCAGCAAATACAGTGCCTGTTCGACGGCAGTGAAATCCCCATAGAGAAGCAATGGTTAATCTATTCAGAGACACTGAACAGCAGTGAAATGTCAGAGGAATGCCCTTATGTTTGGTGGTTTCATTCAGCAGGTTTAATCAGGGGAATCCCATAGGTTTCAATGTTAAAAAATGTCAAGTTTTTTTTCAATATCTAATAAACTGTTTATTCTTTTAATTTGCAGCAAAAAGTCTCTTTATTAATTCTTTTTAGGATTTTTTAGGCATTTTTTTTGTCGATTTTTTTTTTTCAAATAGCGTTTTTTTTTCTTTAACAGACCTTTTTATTTTCATTCACAGGATCTTAAATGTTAATTCTAGACATTTTTGTCCAATAGTCTTTTTGAAAACAGCGTTTCAATTTTGACACTTTCAATGGCTTTGTTTTTGTTATTATATTATCCTGTTCGTCGGCTTGTCGGCTTTTTCCAGTGGCTGGTCAGCGCTGTGTTCGGTGGATCGCCAGCTTTTTCAGGACATGATTTGTGGCAGTTTATGAGATTGGATCTGATCCCATAAGCAGCCGGGACACGCCAAAATATCGGATCCGATCCCATAAGCAGCCGGGACACGCCGAAATTATCGGATCCAATCCCATAAGCAGCCGGGACACGCCAAAATTATCTGATCTGATAATTTTGACTGCTTTGCCAAAATTAAAAGCGGGGGCCTTTCCCTGCACTTCGAGGACCCTGTGGTGAATGCTGAATTTGCTGCAGGGTCGGGGAATTTGATTCCCTGAAGTGTGGGGAACAAGAGAGCACCAAAATATCGGTGACATTTCGCTGCCTTCTGAATAACCCCTTAAGTTTTTTTTTCCTTGGGAATAAATATTACGGGCCCTATAACATTCTTCGCGCATACGTTTGCGCCCGCGCAAAAACGCATTAACGCGAGGGGCAAAACCCTTTGCGCAGAACGTCGTATTACAATTTCAGCGCAACAAACGCGCGTATACATCTACCGCGGGTGAACCTGCGCGAAATCTGCGCGAGCTTACTCTACTTTGCGCGTCCTATACTTAACATTGTGGGCGCAAATGCGTTTGTGCGCTGGTATGCGGATGGTATTACAATCTATGCGCAGTTTGTAACGCACAGTCTTTGCGTACATAATTTTAGCAACTCCTAAAAGCTGGTGTTAACGGCAAATCTCAACGACCTGGCCGAACCCAAATACACCAGCCCAAAAAAAAATACGCAGTAAAGTATAGTTACACATTCTACACATACCATATTTACAATATTTTTTTATTGATGCAGCATATATGCGCAGATTGACTTTGACAGGCGCAAAAACTTAATGTGAGACAATTGTGGTTCTTAATTCTGATTGGCTGAATCGCGTGAAAAAAACAGTCCGCACACTGATTTCTGCGCGCAACGTTGCTGCGCACACGTTTTTGCGCGTCCGATTTACACGCGTTATTTTTTGATGGATGAAAAAATGCGCGAGGATTGTAATACCAGCGTTGATTTACACGCGTTAACGTTTAGGCTAGGGTCAGACTAACGCATTTTTCGCGTTTTCCGTGAAAAAGTGCGTTCGAACGAATGGACGCATTTTTTCACGGAATATGCGATAGCGGTCATACGATGCGCATTTTCGTCCGTGATTTTGTACGGATCATCAATAAAACACTTTTTGCGTCTGGACGTTATGTTGGCCGGACATTAGCAGTGTCTGACATCTCCTAATCACGCACACACGCCGCTAGCGGACGCAGCGCACTCTGTACGTCAGTACTAGCGGTTTCACATTCTCGAAAAAATGCGTTCGTTTGTCACTTGCGTTGCGCGGCCGCACTTTCGTGTGGCCGTTCTTCGTATGCTGCCCGGCATTGGACGTCATTTGCTGCTAGCACGGCCGTGATTAAGTGCGGCTAAACGCACGTTAATACTGCGCTCGTCTAACCCTACCCTTAGGCTGGGGTCAGACTAACGCATTTTTAACGTGCATTCTGGCAAACTTAATCACGGCCGCAGTAGCAGCAAATGACGTCCAATGACGGGCAGCATATGAAGAACGGCCACACAAAAGTGCGGCCGCGCAACGCAAGTGACAAACGAACGCATTTTTAACGTGCGTTCTGGTGCACTTAATCACGGCCGCAGTAGCAGCAAATGACGGGCAATGCCGGGCAGCATACGAAGAACGGCCACACGAAAGTCCGGCCGTGCAACGCAAGTGGAAAATGAACGCATTTTTTCGAGAACGCAGAACCACTAATACTGACGTACAGAGTGCGCTGCGGCAGCAAAGCGGCGTGTGTGCGTGATTAGGAGACGTCAGACGCTGCTAATGTCCGGCAACATAACGTCCAGACGCAAAAAGTGTTTTATTGACGATCCGTAGAAAAATCACGGACGAAAATGCGCATCGTATGACCGTTTTCGTGCATTCCGTGAAAAATACGTCAATGCGTTCGGACGCACTTTTTGACTGTCGCTGCGAATAATGCGTTCGTTCGACCCTAGCCTTAAACGCAAAAATTCACGCGTTTACCGTGCGTTTTTTTGCGTTAAGAATGTAATAGGGCCCTACATCTGTTGATTGTTTGCGTAGTTTACTATGTTTTACCTGACACCATGCAATATTTTAAATGATATGCATGATCTAATATTGTTCCTGGGTCTCTCATTCATATTACATTATCATCACGCAATTAGCATAACTGCGGGAGATCAAAGTAAGCTGAAAGGCATTGCTGAGTGTGACCTATTATTATCTAGAAGATTACATTTTATGTCGGAAATTAAATGAATTCTGCCAGAGTGCTGAGCTTTTGGAAAAAATTTTTTTAAAAAAAATATATATAAAAAGGTTCCATTGTTGAGATCGTATAGTACAGGGGATAGAACGCCAAGATAAATGATCTTTTATTTGTAAAAACAAGCTTTGGAAATCAGAATCAGAAGAAATGGTTTTCTTATTACCAGGACGGTAAATGTTCCTCGGTGGAAATTACAAGACATGTGAATGAAACTAATTACCATAAGGTTAGAGATGTAAATCACTGGTCCCCAACCCTGGTCCTCAGGGCCCACTAACAGGCCAGGTTTTAAGGATGATGGTGAGACCTCACTTGGAGTACTGTGTGCAGTACTGGAGACCGTATCTCCAGAAGGATATAGACATCTTAGAGAGAGTTCAGAGAAGGGCTACTAAAATGGTGTACGGCTTGAAGGAGAAAAGTTACCAGGAAAGGCTTAATGATCTTAACATGTACAGCTTGGAAAAAAGACGAGACAGAGGAGATATGATAGAAACATTTAAATACGTAAAGGGAATCCACAAGGTAGAGGAAGGGAGTATATTTAAAAGGAAACAAAGTAGCAAAACAAGAGGACATAGTCTTAGATTAGAGGGGCAAAGGTTTAAAAGTAACATCAAGAAGCATTATTTTACTGAGAGGGTGGTGGATACATGGAACAGTCTTCCAGTAGAAGTGGTAGAGGCCAAAACAGTAATTGAATTTAAGCAAGCATGGGATAGGCATAAGGCTATCCTAAGCAAAAGATAAATCCAGGTAAAGTATCCATGTAATTGGGCAGACTAGATGGCCGAAAGGTTCTTATCTGCCAACATTTTCTATGTTTCTATGTTTCTATGTTTCTAAGGATTACCTTGTGGCAATTGCAGACTGAATCCTCCAATCACTGAGCAGCAAATCATATCACCTGTGCTGTGCTTCAGATATCTGGCAAACCGGCCTGTTAGTGGGCCCTGAGGACCAGGGTTGGGGACCTCTGATGTACCTCATGTGTGGTGGATATTTATGTACAGATAGGTCCCACTACTACCTATGAGAATGGACTACAATTTTTATTTTTTTAAAGAAATGGATTCCGGAATCCTGTACGACATTGTTTAGCTAGATTAGTGACAGGTGTCGTTCCCACTGTCACACAAAATAGGTGTCATGGTAGATACAGGTAGGAACCAAAGTGTGGAGACACAGTGGTGAGTCTGGAGTTGCTGTACCAAGGGATGATCCAAGCAGGCAGGTCTAGGAGGGGCAGGCAGCATTAGGCTTGTGCACCGATTTTTTTTTCGGTTCGATTCGGTTCGATTTGTTCGGATGTTTAAACTTTTCGATTCGGGTCGTTTCAACCGATTTCTGTTTCGATTCGGTTCAGTTCGGATCGTTTTTCGTGTACATTTTTTTTTGGAATATCGACCATTTTTCGTATTTTCGGGTCACTTTGCTCGTTTTTTGTAGCGATTTTTCGGAAATTTCAGAAATTTTCGTTTTTTCGGAACGTCTGTTCTCCTCGTTTCAAAGGGTCTACGATAATTCTGCCGATTCTATCGTGTTTTTTTTTATTAAATAAAGATCCTTTTTTTCTTATGAATAATTGAATATACATTTCACAACTTTATTTAATCATATTAAAATGATAAATTTCGATTTGACACATTTCAAGTCCATTCGGAAAATCGGCCGCATCCGAAAACACGAATCGGGAAATTTCGTGAAAATTCCGAAATTCCAAAACCCGAAACGCACATCCCTAGGCAGCATCAGAAGATGCCACCAGCGAGTGTCCTTGGGCAAGACACCTAACGATATGGATGCGCTTAACTCACAAAAATACTTGTACATCTCATCGATTGTAAGTTCCCTTGAGAACAGGGTCCCCCTGAATCAGGCCGTATCATCCATGTACAGCTGATGAAATTAGAGGGTGATCCTAGGACAAATGAAATTGCTTAGAATGCATGTCTATATACAAATAGAAACTGAAATCAATACACGCACATTTTAGAATGAAAACGTTATCACCGTTCCAGGGGTGCCTCTGGATCTGTATTCGGATTCGCAGTCCTCTACATCCGGCACACTCCAAGATCAGCCAAAATCAGCTCAAATACCAGTGTAAATAAAAAATGGTATTTATTATTTAAAAGACTGCTTACACTTGACGCGTTTCGTCTAAATGGACTTCATCAGGAGAATTAGATATGCAGTCAACGGTGCATCAGTAGAAACAAAATGCATGGAAATCAAAAACTTTGCCTAAAAAATATATTAAAAAATACATAAAGGTGTTCCGAAAAAATAAATAAATGAAAAAAACGTTTACTGAAAATGAAAAGAATAAAGAGGTGGAATAAAATAAAAAACATAATATTTTTTTACATTGATTCCTATGGGATGCGTCTTTTTAAACCTGTTGAACTGAATCACTGAAGATCAGGGCATTTCACTTACATTTCGGTGTAGTTCGGCATTCTCTGAATAGATTAATCATTACATCTTTATGGGACAATTTCGCTGCCGCCAACGACCGGCGAACTGCTGTGAACTGCATTGTGTCAATTCATCTATAGGGGTTATTCAGAGAGACCCGATCTGACCCTGAAATGTCACCGAACAGGGAATTTCCCCGTACGGTGACATTTTGGGGCCATTTGGCTATTCAGAGAGCAGGCAGTTCGCCAGATTTTGGCAAACTGCCAGCAAGTACTGAGCCTGTTCGACTGCAGTGAAATCCCCCATAGAGAAGCAATGGTTAATCTATTCAGAGAACACCGAACAGCAGTGAAAAGTTGCCGAAGTACCCTGCTGTTCGGTGATTTCATTCGGCAGGTTTACTCAGGCAAACCCCATAGGCTTCGATGTTAAAAATATTCCTTTTTAATTCAATATCTAATAAACTGTTTATTATTTTAATCTGCAGTAAAAAGTCTCTTTATTTATTCATTTTAATAGGATTTTTTAGGCATTTTTAGGGATTTTTTCGGCAAACTTATTTGTTCCGTTTTTTTTTAAAAAGTTTTTTCTTTTTTATGTAACAGACCTTTTTATTATTATCATTCATAGGATCTTATATATAAATTCCAGGCATGTTTTAATTTTGACACTTTCAATCGTATTGTTTTTTGACCCCATTCGTCAGCTTGTCAGATTTTTCCAGCAGCAGGTCTGCGCTGTGATTGGCGGCTCGTAGGCTTTTTCCAAAGTGTTCTGCGTATTTTTTTCAGCAGTTCTGTCGGGTTTTTAGTGGGTTTTCAGCAGGTGTTAGATGGGTTTGCGTCGGGTGTTCCCTGCATTCCAGGGACTCTGCGGTGAATACTGAATTCACCGCATGGTGGGGAAATTTGAATCCCCGAAGTGCAGGGAAGTGCAAGGAACGAGAATAACCCCCTATATTTGGCAAATTGACTGTTTAGACGAACAGCCACAAAATTGCACTATAAGGTCAAATTCACCGTTTGGTGCAATTCGGCGGCAAGTTCACCCCTTACTGATAAACCCCTATAATACATTACAAAAAATAAATGAATCATAAATGAAAACTGGGCACGTGGTGACCCCTTACTTTGATATGAAAGGAAAGTAGGATTCTATGATGCTGCGCGAGCATTTATTTACATAGGAGAGGAAGGTATCGGGTGGCAAAATATAATAATGAACGTGGAAATTGCCCTGGGAAAACGCCGAGTTTTAACCAATCTCCGCAGGCATCCTTTAATACTTTGCTATGAATGTAATTTGTTGTGAGTCATAGCAGTCGTGTTATTGAAGTCTCCCGGGATGTATTAGAGGTATTCATGACCACATTAAAATAATGAACATTTCCTCCCTCGCATGAAATAATAAAGTTGTGATCAAAATATAACATAAGACCCTTCGGAGTCAAAAGAAGCAAATTCTATTCGCTTACCGCCGCTGCGTTACCTAAGCCGTCACTGATTCCGCTTGTCTTGGTGTGTTGCCCCGAAGCCATGTTACGTTTGGTCATTTTTAACAACTCAAACTGCATTTTAAGCATCTGTCATTGTTTTTATAAGGAACATTCTTATTTAAATTTTTATTATCTCTCGTCCTCAGAGAGATGCAGCTCCACTCGCAGCTCCTTTTCTTTTTTTTTTTCCCGTCGACTGTTCATTCGGCCGCTTTGATTCTTAACTCTTCTATGCCAGTTAAAAAGGTGGCGAAGGGCTTTTTTATTTTTATTTTTATCGTCGACGCCAAACTAAAGGATGGAAATTAGAGGACTGCAAACCTGATTCTGTGATTTTATTATTATTTTCAGAGATTTATCATTTAAGGCGCGATATCCATAGAGCAAATTGCTGTTTCGTAACGAGGTTAGTCTCCTCAAACGTCCGTATTTCATCCTATGAGATTAAAGACGTACGTATACTGTAGGATCGTTATGGTGCCGGCCTAGCTATTTCTGTCATTTTATCTTTCGGCAGTTGCTTTTTAACCCCTTCACTGATAAAACTTATTTTTACCCCCTTGAGATACTAGCCTTAGCATGTATTGAAATGAAGAGGTGCGCAGCTGATTATTAGTACTTGCGAAGTTGGAATTATTGTTACGCTTGGTTTGAAAGAGATATTTTATCATCTGACGCTTTTAAAATAAACTGAAACGTTGACTTTGTGACAATAATCACCTGGATTGCAAAATCTGAAGTGACAGGAGTTCTGGCTATTATCTGGAATTTTGCCTATTATACAGAACTGAGCATAAGGCAAATAAAGTGGTTTGTGTCATTGATTGCAGTAGCATGCTATCTATCCGTATCTATTCATATCTATCTATCTCTCCGTATCTATTCATATCTATCTATCTCTCCGTATCTATTCATATCTATCTATCTATCTATCTATCTGTATCTATCCATATCTTTCTATCTATCTCTATCTATATATCTATCTATCTATCTATCTATCTATCTATCCGTATCTATCCATATCTATCCATATCTATCTATCTATCTATCTATCTATCTATCTATCTATCTATCTATCTATCTATCTGTATCGATCCATATCTATCTATATCTATCTATCTATCAATCTGTATCGATCCATATCTATCTATATCTATCTATCTTTCTGTATCAATCCATATCTATTTATCTATCTATCTATATCTATCCATATCTAGCTATCTCTATCTATCTGTATCTATTTATAACTATCTATCTCTATCTATCTGTATCTATCTATCTATCTATCATTCTATCTATCTATCTATCTATCTATCTATCCTATCTATCTATCAATCTGTATCTATCCATATATATCTATCTATCTCTATCTATCTATATATCTGTATCTATATCTATCCATATCTATCTATCTATCCGTATCTATCCATATCTATCTATCCATCTATCGATCCATATCTATCTATCTATCTATCTATCTATCTATCTATCTATCTATCTATCTATCTGTATCTATCCATATCTATCTATCTATCTATCTATCTATCTATCTATCTATCCGTATCTATCCATATCTATCTATCCATCTATCGATCCATATCTATCTATCTATCTATCTATCTATCTATCTATCTATCTATCTGTATCTATCCATATCTATCTATCTATCTATCTATCTATCTATCTATCTATCTATCTATCTATCCGTATCTATCTATCCATATCTATCTATCTATCTATCTATATCTATCCATATCTATCTATCCATCTATCGATCCATATCTATCTATCTATCTATCTATATCTACTATCTATCTGTATCTATCCATATCTATCTATCTATCTATCTATCATATCTATCTATCTATCTATCTATTCTATCTATCTATCTATCTATCTATCTATCTATCTGTACCTATCCATATCTAATCTATCTATCCATATCTATCTATCCATATCTATCTATCATCTATCTATCTATATCTATCCATATCTATCATCCATCTATTGATCCAAATCTATCTATCTATCTATCTATCTGTATCTATCCATATCTATCTATCTATCCATATCTATCTATCTATCTATCTATCTATCTATCTATATCTATCCATATCTATCTATCCATATCTATCTATCCATCTATCATATCTATCTATCTATCTATCTATCTATCTATCCATATCTATCTATCTATCTATCTATCTATCTGTATCTATCCATTTATCTATATATCTGTATCTATCTCTTTCTATCTTTCTATATCTATCCATATCTATCTATCTATCTATCTATCCGTATCTATCCATATCTATCTATCTATCTATCTATCTATCTATCCGTATCTATCCATATCTATCTATCTATCTATCCGTATCTATCCATATCTATCTATCTATCTATCTATCTATATATGTATCTATCCATATCTA
>CM019072.1:28897844-28900344 GCA_009667805.1 Leptobrachium leishanense | reverse complement strand
CTGTTAATCTGTATATATTTGTGTTGTTTTTTAATATCTTGCATTGTATTACTTTGTATTTCTGTAACTGTAACACTTCAATGTTCTTGAACCCAGGACATACTTGAAAACGAGAGAAATCTCAATGTATCCTTCCTGGTAAAATCCTTTTATAAATAAATAAAATAAATAAATAAATATCTGTATCTATCTCTTTCTATCTATCTATATCTATCCATATCTATCTATCTATCTATCTATCTATCTATCTATCTATCTATCTATCTATCTATCTATCCATATCTATCTATCTGTATCTATCCATATCTATCTATCTATCTATCTATCTATCTATCTATCTGTATCTATCCATATCTATCTATCTATCTATCTGTATCTATCCATATCTATCTATCCATATCTATCTATCATCTATCTATCTATATCTATCCATATCTATCTATCCATCTATCGATCCAAATCTATCTATCTCTATCTATCTATCTATCTATCTATCTATCTATCTATCTATCTATCTGTATCTATCCAGATATATCTATCTATCTATCTCTATCTATATATCTGTATCTATCCATATCTATCTATCTATCTATCTATCTATCCATATCTATCTATCCATATCTATCTATCTATCTATCTATCTATCTATCTATCTATATCTATCCATATCTATCTATCTATCTATCTATATCTATCCATATCTATCTATCTATCTATCTATCTATCTATCTATCTATCTGTATCTATTCATATCTATCTATCTATCTGTATATATCCATATCTATCTATCCATATCTATCTATCTATCTATCCATATCTATCTATCCATATCTATCTATCTATCTATCTATCTATCCGTATCTATCCATATCTATCTATCCATATCTATCTATCTATCTATCTGTATCGATCCATATCTATCTATATCTATCTATCTATCAATCTGTATCTATCCATATCTATCTATATCTATCTATCTTTCTGTATCTATCCATATCTATCTATCCATATCTATCATATCTATTTATCTATCTATCTATATCTATCCATATCTAGCTATCTCTATCTATCTGTATCTATTTATAACTATCTATCTTTATCTATCTCTATCTATCCATATCTATCTATCTATCTATCTATCTATCTATCTATCAGTCTGTATCTATCCATATATATCTATCTATCTCTATCTATCTATATATCTCTATCTATATCTATCCATATCTATCTATCTATATATCTATCTATATATCTGTATCTATCCATATCTATATATCTATCTATCTATCCGTATCTATCCATATCTATCTATCTAGCTATCCATATCTATCTATCCATATCTATCTATCCATATCTATCTATCTATCTATCTATCCATCTATATATATGTATCTATCCATATCTATCTATCTATCCATATCTATCTATCCATATCTATCTATCTATCTATCCGTATCTATCCATATCTATCTATCTATCTATCTATCTATCTATCTATCTATCTATCTATCTATCCATCTATCTATCTATATCTATCTATCTATATGTATCTATCCATATCTATCTATCTATCCATATCTATCTATCCATCTATCTATCATATCTATCTATCTATCTATCTATCTATCTATCTGTATCTATCCATATCTATCTATCTATCTATCTATCATATCTATCTATCTATCTATATCTATCCTTTATCTATCTATCTGTATCTATCTCTTTCTATTTTCTATATCTATCCATATCTATCTATCTATCTATCTATCTATCTATCCATATCTATCTATCTATTATCTATCTATCTATATCTATCTATCTATCTATCTATCTATCTATCTATCTATCCGTATCTATCCATATCTATCTATCTATCTATCTATCTATATATCTATCTATCTATCTATCTATCTATATATCTATCTATCCATATCTATCTATCCATATCTATCTATCCATCTATCGATCCATCTATCGATCCATATCTATCTATCTATCTATCTATCTATCTATCTATCTGTATCTATCCATATCTATCTATCTATCTATCTATCTATCTATCTATCTATCTATCTATCTGTATCTATCCATTTATCTATATATCTGTATCTATCTCTTTCTATCTATCTGTATCTATCCATATCTATCTATCTGTATCTATCCATATCTATCTTTCTATCTATCTATCTATCTGTATCTATCCATATCTATCTATCTATCTATCTATCTATCCATATCTATCTATCCATATCTATCTATCCATATCTATCTATCTGTATCTATCCATATCTATCTATTTATCTATCTATCGTATCTATCCATATCTATCTATCCATATCTATCTATCTATCTATCTATCTGTATCTATCCATATCTATCTATATCTATCTATCTGTATCTATCCATATCTATCTATATCTACCCATCTATCTATCTATCTATCTATCTATCTATCTATCTATCTATCTGTATCTATCCATATATATCCATATCTATCTAT